>JANAVB010035417.1:14431552-14516505 GCA_029216955.1 Iris pallida
ACATGAGTTTAACTGATTTGGATCGGGAAGAAGAGGGCCTAAGAGTCCGTGAGTTGCTGAGTAACGACTCGGTGATAGTTCTTGGCCCTCCTGACTTCGCGGCATTCACTTCAAACACATATATGAACTTGCAGAAAAACTGAGTACTAAATCTGTTCAATGTTATGTTCAGATGTATAATACTCAGTGCAAGAATAGTGATGAAACTTTGAATCTTTTACTATGTTCATCAGGAATATCAGCAATTCTATGCATTGAGAACAAATATACAACAGGAAACAAAAGAGTGGATACATCTGATGGCACATATCAATTTGATTTCTTTGAGTAATAGTACTAATTGCTTCAAATGTTAAATGAATTACCGTATTTGACTGATAAGCGTATGGACTGAACTAAATATACGACTATGATTACAAGTTTTGGGAGGAAATATGAGCAATTAATTTATCAAAAAAAATTAGTACTCCTAACTCAATTTAGGACTTGCGCTAGCTTAAGGATGTTCATTGAGTGTGTTGGTGCAGACCAAACTTAATGGTTCCTAATCCAAACTTTGCTTAGATGTACAAGTGTACTCCTGTCACGATCCGATCCCAACTAATTGGGTCGAACCGGATCATGTCCAGCCTGCACCGTTGTTTGAGACGGCGGCAGTAAGTGTTCCATTAGCAGTAACCATAACACGACACTCTATTTTGTCACAACTCAAATTCGGAAATGAAACTTATTAAACTTTGAAATCAAATACAACTGGAATTTAAATGTACTGAACTAATAACTGAATTCAATAACAGAATTTCAAAATAGACAACAAAGCTGGAAAAGAAAAGCTAGCTATCGGTCGGCTCATCGCCTCGTGTCACGCCCCAGAACCAGAATACTGGAGAGCGGGGTAGACATAGCCAGCTACGTAATATGAAATGGAATCCATCTCGCTATAACGGTCACGGCTGTCTAGATACTGAGGGTTTATCTACAAGCCAGTCTCTTAAGGTCATGAACAAGCCTAGTGTCTCAATCACAAGCAAGTAAGTAAAAGTCACAGATGTAGATCATTAAATATAAATAGTAAGGCGTCCCAAACATTACATATCAGCAGATCATGAAGCTAGTCGTTACAAAATGTTAGACTAGCAGGAGTTTAGTCATACATGATCAACCCTAGGATCTGTTAATCATGTTACAGCCCGTAGGCAGACAGTAAGTAAGTGCAATCGAGCTAAAAGGTGCTCGTCGACTAAACGTCTCAAAAGAATATTTTACAATAGAGGAAGAGCCAAAAATAACCCACTCGTTGCCAGGGTCCGTCTAGTGGCCACCATCTGGCTGGAAGGTCGGTAGATCCTCTGGAGCTGCTCCAAAATCTGGCCACACAAAACCAGCTGGTCAGACCCCAGAAAGAGCAAGTGCCACAAAGAGGCTTCACTTAAGAACCAAAAAGCAATCAGCACAAGATAGAAATAAAAGTAAGAACTGGAAATAAAAAAATACACCAGGATGATATACGACGAGATAGCCATAGAACTATTCAAATAACCAGGTTACAACCCGTAACCAAACAAGGACCGGAGTTGTAACCCTTCGTCTGAACAGAACTTGGAATTCTCACATTTATCGGTAAAATAAATACAAGCATTCTGGTCATTCAATAATCTGGAACAGGATCAGGGCAAGACTAGACTGGTTAGACTCCGTCCATCACTTCACGGCCAAGCAAGAATTACGGCTTGATACTTTAACTAACTAGGGTTGTCACAAGCCTAATTACTACAGATGCAGTAAGATTATTCCACACCACAAGCCCTGCAGACCATCCAGTTACCAGGGTTAAAAGATTAGAGTTGAATTCAGGTGGGTACATCGTCCAGGAAACGAATGTACCCATAGGTTAGCTGAAGGGTGCAACACATGACAGTGTGCTGAAAATGTCCCTACTCGACGGCAGGCTACAGATCCCAAGGCGTGCCCAGGTACGGGATTGCCTGTAGCTGGGAAATCTCGTCATGACTAATGTATTAATCTAGTTATTAGCCTTAGTCCATTTCAATAGGTACTCCTGACCGTGGTACTCAGGAGTCCCCTCTAGACATGATGCAAGACAGGACTGATTTATTTATACAAACACAATCGCCACGTGTCCAGATTAATTATACAGGTCTGTTATGTCAGGTAGCCCTCGCAACAGCTATTCGAGATAATCATGTCAGGTTATTATGCCAAGTGTACTTGTCAGGAGTGCGCCACGACGGGCCACATACAGGTCATGTCAGGTTATTATGTCGGATGTGCACCACTACGGGTCACTATACGTCATGCTCAATTATCAATTACAAAATATCAAGTAAATTCGTGATTATCAAGTTCAGGACAAAAGGCGTAAGGATATAAAATGGACGTTAAAATCTAATAAAATATCAATATACAAGGCTATAGAAGATCCAGGATAATCAGGCTACGCTCAGCCCAGGCTACTCAGTCAGGCTACGTTCAGGCCAGGCTACGCTCAAGTCAGCTACCTCAGCCAGGCTACGCTCAAGTCAGCTACGCTCAGGTCAGGCTACGCTCAGTCAGGCTACGCTCAAGCCAGGCTACGCTCAAGCCAGGCTACGCTCAGTCAGGCTACGCTCAAGTCAGGCTACGCTCAGCCAGGCTACGCTCAAGTCAGGCTATGCAAGACATACGCCTCGAAAGGCAGCGTATGTACTCCATACGACTCCTCTTCAAAGAAACGTATGTACCATACGACTCCTCATCAAGGCGCGTGTATGAGGTCCATACGGCTCCTCATCAAGGCAGCGTATGAGGTCCATACGACTCCTCATCAAGGCAGCGTATGCAAGACATACGCTTCCAAAAGGCAGCGTATGCGTCGGACTGCGCTGCGCTAAAGAGCGCGCGCAACTCAGGGCGCAAGCTAAAAAGCTCGCGCACTGCTCACTGTCTTCTCCAAATCAGCAAGAACTTCATGGTTGAACCCAAAGCTTCAAAAGTCCATAATTGGTCAAAATAAGTCCAAATCCAACTTTTTAAAGGTCAAAATTGGGTAGAATAAATTCTCTACAACATGGAACCATCAAAACTTGAAAACAAAGAAGTTGATGATAAACCACCAAAATCCGAAAATAACTAATTTCTAGATCTACAAAAATTAAAGCCTCAAATGAAAAATGACAAGTTCTAATGTGTCTTAGAATATGAGGAGAAGCTAATGGAACAATAAAAATAAGCTCTCTTGTGGAAGCAAGTTGCACTTGCCTAGACCTCTCTTCTCTCTCTAGTAGGTGAAGGGAGTAAATAGAAGAAGAAGAAGAGATTAATGAAGAGAGAGAAGAAGAATAGGTAATAAATATGAGTGGTGGGGGTAGGTAGGGGGTTCACCCTTAGTTTATGATGAACCAAGAGCAATTCCAAACCGAACCAAGCCAACCCAAACCAAGAATAAACCAAGCCCAGGGAGAAAATAAGCAAGGAAATTCATGCATACAAGAATAAATACGTACATGTATTCCAAAAATACGTATAGAACCACAGGCATTACAACTCTACCCACCTTAAAAGAATTCCGTCCTCGGAATTTAATCAAGAGGCTAGAGGAGCAATGACAAGCTACATTAATCACATGCAAGCTATAACTAGGCAGCAATCACTCATTCAAGCAAGAATCGAAGGCATAGGCATAAGAAAGACATTAACCTCATGAGTCAAACAAGTCGGGTATCGTGATCGGATATCATCCTCACGCTTCCACGTTGACTCCCCCAAAGAGTGATGACCCCAAGCACTCGGACTAACTTGATAGTCTTTTTCTTGAGGATCTTCTCTCTCCGGTCCAATATAGACACGGGCCTCTCCTCATACGAAAGGTTGTACAACAACCAATTTCGAATGATCCAGGATGTGGCTCGGGTCCGGATATACCGTCGTAATTGGGATACATGGAACACGTCATGCACCTCGCTTAGCGACGATGGAAGAGCGAGACGATAGGATACATCTCCTACTCGCTCCAGAATGTCAAACGGTCCTATATACCTAGGACTAAGCTTGCCCCGTACACCGAAACGAATGACGCCACGGTTAGGCAAATCCTCAGAAATAATGATCGCCGACCGAAAACTCGAGAGGGCGCCGATGAGAATCGGCCCAATGGTGCTGGCGATCTTGGCAACTCGAAGATGATCTCTGACTCGCCTGACCACTTTAACTGTCTGGACAATCATTTCTGGACCGAGCATCTGTCTCCCTCCAACATCATCCCAGGCTAGCGGGGATCTGCACTTTCTACCATACAGTGCCTCGAACGGTGCCATCTGGATACTGGCCTGGAAACTATTGTTGTACGAGAATTCCACCAGGTGCAAGTGATCCCATGAACCACCGAAGTCAAGTGTGCAAGACCGTAACATGTCTTCAAGAGTCTGGATCGTGCGCTCCGACTGGCCATCTGTCTGGGTGATATGCTGAACTGAACTGGATATGAGTTCCCAAACTCTCTTGTAAGCTACGCCAAAAATGCGACGTAAATCTTGAATCTGGTCCGAGGTGATACTGGCTGGCATACCGTGCAATCTGACAATCTGCCTGAGGTACATCTCTGCTAACTGAGCCGTCGACTGACCAACTCTGAATGGAAGAAAGTGAGCCATTTTCGTGAGCCGATCAAACTAACCCAGATAGCATCTCTACCAGCTGGGGATCTAGGTAGTCCAGTCACAAAATCCATGGTCACATGCTCCCATTCTATTCTGGAATCGGTAAGGGCTGAAGAAGTCCAGCCGGTCTCTGATGTTCGGCTTTAACTTGTTGGCAAACCAAACACCGAGAGAAAACCGAGCTATCTCCCGCTTCATGCCATTCCACCAGAAATGTGGATATCACGGTACATCTTCGTACTGCCGGAATAGATGGAATACTGCGAGCTGTGCGCTTCTGACATGATCTTCGTCGGATATCCCCGCTGGGTACACAAAGACGCTTACCATGTCGAAGTGTACCATCCTCATGAATGCATAACTCTGGTCTTCGTCCTGCCTCACACTCTGTTCTGAGTCACTGAAGCTTGGAATCTGCCGACTGCGCCATCCGGATCCTCTCGACTATAGTGGACTGAACTTGTATACTGGCCATCAAGGCCACACTGGAAGGAAGAACAACTTCAATACCCATCTTCTGAAGATCTGCTAACAGCTCTGGTTACACTGTTAGGAAATAAGCTCCGGCTCTCCTGCTCAATGCGTCTGCAACGACGTTGGCTTTTCCAGGATGATACTGCAGTTGACATCATAATCCACAAGAAGCTCCAGCCACCTTCTCTGACGCATATAAGATCCTTTTGGGTGAAAACATACTTCAGCTCTTGTGGTCGGTGAAAATCTCTCCCCTGTCTCCAAAGTAGTGCCTCCACAACTTAAGTGCAAACACCACTGCTGCCAGCTCCAAGTCATGGGTTGGGTAATTCCTCTCTGATCACGAAGCTGTCGTGACGCATAAGCTATTACCTTTCCATGCTGCATCAGAACACATCCTAAACCTCTGTTTGAAGCATCATAGTACACTGAGAATCCTCCGGTCCCATCTGGAAGCGTGAGAATAGGAGCTGTTATCAGGCCTCGCTTCAACTGCTCAAAAGAACTCTGACACTCTACTGTCCAAGCAAACTGCGCATCCTTGCGGGTCAACTGCGTCAATGTCGCTAAAATTCGAGCAAAATCCGAAATAAACCGCCGGTAGTAGCCGGCCAATCCAAGAAAACTACGAACCTCTGCAACTGTGCTGGGCACTGGCCATGACTCAATAGCCACAATATTCTGGGGATCCACTTCTACTCCTCCTCGAGTGATGATATGACCCAAGTAAGAAATGCGATCGAGCCAGAACTCGCATTTACTGAACTTGGCATATAACTGGTGCTCTCTGAGGATCTGAAGAACTATACGGAGATGCTGCTCATGCTCCGCCTCACTCTTGCTGTAGACCAGAATGTCATCCAAGAACACAATCACAAACTGATCCAAGTAAGGCATGAAGATGCAATTCATGAGGTCCATGAATACTGCCGGCGCATTGGTTGCTCCAAAAGACATAACAAGAAATTCCCAATGCCCATATCTCGATCTAAAAGCTGTCTTCGGGATGTCCTGCTCTCTGACTCTGATCTGATGATAACCTGAGCGCAAATCAATCTTCGAGAATACTGAAGCCCCCTTGAGTTGATCAAACAAGTCATCTATCCTCGGAAGAGGGTATCTGTTCTTGATTATCACTGAGTTCAAGGTACGATAATCAACACATAACCTGGACGTACCATCCTTCTTTTTCACAAGAAGCATCGGGGCTCCCCAAGGCGATCCACTAGCACGAATGAATCCTTTGGTTCTGAGTTCTTCAATCATCTTGTACAATATCTCCAACTCTGACGGTGCCATCCTGTAGACTCTCTCTGACACTGGGGCTGTCCCGGGAATCAAGTCTATAGTGAACTCGATCTCCCGCTCAGGAGGCATACCTGGAAGTTCTTCTGGGAAAACATCTGGGAACTCCTCGACTATCCTGGGCAACTGAACTGCTGCTACTGCCATCCGCAATACTGGAGGAGATGACTCAACTTCGCCTCGGGAGAAAGAAAACTTCGGCTCGCCTGGAATGCTAAAAACAACCATGCCAATGTGGCAGCCTATCCTAGCATACTGGTTCCTCAACCAATCCATCCCTAGGACCACATCATAATCGGCCATCGGGAATTCTATCAATCTAGCGGAGAATTCTCTACCACTAACTACGATCCGACACGAGGAAAATACTCTATCTACTCCCACAAGTCCGTTACCAGTAAGTATATTAAGCCTTACTGATAATGACTCGGGCTCCAATCCTACCCGTGTCGCGAATCGTGCAGACATAAAAGAAAGCGATACACCAGAATCAAATAAAGCTGAAGCTGAAAAAGAGTTGACGAGAATAGTACCTGCCACTACCTCTCCTGGTGCCAATCCTTCCTCCACGGTCATCACCATAGCCTGACCGTGCCCTCGGGTTGCTGGTCCCCTCTGCTGAAATCCTTGCTGCCTACTCTGACTCTGGGCTTGGACTTGTGCATACTGCTGGGGGTTCTGCTGCTGGAACACTTGGGTCTGAGGCGACAAGGGCCTCGACAATGGATACTGCTGCTGCTGGACCGGAGCTGGTCCTCTCACCGAAGAGCTAGAAAGGTTGGACGATGATGAACCACCCCTATTCGGACAGGATCCAACCCTATGGTCTGGTGCTCCACAAGCCAGACACAATCCCTGTGCCCTGCGACATTCTGCCACCACATGGCCTGGCTTCCCATAATGAGAACAACCCACTGCGGAAGATTGCTTCTGCTTCTGCTGCTGAGGGTGCGTCGGAGTTGAATGCTGAACCGACGTTACTGAGGCCGCTCGCCTCTGAGCTCCAATAGTCAAAGCCCTGGCTGCCGGGGCCGGTGCTGATGACTGATTCATCTGGCCGTGAGATCTCTTCCGACCTCCGGCCCTATCCACAATCCTCTGGGAGGTATACTCATGCCTCCGGGCTGCTCTCAAGACTGCATCAAAAGTCTGATGCTCAAACTGCTCAACTGCCAACAAGATCTCAAGGTGAAGTCCCTGCTGGAACCGTTGGGCTCTATCACACTCGGTTGCCACCAAAGTGGGAGCAAACCGACTGAGTCTGGAAAACTCGACCGCATATCCGTCGACCGTCCTGCCTTATTGCTTTAGATTGGTAAACCTCGTCTGCAGATCATACCGAGCCACGGCATCGAAATACTTGGTCTGGAATCTCTCTCTGAATACTGCCCAAGCAATGGGTGCTGCTAATCCAACGGCCTGCGCTGCCCACCAGCTGCGGGCAAGATCTAACAACTGCAGGCGCACAACGGCCACCTTCTCGTTCTTTGGGGTCCTGGCTGCTTCTAGAATCACCTCTGTGTCCTGAAGCCATGTATCTGCCGCGATAGCATCTTCACTACCGTCAAAGAATGGAGGGTTCAAGCGCTTGAAGCTGTTGGCCGCGCTGTTACCCTGGTGACCACCCCGGGTCAAAGCATCCGTCACTGCCTGGTGCAAGGCATCACCACGTCGGTCTTGGGAAGCTATCAAGGTCCTGACGAGTCCTACCAAAGTGTCGTCATTATGTTCTACAGGTTGCACTGGCTGGACTGGTGGCTCTCCGCCAGAAGGCACGACCCTGGAGGCTACTCCGGAATGCTGGGCTTGATCTCCAGGTTGCTGCTGGTCCACGGGAGGTGCTCCGCCTTGCTGGTCGGCAGGACCACGAACAATGCCACTGAAGAAGACGACATAGGGAACAATAAGGAAGGACCAGGACAGATCAACGATAAAAGCATATGATCAGGACAAGAATCCAGGGATTCAGAAGATACGAGCAGAGATCAAGGACGAATACTGATTGAGACATCTATTCGGTAAACCCTCACATATCTTGATTACAAGACCTGCATGGGCCACCACTTAAACCATGTCACGCCCCAGAACCAGAATACTAGAGAGCGGGGGCAGACATAGCCAGCTACGTATATGAAATGGAATCCATCTCGCTATACGGTCACGGCTGTCTAGATACATGAGGGTTTATCTACAAGCCAACAGTTTCTTAAGGTCATGAACAAGCCTAGTGTCTCAATCACAAGCAAGTAAGTAAAAGTCACAAGATGTATGATCATTAAATATACAATAGTAAGGCGTCCCAAACATTACATATTCAGCTGATCATGAAGCTAGTCGTTACAAAATGTTAGGACTAGCAGGAGTTTACTCATACATGATCAACCCTAGGATCTGTTAATCATGTTACAGCCCGTAGACAGACAGTAAGTAAGTGCAATCGAGCTAAACAGGTGCTCGTCGGCTAAACGCCTCAAAAGAATATTTTTACAATAGAGTGGGAGAGCCAAAAATAACCCACTCGTTGTCAGGGTTCCGTCTAGTGGCCACCATCTGGCTGGAAGGTCGATAGATCCTCTGGAGCTGCTCCGAAATCTGGCTACACAAAACCAGCTGGGTCAGACCCCAGAAAGAGCAAGTGCCACAAAGGAGGCTTCACTTAAGAACCAAAACCAGCAATCAGCACAAGATATAAATAAAAGTAAGAACTGGAAATAAAAAAAATACACCAGGATGATATACGACGAGATAGCCATGGAACTATTCAGATAACCAGGTTAAAACCCGTAAACCAAACAAGGACCGGGGTTGTAACCCTTCGTCTGAATAGAACTTGGAATTCTCACCATTTATCGGTAAAATAAATACAAGCATTCTGGTCATTCAATAATCTGGAACAGGATCAGGGCAAGACTAGACTGGTTAGACCCCGTCCAATCACTTCACGGCCAAGTAAGAATTACGGCTTGATACTTTAACTAACTAGGGTTGTCACAAACCTAATTACTAACAAGATGCAGTAAGATTATTCCACAGCCACAAGCCCTGCAGACCATCCAGGTTACCCGGGTTAAAAGATTAGAGTTGAATTCAGGTGGGTACATCGTCCAGGAAACGAATGTACCCTTAGGTAGCTTGAAGGGTGCAACACATGACAGTGTGCTGGAAATGTGCCCTACTCGACGGCAGGCTACAGATCCCAAGGCGTGCCCAGGTAACGGGATTGCCTGTAGCTGAAAAATCTCATCATGACTAATGTATTAATCTAGTTATTAGCCTTAGTCCATTTCAATAGGTACTCCTGACCGTCGTACACAGGAGTCCCCTCCTAGACATGATGCAAGACAGGACTGGTTTATTTATACAAACACAATCGCCCACGGTGTCCAGATTAATTATACAGGTCATGTCATGTCAGGTAGCCGTCGCAACAGCTATTCGAGATAATCATGTCAGGTTATTATGCCACGTGTACTTGTCAGGAGTGCGCCACGATGGGCCACTATCAGGTCATGTCAGGTTATTATGTCAGGAGTGCACCACTACGGGTCACTATCACGTCATGCTCAATTATCAATTACAAACATATCAAGTAAATTCGTGATTATCAAGTTCAGGACAAAAGGCGTAAGGATATAAAATGGACGTTAAATATCTAATAAAATATCAATATACAAGGCTATAGAAGATCCAGAGTAATCAGGCTACGCTCAGGTCAGGCTACGCTCAAGTCAGGTTACGCTCAGGCCAGGCTACGCTCAAGTCAGGCTACGCTCAGGCCAGGCTACGCTCAAGTCAGGCTACGCTCAGGTCAGGCTACGCTCAAGTCAGGCTACGCTCAAGTCAGGCTACGCTCAAGCCAGGCTACGCTCAAGCCAGGCTACGCTCAAGTCAGGCTACGCTCAAGTCAGGCTACGTTCAAGCCAGGCTACGCTCAAGTCAGGCTATGCAAGACATACGCCTCTGAAAGGCAGCGTATGTACTCCATATGACTCCTCTTCAAGGAAGCGTATGTACTCCATACGACTCCTCATCAAGGCAGCGTATGAGGTCCATACGGCTCCTCATCAAGGCAGCGTATGCAAGACATACGCTTCCAAAAGACAGCGTATGCGTCGGACTGTGCTACGCTAAAGAGCGCCCGCAACTCAGTGGCACAAGCTAAAAAGCTCGCGCACTGCTCACTGTCTTCTCCAAATCAGCAAGAACTCCATGGTTGAACCCAAAGCTTCAAAAGTCCATAACTTGGTCAAAATAAGTCCAAATCCAACTTTTCAAAGGTCAAAATTGGGTAGAATAAAATTCTCTACAACATGGAACCATCAAAACTTGAAAATAAAGAAGTTTGATAGATCAAACCACCAAAATCCGAAAATAACTAATTTCTAGATCTACAAAAATTAAAGCCTCAAAATGGAAAATGACAAGTTCTAATGTGTCTTAGAAACATAAGGAGAAGCTAATGGAACAATAAAAATGAGCTCTCTTGTGGAAGCAAGTTGCACTTGCCTAGACCTCTCTCTTCTCTCTCTAGTAGGTGAAGGGAGTAAATGGAAGAAGAAGAAGAGATTAATGAAGAGAGAGAAAAAGAATAGGTAATAAATATGAGTGGTAGGGGTAGGTAGGGGGTTCACCCCTTGGTTTATGATGAACCAAGAGTAATCCCAAACCGAACCAAGCCAACCCAAACCAAGAATAAACCAAGCCCAGGAAGAAAATTAAGCAAGAAAATCATGCAATACAAGAATAAATACGTACACGTATTCCAAAAATACGTAATACGAACCACAGGTATTACACTCAGTCCCAACGTCCTCCAATGGGGACTCTGGCAGCACTACAGGGTACAGAACAGGGTCGTAGTAACTGCTGTATAACAGCTCAGCATCCTCAATGTCCCCTAAAAATGTATCTCCAGTCAGGAGGGAGCAAAGTACAATTCATGCTAATTTAAACAGTTAAAATAAATAATAGAATCATGCACTTTTAAACAGTTTAGAAATGAACAGTTTTCTAGCAGTAAAACAGTGTGATTTGAATAGGCAATGAATATGACCGGCTTGGGTTGTACAGTTGTATCCTATTAATACGATTCGGCTTATCCCCGTGTGTATGAGGGGTAAGCTAATACAATTCTAAGTTACAGTGGATGTGGTCATAAACATTACACTATTTCCCCAGTCCCCAATCAGTTACAGTAGTTGCAGTCAATACTCTCAGGGAGAGTTTCGTGTTTGCATCGTGGTTTAAACTTGCAGTAAAACGATTATTAAAATATATAACTGTAAACTAACACAAACTATACTTGTCTCAAAATAGACTGGACTGGAGAGGATGAAGACTTCGAGATTTTATGATCGTCCTCGAATTCCTACATTCGAGAAATTGACTCAGAATCCAGGGTTACCAATCTAAATACGCTAGTTAAAATCTCTAATTGTGTCCTAATCCATTTTAATTCTTTCTTAACAAAACACGAACAAAAACTCGATTATTGGTGCGTTGAATTAATAACGAGGGAAAGATCGTTTTAAACTTTGTATTTTGGAAAACTCGTCGATACCAATTTAATTTGATTAAAACTTGTATTTTCATAATTATACTTATAAAACTAAATTTCTTATTTTAATGAGAAATACATGATCGTTGCTAAATATTAAACTTGTAGATTTTATGTGAGAAAACTTTATTACTTTTTATATGAAAATAACTATTATTAGATTTATGCGTATGCTACAAAAACTCACAAAATCAGCAAATAACAAAAATCCTACACTACCAATTTACAAGCCACAGAAACAACAACCAGCTGGGCTTATGCCCATTACAATTTATTTACATAAATTGAAATAAGACAAAATGGTCGTTAGTTCTAAAACTTCCTATAATTAATTATGAATAAATTAAATAATAGAAATAAATTAAATAATAACGAGTCTCAGATATGGTCCAATCGTCAACTAGGCTAATGCCTCAACGTCCGGACGTAGCCGGTTTCGTTTGCACTTAGCCGGGGCCCATTGACCGATACGGTCGTCGCCCAAAACCAAAATATTTAATATATTTCCGAAATCTATTTTAAAATTATTTTTAAAATATAATTAGATTTACGAAAAAAATCCGGCAGCATCTCCTCTGTTTTTGGTCAACCCAAAAACTGGAAAATATGCCAATCTTTTTCCTGCAAATTCCAAACCAGGGAATCCTAAAATATATATATATATATGAAAATAACCACAAACATTCCAAATATTAATTCGGAACGACCCGAAACGAATTCGGGAGTCCGAACCCAACCAGAAACGTCACAGCACAATAATCGGAAAGATCCGAAAACTAAAGTATTTAGAAAACCATTTCCAAAATATTTCGAAAATAAGGAAAACCAAATAACAGAACTTCCCGACGTTCCTCGGAAATCCCGGGAACGATGTTCACCCCAAAAATTGAATTTCCCAAAGGAAACTCTTGGACCAATTCATCATCGACACCGGGGAGGGACGAACTACTGTGATTAAGCAGGGTTTACCCAAAATGACGGAATCTGAATGGTACTTGTCTCGGACTCGGGACGCGCAAATCCACAGATCGGGGTTGAAGTCCAGCGAAGAACGCTGTCCAGAACAGCGGACAGCCTCAGGGTGCGCCGGGGAGAACAACGTTCCTCGTGCTAGGGCGCGGAAAGCACGCGGGGTCAGCGCTGGCCGGCGGCGTGGGGCGCCGGGGGCTGTGGGAGGCGCTGGGAAGGGGGTCGGCGCCTGATGGGGTCGGCGCGGAGGCCGGGAGCTCGGCAGTGGTCGGGCTCGAGCTCGGGGCTCTGGGGGTTGGAGTGAAGGGAAGTGTTTGGGGAAGAGAAGTGGGGGTTCTCTTGGAAGAATAGAGGGAGAGGGAAGAGAAGTGGAGTTGTGTTCTCTGGAGAAGGTAGTGAGGGAGATGGTTGGAGTTGTGGAGTGGTTTGGTGAAGGGGTTATAAGGAGGGAGTGTTGTTATGAGTTGGTGGGGAGGAGAGAACGTGAGGAGTAGAGGAAAATGTGGGAGAAGGAATAGGGTGGGGGTGTTGTGCTGGTCCAACGTGGACCAGCTCAAATATATATATATATATATATATATATATATATATATATATATATATATATATATATATATATATATTTTAAAAAACAAACCAGGTTTCAAGAATAGGATTGGGTCTGGGCTCGGAAGTCGGATTCGGGCTTGGGTCTGGGTCAGCATCCAAAAATCTATGTTTTATTATTTTTTTGAAATTGATTTTTAAAGCCCAAAATGATACTAATAATTATAATAATATTATAATACTAATAATAATAATAATATTATTACACATACAAAAACTGGGTTTCACAACTCCAACACATTGTTCTGTACAAAATTCATCTAAATGAAAATTCTCAGGTTAAGATATGCATCTACCATATATATATATATATATATGAGTAAGTATGGGAAACCCAAAATTCAAGCGAGGCAAATTCTTGAATTTAAATCAAGTCTGCTGTCAGTTCAGGTATTGTAGAGCTGGTAAGAGTTTACATTAAGGTTTACAGTATAGGTATCGGAATCGGTATCGGACTATTCCTATGAGTATTGGTATCAGAGATTTCGGATCGGAGTATCAGATTTTTTGGTACCGGAAAATAAATAATTATTAATAAATTATTTACATTTAAAAACATATATTTTATATATTTAGGCATAATTTTAAGTATTTTGAGTGTTATTTCTTAGTGGTTTTGAAATTAAATAAAATAATTCTCACCCTTACCGATTGGTTTACATACAATAGATTGATTTTTTTACATGCTTTTATAACCTTATTATGTTTTAAATCCTTGCTGATTTGTCTTTTTCGTTTGATTTTCTTTGCCGAATTGACCGAAAAAGAGATCCCCTATGTCAGTATCAGGTATCGGTCAGTATCAGGTATCGGTCGGTATCGGATCGGAGATGCCAAACCGTATCGGTATCGACTGTATCGGATCGGTATCGGCCGATACTTTAAACCACAGCATGCACCGAATCAATCAGCAGTAAACATGATCGGCGAAAAAAAATAAAAACCAATATAAATGATTTAGAAGTAATGAGGATGAATTAATTATAGTATATATCGATAATACAGTTTCTTCAGAGTTAAAGAACCTCTTTAAAGGTTGATATGTAGATACAATTGGAGAGGGGAAAAAAAAAAGATATAGTAGCACAAACAAGTATCCGTTCGTTGTACTCATTCCTCGTCTATATCCAGAAAAATCATTACATTTTTTTCAGTAAACTGCGATGATGGATTCGATGAGATCGTTGAGTGGTGCAAGCTCTCCCTTGTCTATCAGTTGGAATTCCTGCATGCAAGTAAAATCAGGCAAAATTTAGCACCCATTCTTCAATTTGTGCAACAAGCATCTACTTGTATTGTCTCGATGTGTTTTAAAATTGACGAAACGTCCTTCAAAAGAGCAATTTATGAAATTGATATGCCAAAATCGAACAGTGAAAAGTTAAAGTGCCAAAAATGTTTGGACACTATAGTTGGGATGCCATTACTCCGAAGGGAACAACAATTGAAGACTATGGCTACGAAATTACCCATGTGAACAGTGTGAAATGCTTGAAGCAAGTATTGAGATGTGCTTCTTCCTTGAGGCTGACAATCTTTTGGAAATGCGAGTGATATATGTGGGCGTACACCCGAAAGAGACGCTTGAAAATTGTCTTAACGACATCTCCGAAATTTGGAGGAAAGGGTGCCCCTGCATCAATATGAGAGAGTATTAACCCAAAAAAAAAAACTCGACTACAAACAATATGGATGCACTGACACGTGAATTTTACTAACATTGAAAATATACTCTCTCTTTTTTCTTTAGTCCTTTGGGGAAAAAAATCAAGGTATGAGATGAATGCAATCCAACCACTTTTCATGGTCCGAGTTTTAATCAAAAATTAAGAACTCATGAGTTCCTCTAGGATTTTTTGAAAGTTCTTGGAATCCATAAAAATAAATATATTTATGTACCTAGCTTCTGAGGAAATATAGTTTCATCATCAAGCTGAGCTTCAATCCAGTCCATCAAATACTCTACATACTTTGGTGCAGACACCTCTATTGGTTTCTTAATCTGAACTCCATCTGCCCATCTATACTCGAACCTGCGGAAAATAAACGAAACCCTTGGTTTCAATATTGATCATGACTCGTACATTTAAATTTGCATTCTGTAATTTTATATATTAATAAGAAGGATTTCTGGTGGCTATGAGAGAAGTACGTACTTTGGCCCTGCTGACATAGTTGGGCAGGTGGTTGGTGTGCAAAACTCCATCAGAGTGCCAAATAGAAGGTTCACTTGATTGAAGAAGTCAACAGCTGAAAATTCAAAACAAACAAGAAGGAAAAAAATATATATACATATATCAACACATTATGTTATTTTGTTGTTAGTTTTTTTTTTAATATATACGTTATGTCTCCACGTACTAACCACTAGAACCAGGAGACTTTGACTAAGTTTATGCATAAACATGTATGTATTGACTATATCTACATACTATTTACGGCGAGCCATTCGTTGATATCCTCTCCGGTGGGTAGCCGGACAGCCTCCCTCAAGTTCCCACTCCCCAAGGTCGCGTCGATATGTTTCTTAAGTTGTGCCCCCTGTTCAGTTTGATAGTAGAGAGAAAAAATTAAAGTATGAGAATTTTTTTTTTTTTTTTGCATCATGAACATGAAGATCAGTGGGTTACAATACTTTGTGCTAGTAACTTAAGTTACCTACAACTCGCCAATATCATTCTTGCATCATACAAGATGCATTACAGTGAATAAACATATATTCGCATTCACATGCAGAAATATAATATATAAAAAAATAAACGTGGATTTAATCTGAGGTGGTTCTTATAATGTTCGTTCAATCGAGCAACATATTCTTTTTCTTAACTTAACAAGAGGGAATAGACAAACTTGGGACCTATTGAACGGAACAAGACAACAAGGATAATGAAATGAGGAAGAAAGAACGGGAGGCGAGCTTACGTGGAGATGGAATGACTAACGAACTGCTTACTTACAGGGCCGGCTCTAAGCTCATGGGGGTCCGAGACGAACTCCCAAAATGGGACTTCATACATAATGTTAAAAAAATAAAATAACTAAAATAAAAGTAAATATAATAACAACAAAAAATTGTTGCCAACAAAATTTGAATTAAAAACCTCTAGTATGTAAGTTTAACATAATAATCACTACACCCCAACTCTTATGAATAAAAGATGGCCCGTAATACACCTAGTTATATTCTAGTAATATTCATGTCGGTTCTGGCCTCTTAAGTTTTTGGGCACTGGGTCATCGTCCAGTCTATCCTAGGCAAGGGCCGGCATTGCTTTGGTTGGTTAACTATTTGACTGATTTTGGATTCTTTCTCGAAAGTGGTACACCTACACCTTGCACGCACACTCAGTTTATCTATATACGTTTAAGTGAAAAATCTTTCGGCTGTTCATCGTCTTTCTCTATTGCATACAGTTATTTTAGACCCCAAACACAAGTGCTCCGTGTCCGTATCCTCTTATTGTTCGGGTACGAAACTATGCTATGAATGGTGTGAAGCACAACTTACTCAGCAAAAGCAACCTAATTGGAAATAAATGATGAGGACTTCAAATTCAATAAATAAAAAATGTCAAATTTGAAGTTAAGCCAATAATCTTCAATATATAAAATATGTGTAGCAGACCTTATTTCCAGATGGTGCATTCTTCTTGGGGCGAAAGGTCTTCTGATTCCTGTATCCATTAGTATTACCACAAAAATTAAGAAAAAATAATTGAAATAATTCCATTTCCATCTCACCAGTTAAATGATGAACTTTGAAAAAGTCAGATATGCTTTTTTTTAAGGGAAATAACAATTTGGAAATGATATTTTGACCATCCGCAGGGGTAACCGTGCTAGCCCGTGCCTTGGCCCTGCTAACACGGGCCCATTTGGGCCAGGGGGCCAATGGCAACGTGCCACGTGGCTGCGGGCCAGTGCAGACACCCCCCCGCGAACAGTCAAAATAGCAGTTTCTATAACAATTTCATTAATGAACCACAAAATCAGTAAAGTCATATATGCTACCTATTCTAATTCTACAAGAATTTAATGAAAAAAAGGGTGGGTGTGTTTTCTTGTACATTCCCTTTTAAATATTCATATTTTCATGTATTAATCCTTAAATTTTCTAATTGCATGTATACCCTCAAAAAATGCATTTAACCCTTATATGTGGATAGTTTAAGCTAATTTAGCTGATTTAGAAATTAATGAGTTCTTTTATAAAAAATAAAGATCGCCATAAAAAGAGACAGAAAAGTATGAAAATAAAAATAATACCTTTAAAACATTAATAATGAATTTTGGTTACTAAATTATCATAAAAAATTTAAGAAAATAATTCTTACGTGATATCTGTGTCTCCATAATGTGTATGTTTGTGACAAGGGGCTTCCATGCAAAAGAAAGTTATTTTTCAAAAACAAACATGCAATTAAAAATTATAGAGTAGAAATTTGAATAATTTACAGGGTATAAAAGAACAAATTATATAATATTTGGAACATTCAATTAGATGGATCCTAATCCTAAAATAATTATAGCTAGAACCAAAATCAAAATTTTGCAACATCTATGATCAACCAATACAATAATTCTCAACCATGATCAGCATGCATTTATTCCTAACAAATAAATCCTAATTAAATCAGATTATCCACATAAATAATCAACTGATCTCCTCGTGAAGATCACAATAAAACAATTATAAGGAAACAAATCTAAAAAAAAAAAAAAAAATTATCAAGGCCAATGAACGATGATCATCAACCTGTTTCCAAGGCCAAAGAGACTCATGCTTTTTGTGAGAAGAAGAAAATGATGCTGATGGCTTTGTTATTTATTTTGGCTTGTCCTTCTTCCTTTTGTTCTCCAGAAAACCATTAAAAATAAATTATTTTCTCTCTCGTGTCATTTTTTCAACCCATGTTATTTATATGAGAGAGAGAGAGAGAGGGAGGGAGAGAAAATAGGAGGGAGAGCCAGACGATTGACACATTTTCGTTATTGTTGTTGAATGACCTGGAGCCAACAATACCTATGAATACTTGTGCAAGAATCAATTTGTTTAGAATAGTAAAAATGTTCATAACAAATTTTTTTTTGTCTAGAGGTGTTACGTCGTCCGCGGACGTGACCGCAAGCCACGTGACAGTCTTCCATTAACTCTTTGGCCCAAATTTTAAAAGAATGGAATCCGATAATAACATGAGGACCAATGGTTTGCTGCCACGTGGCCCTACGTCACGTTCGCAGTCACAAATCGCGGACAAACTATTTTTTTAATATATTTTTGTGCTCTAGAAAATATGTGGAAGGCAATCCAAAATGAAAAGCATATGCTACTTATGTAGTGTTTAGTAGCTAATATTTTTAATAGAATTATTTTCCAAAAAACTATCATTTTCTATATTTTCTTCTAAAATTGTGGAAAATAAAACTTGTCCAACCCATAAGAAAATATCATTTTTCATGGAAAATAATGACAATCAAACACCTAAATTAAGTTTTCCGTGAATTTTTTTTAAATTCTATGGAAATTTTTTCCTATGAAAATAATTCCATAAAATTAATTTCTTTTTCACATATTTTTCACCTTGCAATCAAAGAAACACTTAGCTTAGTGTTAGTTTCACGATAGGCAATGACAATAAAGCCATGTTTGATTCACGAATTTAAAGGATCAACAGCAAAGAAAAGTTTTTTTTTTTTTATTTGGTAGTCACAAACTTTGGAACTATTTTACTTATGAGAAAAATAGGAGGGAGATGATTCTTCTCATAACACATGATTGATTTTACCTTCTCTCTTTTTTCGCATTTATTAAGAAAATTTAGGACGATAATAACCCTACTCAAATATATATTGCATATTTTATCCATTATTTTTTTATTTCCATAATATTATTTTTATTTTAAAGTAAAATAATATTATTGGAACAATCATATATTTTCTTTCTTTCTTTTTCCTGCACCAATGGAAGAAAAATCAAATGATCTTTATTGAATTTTTTTTTTACCAAACACAAAAAAAAACTGATTTTCATCCCCATAAAATATTTCATGTCATTTATGTAGTTAAGCATGGAATGAGTTCATAGCACAGTACGAAATGGTGGAGACGTTTTGCCATCATTAATAAATCATCAATGCTGAGGTCCGGAATCTTTTTCCTGTTGATTCTTACAATTAAGGAAATTAAAACTCATTGCACAGCATGTTGGATTGCAACCTCTATAAAAGGAGCCAGCATTCTTCTTCTTTTTTCTAAATCCACAACAAAAATGAAGATGACATACTTGGTTCCTATTACATTCCTTGTTCTTGGAAGTCTTTGTGCTCTTGGCCAATGTAAGTTTATATTCATTATTGTTTCATTTTCTGTTGACACTATGAAGATTGAGTTCTTTTGTTGCACATACACCGATACACGTGCAGATACGGCACAAAACAATAAAGATATGACAACAAGGTCGACACCATATTTATCTTGGTCATTTAGTGTGTCCTAATGTATTTTGGAATGTCTGAAATATATGTATATGATATATGCATGTCCACCGATACGAGTGTTTGTGCTTCCTAGATTGAATTGTGACTTCCAGCTAGGTTTCTTTAAGTGACTGATTGTAGTTTGGGGATACACATTTGCTCAAATGCCACCATTTCTGGAACGCTGGATGCTAGAATTTTTCGGATCAAATAGTATCATATATATAAATTTTTTAAGCAAGTATCAAAGTTTTGTAAAATTGAGCTGATTGAACAAAATTTTATGAAATTTCCAAACAAGAACTAAAACACCATATGTTAGGACATTTTCTTGATACTGGTCATTTACTAGCACTGCATTAACAACTAACTAATTTACACTAATAAAAAAACAAAATAAAAAAACGTCTTATAGAAGGGCGTTTTTAACACAAAAAAGTTCAAATCCATAGGACATTTCTTAGATCTCATTACCACGCGAGTTAACCACAAATTCCTAGTATTTTAATTTTATAAATACATATACATATAATAAAAAATGGGAAAAAAAAATGTCCATCCAATGGACGTTTTTATTGATTGTTTGGTTTAGGAAAACGCCTACAATTTATCGAAATTTGTGATATATGCACAATTATATTAAACTTTAATGACGTGTATGAAATTTTTCGTACTATATATTTCCATCTTACGGTGTTCTTCGACAGGTCGGATCGTTCCAACTACGATGGTCGACAACGATGGCTCGGGTGAATTCATCAACGTTACAAGCGGGAACCCTTATCTCGGCTGTTGCGACCCGGTTAGGAGATGTGATCTGGACAAGCCGAATGAATTTGGGTATTATCGGTGTCGCCAGACTCAGAAATGCTACAAACATTTTACGGAATGCCTTCCGGAATGCCCTAAATCTCCTACTTGTCAAACATAGACACTTTCTATCCCTAGTAAGAAACAAGGATGAATCTGCAGGCCTCCCTCCCATAATAAAAAAAAAAAATATCATGTATATTTTTCGGTCTATAATAAAAGATATATCATCACCTTTCTGGTTACAGAGTGTGTTCGTGTTTATTTTCTTCGAATTGCCTAATTGGTATTTAGATCGTGTATTTTATAACAGTTTAGAATTTAAGTCATGATATGTCCAATTGAAAATTTTGGACCCTGGATTTTTTTATTTTTATTTTTTGCTTTTTTTTTAATGTTATGCACTGAACCTGAAAATGAGGATATAATGAAAATAAGAAAACCCAAAAAAAAAATTATGGTCCAAATTTTGACATGTCTGGACCTTAAAACTCTAAACTGATAGAAAATAGTCTAAACACTAATTAGCTCTTAAACTTACATGTTAACATAAGATACAAACTGGCAAGCAAAATCAGGGCAAAAAATCCATTGCTCCACTAACTAAAAGCATCTCCAACTCAATCGTGAGTTTGGGAAAGAAAAAAAAAGTTATTGCCACAGTGGAATAATAAGTTTTTATTGGGAAGTCATTTTCCAATACAAATGTCAAATAAGTTGTAAAATTAACATGACATGACAAAAATATTGTAAAGTTGGTTTAGTTATAAGACAATACACTTGACAATAATTTTACCTCCATATATCATCAATTATGAATAAAAATATTTAGAAAGAAAGAAAGGAGGGAAGAAGTTTTCTTAGAAGTTGAACAAAGTAGATTTTATTGTATCCTCAATACTTTTGCATTGAAATTTTTTTTTTACTTCGCTATCTTGTGTAAATATAATCTTGTCACCTAGAAGAGGCATTGTCTTGTGCCTCATACCACATCAGAATCATATCACATTACAAGACATTAGAGTCGTAGAACATTCACATATATAATTGAAGCATTCATAATTGGAATGGACCACGACAACTTTTTATATATTTGGGATGTCCACATACACCAAAAAGAATAAGAAGAAGAAGAAGAAGAAGAAGAAGAAGAAATTGCTTTCTCTAAAAACTCTAACCACAAACTTTTCGGTGACCCTTCAGGATCTACCTACAATAAAGATCAAACGCAACTAAAATTAGCTCTGGATAGGACAACCCAGACATGTGGGCCACAAACTTTCTATGTATGATTGAGAGATTTGTGCGATCAAATTCAGTAGAGTACTTAACCCCCTTCCAATTCCAGTAACTGGTTTCATTTAAATTGAATTAAAACCTAGTTTAAATTCGTGTAGGAAATCCCGAAAATCCATAGTTTTATAATTAGAATTTTTTGGGTCGGGTCCGTTTCGACAAACCGGACCACCCCGGGTCGAACCGATTGTATCGAAAGACGCATACGATCTACCACGACGTGTGGGTTTTGACGTAATTTGAATTGGCCGTATGTGCGCGACGAATTTTGTCCATATCCATCGAAAATCACAAATCAGAATTTTTCGAGAAATTATAATTATATTTTGTACACTCGCCGTATTGCGACAAAACTTGTTCTGCTGGACTCGCAGCGTTTGACTTGTCATGTAACCCAAGTTTTGTCAGTTTCAGAGACGGTTGACTAGATCGTCGTATCGCAGAGCCCCAGGATCTGAATCGATAGACATTTTTATGCTCGGCTAATCGGAATCTAAATTTGGACATACCATTGTGATCGTGTCGTACTTTTATACCTGGTAAACAACTAGACATATAGTTTGTTGGATTTTGACACGTTTATCCTGACACTTTTTTTTGTGCAACACATATCCGCTTGCTGATTTCGTTTTTGGCTTAAACTGTCATTTTTATCCTTATATCCAAATTGGACCTATGAGTAGGCTTTTCTGACTATTTCACTTATTTCGGACACGTTGGTGATGTTTACTTCAGCCTCCTGAGTTATCCATTCTGCTTTCACTCTATTCTTGAGTTATTCGTGATCTGATGAGTTCGTAGCTAGAACGTCGTCCAAACACCATTTCAATTTCAGGTAAGTATGCCTTGCTTTGTTTACTGTTTTTATTTATATTTCAGTATAGATTCTATTTTTGTTATTGTATGTTTACTAGTATATTAAACTGTGTATCCAAGCTAGACTTGTATGCAAGCGAAGTTCGTCAATTTACGTGTCTTCTATTTATTTTATGCATGTTGGTCTACTTTTAGTCCACTACCTTATGATTGCGGGATAATTTTATATCTCATTTGGCCTTGACACACAAGACACAATATGCGATAATCATTATAGAACACAGACCATTGTATCCGACTGATCATCGTTACATATGGGATGTGTGACATATATAAAGTAATTGCAATGATTAGTTTTTAAAGATTCAAGCAGTTACAAATTGGACATGTTATGTATATGACTTGGTCAGAATTGAGGATGAGGGGGAGGACAGTCACTAAACATATAAGCAATCAAATCAGTGAACCATACTATTGGATGTAACCATGGGAGTGATGACCCCTTTTGTATATACCCTATGACGATCATTGATCGTTATGAAAGTTTACAGACGACTAGTTGATAGTATATGTACATCACTAGCCTCGTACTTTAGTCGTCCCGAATTTTTTTCGTTTGCTGAATTGCTAACAAGGGTTTCGGGGTTGTTTCTCTAACTTCTGAAAACTTTACAAAAATTTAGCACAAATTTGGTCCTTACTTACCATAAAAGTTTCCTGTATGTATGTATGTATGTATGTATGTATGTATGTATGTATGGAAGGGAATCCTAAAACAAAAAACTTCCTTGGCGCGCACTTATGCTCTCTGTGCACGCACGAGACTCGCGCGGCGGCCCGGCCATCTCATCCCTCCCCTCCTGTTCTGCGGCCGGAGTGTCCCGTGCGTGTACAGCACGTGCAAAAGCACATGCCAAGGAGCACGGTTGATCCTAAAATGTAAAAGCATTTTTTTATTGTTTCGCTATAGTTAATTTTTGAATGTACATTCCATAAATTTTTTGGATGGCAATCTTTATATATAAATACTCAGAATAATCTCCTCAATCTGCATTGGACATAGCTAGACTTGCACCCATTGTGTCAACAACATATATAAGAAGCATCACCTTGGTATGCCACAAAAAATATTTCATGTCATTTGTGCAATTAAGCATGGAATATTGAAATGAGTTCATGGCACAGTACGAAATGGTGGAGACGTTTTGCCATCATTAATAAATCATCAATGCTGAGGTCAGGAATCTTTTTCCTGTTGATTCTTATAATTAGAGGACGTTTGGTACGCTGTATTATTTTTATTTCTATAAAAATTTAGGATTGGAATAATATTTCTACGTTTGGTATTACCTAATAAAATTTATTCTTAGGAATAATGAATACCCGGATAACTTATTTACCCATAAAATGTGGAAAATCTATTCCCTAGTAGATAGGTGGTTATTTTTTTGTTACTTGGGAATAAAATTAACTAAAAATTTATATATTTACAATTTTTGTCATCCAATTTTTTTATAAAACCATAATCTCTCTCTCCTGCGGTCTCTCTCTCTCTCTCGCTGCTCTCTCTCTCTCTCTCCCTCTCTCTCTCTCTCGCTGCTCTATCGTCTCTCTCTCTCTCTCTCTCTCTCTCTCGATGCTATATCTCTCTCTCTATCGTCTCTCTCTCTCTCTTTCTCTCTCTCTCTCCTGCGGTCTCTCTCTCTCTCTCTCTATCGTCTCTCTCTCTCTGCTCTCTCTCTCTCGATGCTCTCTCTCTCTCTCTCTCTATATATATATATATATATATATATATGGTCTCTCTCTCTTTCTCTCTCTCTCTCGTTTCTCTCTCTATCGTATCTCTCTCTCTCCTATCTCTCTCTATTGTCTCTCTCTCTATCGTATCTCTCTCTCTCCTATCTCTCTCTATCGTATCTCTCTCTCCTATCTCTCTCTATCGTCTCTCTCTCTCTCTCTCTTTCTCTCTCTCTCTATCGTATCTCTCTCTCTCCTATCTCTCTCAGCTCTCTCTCTCTCCCTCTCCTATCTCTCTCTACTATTCTCTTTTTCTATGTATTTCTCTCTATATATTTTTTGGACAGTTGGTCTTATTTTTTGTTAATTTTTCTAATATGTTCATAAAAAATAGGACAATAAAAAATATTCCATTACTTGTACTCAAACATCTCTTTATCTAAGTTTGAAAAATTTTATATTCCTTGGAATTTATTTATGGTACTAAACACATACATTATATATACCCGAAAATAAACTATATATATCCGAAAATATTTTATTATGTACCAAACGTGGTAATAAAGAATACCTTGGAATCAAATTTCTTGGAATATAGAATTCCCGACTATATAGTAATCCTCGTACCAAACGTCCCCTTAAGAAAATTAAAACTCATTGCACAGCATGTTAGGTTGCAACCTCTATAAAAGAAGTCAGCATTCTTCTTCTTTTTTCTAAATCCACAACAAAAATGAAGATGACATACTTGGTTCCTATTACATTCCTTATTCTTGGAAGTCTTTGTGCTCTTGTCCAATGTAAGTTTATATTCATTATTGTTTCATTTTCTTGACACTATGAGGATTGAGTTCTTTTGTTGCACATACACGCAGGGGTGGATCCAGAAATTATAGTTGGAGTGGACTGGAAGTAGATAAATCCATATAAAAAAAAGCAAAAAAAAAAAAAAAAATTGTATAGAAAAAAAATGTAATTATTTTTTTGGGGTGGGCTCAAGTCCACCCCACCCTACCTCTAGATCCGCCCCTGCATACACGTGCAGATGCGACACAAAACAATAAAGATATGACAACAAGGTCGACACCATATTTATCTTGGTTATTTAGTATGTCCTAATGTATTTTGAAATATCTGAAATATATATATATATGATATATATATCCACCGATACGAGTGTTTGTGCTTCCTAGATTGAATTGTGACTTCCAACTAGGTTTCTTTAAGTGACTGATTGTAGTTTGGGATACACATTTGCTCAAATGCCACCATTTCGAGAACGCTGGATGCTAGAATTTTTCGGATCAAATAGTATCATATATATAAATTTTTTAAGCAAGTATCAAAGTTTTGTAAAATTGAGCTGATAGAACAAAATTTTATGAAATTTCCAAACAAGAACTAAAACGCCATATGTTAGGACATTTATTGATACTGGTCATTTACTAGCACTGCATTAACAACTAACTAATTTACACTAATAAAAAAAAAACAAAATAAAAAATGTCTTATAGAAGGACGTTTTTGACACAAAAATGTTCAAATCCATAGGACATTTCTTAGATCTCATTACCACGCGAGTTAACCACAAATTCCTAGTATTTTAATTTTATAAATACATATACATATAATAAAAAAATGGGAAAAAAAATGTCCATCCAATGGACGTTTTTATTGATTGTTTGGTTTAGGAAAACGCCTACAATTTATCGAAATTTGTGATATATGCATAATTATATTAAACTTTAATGACGTGTATGAAATTTTTTGTACTATATATTTCCATCTTACGGTGTTCTTCGACAGGTCGGATCGTTCCAACTACCATGGTCGACAACGATGGCTCGGGTGAATTCATCAACGTTACAAGCGGGAACCCTTATCTCGGCTGTTGCGACCCGGTTAGGAGATGTGATCTGGACAAGCCGAATGAATTTGGATATTATCGGTGTCGCCAGACTCAGAAATGCTACAAACATTTTACGGAATGCCTTCCGGAATGCCCTAAATCTCCTACTTGTCAAACATAGACACTTTCTATCCCTAGTAAGAAACAAGGATGAATCTGCAGGCCTCCCTCCCATAATAAAAAATATATATCATGTATATTTTTCGGGCTATAATAAAAGATATATCATCACCTTTCTGGTTACAGAGTGTGTTTGTGTTTATTTTCTTCGAATTGCCTAATTGGTATTTAGATCATGTATTTTATATCAGTTTAGAATTTAAGTCATAATATGTCCAATTGAAAATTCTGAACCCTGGAATTTTTTATTTTTTTTTAATGTTATGCACTGAACCTGAAAATGAGGATATAATGAAAATAAGAAAACCCAAAAAAAAAAAAATTATGGTCCAAATTTTGACATGTCTGGACCTTAAAACTCTAAACTGATAGAAAATAGTCTAAACACTAATTAGCTCTTAAACTTACATGTTAACATTAGATACAAACTCTCAAGCAAAATCAGGGCAAAAAATCCATTGCTCCACTAACTAAAAGCATCTCCAACTCAATCGTGAGTTTGGGAAAGAAAAAAAGTTATTGCCACAGTGGAATAATAAGTTTTTATTGGGAAGTCATTTTCCAATGCAAATGTCAAATAAGTTGTAAAATTAATATGACATGACATGACAAAAATACTGTGAAGTTGGTTGTCTAGTTTAAGACAATACACTTGACAATAACTTTACCTCCATATATCATCAATTATGAATAAAAATATTTAGAAAGAAAGAAAGGAGGGAAGAAGGTAATCCTATAAGTTGAACAAATTAGATTTTTATTGTATTCTCAATACTTTTGCATTGGAGATTTTTTTTTTTTACTTCACTATCGAGTGTGAATATAATCTTGTCACCTAGAAAAGATATTGTCTTATGCCTCATGCCATATTAGAATCACATCACATTACAAGACAGTAGAGTCGGAGAACATTCACATATATAATTGAAGCATTCATAATCGGAATGGACCATGACAACTTTTTATATATTTGGGATGTTGGTTTTGGTTTAATCCCATATAAAGCATGTCTAGATGCTATAACACACACACACACAACAACAACAACAACAACAACAACAACAACAACAAAAAGAAATTGCTTTCTCTAAAACCTCTACCAACTAAGATGAATTTTTCTTAAAGTACATATAAACTCAATTTTAGAAATCCCCATTGGAGATAGGCTTAGCTCTCCCTAAGTGATTTAGTCACTTGCTGAAATTGGGGTACCCTTAACGACTCATATCCTTGTATATAAGATTTGAATTCAACCGGAATATTTGTGTAGGGTATGAGTCAAGATGTTGACTCACGAGAATATCGGGTCATAGATTAGGGGTGTGTTTGGTTTGTAGAGTCGAACAACGTAATATAATTGACATTGTGTTGTAAATCTAATTCGAATATTTTGTTGTGCAAAAAAAAAAAATTGAAAGTAATGCAATGACGATTACGAACTTATACTACATCACTTCTTCGTGTTTGGCAAACATGAGGTAGATCTGGACCAGAATCCTAAATTTATATTTTACCAAAAATTGTTCATAAACTTGAAATTTGTCATTAGAAGTGGACATTATATACAATTAATATTAACAAATTATTATGGTTAACTATTTAAATATCATAATTTAATAAAGTTATTAATTACCTAATATTATGGATTACTAATGGTCATAATTATTATGATAAACTAATAATCATAAAATATTAAATACCTAATTATCTAATTACCTAATTAACAAAATAGTACGGTTAATTACTAATCACAATTACTAAGTACTTATGATAAGCGTAACGAAATTATCATTAAGTTAATTATAACTTAAAAACCTAATTAATTAATTTAATTATTAATAAATTATTTTAGCTTTAATTAACTATTCTAACCATATACTAATATAATAATACATCATAGTTCATTATATAGTTAAATTTATAGTTACCTATTGGTATTGTATATTTAGATATATTTTATTTATATTAACTAGTATATATCCACGTGTGTCGTACGAACTTTATACTATTTGGAAAGAACACACAATAGTTTTTAAAAAAATTTACATTACGTATATGCAGGGTCGGATCTAGGCTATGAGTGAGGTGGGCTCCAGCCCACCCAAAAAAAAATTTGTTTACATTTTGTCTATATGATTTTTTTTTAGATTTTTTTTTTTGTAGGAGTTGGCTACACGAGCCCACCCTATTTTATGTTTCTCGATCTGCCCCTATGTATATCTATGTATATGAGTATGTATTAAGAGCGTAATGCTTACAAATAACCTAAACACATTTTCCTAATAATATCCTAAACCCACTATCTAATTCACTAATACATATATTTAATTAATAATAAGCCCTACTTCTCAGCCCAACCCTCCTATTAAATCCCTTAGAAGCCCAATCCCTAAATGAAGTAAATACCCAAACCCAATAATCCTACCCATCAACCCATTCCCAATAGAACCCATTAACGAACTATCCATTAAATCCTAAACCCGTTAACCCAGTAATTGAAGGTTACTGTTGCTATTCATTCTCTCACGAGCCCGACGGAACCGCTCATCTCTCCCCCTTCCGTTATTTTCCATTCTCAAACTTCCTCCTCCACCACCATTCTCCTCCACTCTTCCTATTCTCCAACTCCCACATTCTCTTACTCTCCCATCTCCCTCATTCGCGGGAACGCCCCATTCCGAGCGCGACAGCCGCATCCAAGCGGCCGACCGTCTTTACGTTCGGAGGAAACCCGTGCCGACACCCCCAGCCTCACTGGAGCCTCCACGCGCAGCCATGTCACTGCCGATAGGCAGGGCCGACTCTGGGGCAAGCAAGACAAGACTTGGGGCTTGGGAAACCCCCCTCTACCTAGACAACCTTCAGGCTCAGCACCAGGGCCGGCTCCAGCATTTTGGAGGCCCTAGACAAGTCCTATGAATAAGGCTCTCGGTCCTTTACATATTTATTTTTATAAATCCAACAAATCCAAAATACAATATAATTCGTCCTTGAATAAACATAGATTTTTACTAAGATTCAATAAATTAAGCAATTTCAAGCTCCAAATTTATTTAAATATGGCCCGCTATTTTAAGTGTGGCCCGCTATTTTTGGAAGCCAGCAACTTATAGGTTAAATGCTTGCTATTTAAATGTTTGCTAGTTCCTTTTTCCAAGGTTTTAAGTGTGGTCCGCTAATTTTGGAAGCCAACAACTTCTTTCTGCTGAGAAAGCATTAACCATCCATCACCATGGACTATTGCATATTAGTTATTGGACTTCCAGGCGACAACCAATAGGCTTTGTCATTTTTTTGTGACTGGCCCAAAAAATTCTGTTGTATATAAAAAGAAAAAAAATTGGAGGCCCCTTGGGGGAGGAGGCCCTAGGCGCAGGCCTAGCCTGCCTCCCCCTGGAATCAGGGCCTGCTCAGCATGATTCCAATAGAGGTCGGAGTTGTCGGTGACCCTTCAGGATCTACCTACAATAAAGATCAAACGCAACTAAAATTAGCTCTGGATAGGATAACCCAGACCCGTGGGCCACAAACTTTCTATGTATGATTGAGAGATTTGTGCAATCAAATTCAGTAGAGTACTTAACCCCCTTCCAATTCCAGTAACTGGTTTCATTTAAATTGAATTAAAATCTAGTTTAAATTCGTGTAGGAAATCCCGAAAATCCATAGTTTTATAATTAGAATTTTTTGTGTCGGGTCCGTTCCGACAAACCGGACCACCCCGGGTCGAACCGATTGTATCAAAAGACGCATACGATCTACCACGACGTGTGGGTTTTGACGTAATTTGAATTGGCCGTATGTGCGCGACGAATTTGGTCCATATCCATCGAAAATCACAAATCAGAATTTTTCAAGAAATTATAATTACATTTTGTACGCTCGCTGTATTGCGACAAAACTTGTTCTACTGGACTCGCAGCGTTTGACTTGTCATGTAACCCAAGTTTTGTCAGTTTTAGAGACGGTTGACTAGATCGTCGTATCGCAGAGCCCCAGGATCTGAATCGATAGACATTTTTATGCTCGGCTAATCGGAATCTAAATTTGGACATACCATTGTGATCGTGTCGTACTTTTATACCTGGTAGACAACTAGACATATAGTTTGTCGGATTTTGACACGTTTATCCTGACACTTTTTTTATGCAACACATATCCGCTTGCAAATTTTGTTTTTTGCTGAAACTGTCATTTTATCCTTATATCCAAATTGGACCTATGAGTAGGCTTTTCTGACTATTTCACTTATTTCGGACACGTTCGTGATGTTTACTTCAGCATCCTGAGTTGTCCATTCTGCTTTCACTTTATTCTTGAGTTATTCGTGATCTGATGAGTTCGTAGCTAGAACGTCGTCCAAACACCATTTCAATTTCAGGTAAGTATACCTTGTTATGTTTACTGTTTTTATTTATATTTCAGTATATGATTCTGTTTTTGTTATTGTATGTTTACTAGTATATTAAACTGTGTATCCAAGCTAGACTTGCATGGAAGCGAAGTTCGTTGATTTACGTGTCTTCTATTTATTTTATGCATGTTGGTCTACTTTTAGTCCACTACCTTATGATTGCAGGATAATTTTATATCTCCTTCGGCCCTGACACACAAGACACAATATACGATAATCATGATAGAACACAGACCATTGTATCCGACTGATCATCGATACATATGGGATGTGTGACAAATATAAAGTAATTGCAATGATTAGTTTTTAGAGATTCAAGCAGTTACAAATTGGACATGTTATGTATATGACTTGGTCAGAATTGAGGATGAGGGGGAGGACAGTCACTAAACATATAAGCAATCCAAATCAGTGAACCATACTATCGGATGTAACCATGGGAGTGATGACCCCTTTTGTATATACCCTATGACGATCATTGATCATTATGAAAGTTTACAGACGACTAGTTGATAGTATATGTACATCACTAGCCTTGTACTTTAGTCGTCCCAAATTTTTTTCGTTTGCCGAATTGCTAACAAGGGTTTCGGGGTTGTTTCTCTAACTTCTGAAAACTTTACAAAAATTTAGCACAAATTTGGTCCTTACTTACCATACAAGTTCCTTGTATGTATGTATGTATGTATGTATGTATGTATGTATGTATGTATGTATCTATGGAAGGGAATCCTAAAATAAAAAACTTCCTTGGCGCGCACTTATGCGCTCTGTGCACGCACGAGACTCGCGCGGCGGCCCGGCCATCTCTCCCCTCCCCTCCTGTTCCGCGGTCGGAGTGTCCCGTGCGTGTACAGCGCGTGCAAAAGCACATGCCAAGAAGCACGGTTGATCCTAAAATGTAAAAGTATTTTTTTATTGTTTCGCTAAAGTTAATTTTTGAATGTACATTCCATAATTTTTTTGGATGGCAATCTTTATATATAAATACTCAGAATAATCTCTTCAATCTGCATTGGATATAGCTAGACTTGCATCCATTGTGTCAACAACATATATAAGAAGCATCACCTTGGTATGCCATAAAAAATATTTCATGTCATTTATGTAATTAAGCGTGGAATATTGGAATGAGTTCATGGCACAGTACGATGTTAGAAATTGATTGTACTTCACTGACGAGTTCTGCGAAGTTGAAAATGTCGTCGAGGCTTGAATCGTACATTTAGCAGCACTTTTCTTAAAGTGTTTCGGGCACTCCGGTAACGTCTTGGAGTCAGCTCGACAGAACACCCAGGATAAGACAGCCTTCTGCCGGAGGTTCACCAGACGTTGTGAGACACCGGCGTAGGAAAGAACATCTTTCTGGAAAACTTTAGAAGAGAGGAGAAAGAGAGAATGAATACTCAGATTCTGTGTATTTTAGATTCAGAGATCTGCAGTATATATAGATGAATTCGTGTTGTTTCGTGAAGTCGCGACCCTTCCGAAACAACATTCATTCACCTGTTCCTACGCCGCTCGCCCGAGGCCCGAGCCTACGTCGCTCGCCCGATGCCATGTTGCCTAAGTGCACAAGTGCGTCTACAATGCGCCATTATCGCCTCTACGCCCGAGCTCGAGCCCGAGCTCGTGTCCGAGCCGGAGCCAGAGCCGGAGCCGGTGTTGCCGGTGGCAACACCGGCTACATTTTCATGAAGAAGATAAAACAACAACCAATGGTCACCCACTAGCAACCCTTTGGTTGTTGCACACTCCTCATGAGTGCACATACCTATTTGAGCACTCTCAAACCTTTCTCTCATTCCGATGTGGGACTAAAGTCCCTTCTCTTTCCTTTTCATCTTTTATGAACAATAAATGGAATTTCCAACAATCCCCCACTTGTTCCATAAATGATGGAAAGGAATTCCAGAATACATTACTTAAAGAATGTTAATACAGTTAGGTATCTTTCGATTTGAACCTAACCTTAGTAGATGCAACACAAGATTTTATCGGAATCTCTGGTAGCTGGGCTTTGAACCAGTTGTTCCTTGTGATAAAATCGGTGTTACCTTACACACATTCTTTTGTAGTTCTTCGCCTACATCTCTCTCTTAGCACTATTAATGGCCATTTGCTGATCCTGTCTCGTGAATTTTTATAAGATAAACTCCAGATCTTTCTGAGACGGCACCATCTCTAAATTCACATAGGTGAAGTTCTTTCAGTATCTCTGTTGCTTTACAGATACATGTCAACATTACTGAACTTCATTAAGAGTTTTATAAACTCAACCCTCAAATTGCAACAGTCGATATTATCATGTCGTATACATCCAAATCAACAGTTTGTTGTTACCCATTGAATCTAAGGTTAAGGTTTTCTTAACATTAGATTGGGTTGCCACTGTTGTTGGAACTCTTACTCAAGGAGTTTTAATCCCATACCTCTCGAGGTAGACTTTACTAAATCCCTAGCTAGTGGTTTAGTAAAGGGATCAACTATGTTATAGCTGGTATGCACATACGTAAGAGAAATTATTCCATCTTTGATCAATTTCCTTACGTAGGTATGTCTTAGACTTATATGTCTAGACTTCCCATTATACACTTCGTTGTAGGCTCTTGCTAGAGTAGCTTGACTATCACAATGTATTGAAACTTTTGATACATTGTCTTTAGCCAGTGGAACTTCTAATAGAAGATCCCTCAACCACTCAGCTTCTTGTCCTGCAGAAGCTAGAGCCACAAACTCTGACTTCATGTTCGAATGGGTAATGCACGTTTGTTTCTTGCTCTTCCAAGAAACTGTTCCTCCGGCAAGCGTAAATATCCAACCTGTCGTAGATTTGTTATCTCCGACACTTGATGTCCAACTAGCGTCGGTATATCCTTCTAATACGGCAGAAAATCTACCATATTGTAATCCAAGATTCTTGGTTTTCAAAAGATAACCAAAAATTAATCTGATAGCCCTCCAATGCTCATTATTATGGTTGCTAGTAAATCTACTCATTTTACTAACTGCAAATGCTATATCAGGTCTTGTGCATTGTATTAAATACATAAGACATCCAATAGCACTTGCGTATTCTAATTGAGCGACGGCTCTTCCAGAATTCTTTTCTAATTTAACACTTGGATCAAATGGAGTGTTCACTTCTTTGAACTTTAGGTGTTTGAACTCGTCTAGTACTTTTTCAACATAGTGCGACTGCGTAAGTTCAAAATCCCCACTGTTTTGTATTACTTTGATCCCCAAAATAGTGTCAACTATTCCAAGATCTTTCATCTTGAATGTGGAAGTTAGAAACCTCTTCGTTTCTGTAATTCCACGCATCTCGTTGATAATGATCAACATATCATCAACATAGAGACAAAGAAATATCATAATATTTCCATATACTTTAGTGTATAAACATTTATCACAAACATTGTGAACAAAGCCATTAGAAATTATGACTGAGTCAAATTTCTGATGCCACTGCTTTGGTGCTTGTTTTAATCCGTACAAGGATTTAACAAGTTTGCATACCTTTTGTTCATTTCCCGGAAGCACGAACCCTTCCGGTTGCTCTATGTAAATCTCCTCATCGAGATCTCCATTTAAGAATGTCGTTTTGACATCCATCTAATGAATATTAAGCTGATGCAATGAAGCTAATTCAAACAATATTCTAATTGTAGTCGTTCTGGCTACTGGTGCATATGTGTCAAAATAATCAATTTATTATATTTGTCGAAATCCTTTGGCTACTAGTCTAGCCTTGTAGGTGTTTAAAGCACCATCACTATGATACTTTCTCCTGAACACCCACTTACATCCAATAGGTCTTGACCCTTTGGACAGATCGACAATTTTCCAAGTGTGGTTAGATATTATCGAATCCATCACATCTTGGATAGCATCTTTCAAAAAAGATGAGTCCCACGAAGCTATTGCTTTCTTAAAAGTTTTAGGATCATCTTCCACCGGAAGAATGATAGGAATCTTTCGAATAAATTTCTCTGTATTTCTTTCTACTAAGTAAAAGGAAATAAGTTGAGAATCTATTTCGTCAGGTCCTAGATCCTTAGCCTTTCGAACTCTCTTGCTGATCCCAAGCTCGGGTTGTTTTTCAACTAACCGTGAAGAGCTCTCCTCACGAGACTCTTCATTAGCAGGAATCTCAGAATCTTTATTCTTAGTAATAAGGTTCTCGAAAAATTCTATATCTCTGGATTCGATAATAATGTTAGACTCTAAGTTTAAAAGTCTATATGCCTTACTATTCGCAGCATAACCTACAAAAGCACTTTTGATTCCACGAGGACCTAATTTGTGTCACGCCCCGATCTGGGAAATTGCTCGTCCTCGCTAGATTTTACCCGATTCATCGTCCTCGCTGGGGCGTGATGTCGCACGAGCCTGAAGTTGCGCTCGTGCAAGGCAAGATAACGGTTCACGTAGTGATTATCTCAAATTCCTAACATAAGCAGCGGAAGGAAACAAAGTATAACATAAGAATCTCTTTTATTGATTATGAACTGAAGATTACAAAGGCTCTGAATAGCCCAACATAATATGCCAATTGGCTACAACGCTCATGATCTCTCTAGCTCACAAAGGATTACATTGTTCCATACATTATGCCTCTTTATAGCCACCAAGTAGTCTTCGGTCGAACATCTCCATGTCACAAGTCCGAACGCCTATGCGGTAGCTCCTCTCGAACGCCAAGGACTCCATGCCTCGGCATGTCCAAACCAAGCTCCGCCCCGAGCCGAACATACCTGAACCTGCAGGCAAACTAGTGGGGGATTAGTGCTTTCGTCCTCGCTTCGCACTGATCAAGACCCACTCGCACCCAAACCAAACACTAAATATCTTTAGTGAAACATGCATCTAAATTTGTGATCTTTCTATTTAGCCTTAGGATCAGTTTCATGGCAGTGTTTATGTATAGCAACTTTATCATAATGTGTCCACTATCGTGTTCCTGCAGCAGATACAGTTAGGCATAATATGAACATAAACTTAGTGCTCGTGCACATCTTCGTCCCTTTTTGCCTAGCCTGTACTGGTTAGAACTTTGCATAAGCAAACATACGATTCACGCAACCAACCAATCATAAACTTAGACATATGCATAAGGGTCGCAGGCCCTGCGCCTGCACCCAACTCTCATCTCAGCCCATCGGCCCTATCTAAATGAAGGTCACGGTGTTTCACACCGTACTGGACTTGGCATCTCTTATGTGTAAGCCTACGATCACTTCGATACGGGTTGCTAGCCCAGTATCCGAAGGATCCCAAACTTACGGATATCATAGCTTATCACAGCACTGGACGATCGCAATCCGTCCGAATGATGTGCACCATAAATACCACACATAATTTTCTCCTAGGCCGAACGGTCCCGGTGCCCCAGCGTAACCGTCCGAGGGAAGCCGCACCCGTGCACGGGCCATCAGAGTCTATTGACCATGCAATACGCGTCATAGCATACCAATCATATCGTTCCAACCAATCTCATGTTCCATAAACATAGTCTCGTACCATAAACATATTCGTATCTCATAAACATAATCCACCATCCATATGGGGAGCTCCGTCGGCGTTATGCCCCAACACATCCATATTGATGCACGACGTCCAACGGCTTAGTCATCTCATACTCATATTCAACGCGTACCATTCGTAAGTGTCACGACCCGCACCCAATAATTGGGCCAGAACCGTGTGCACGCCCAGCCTATGCCGCAGAGTCGGCGGTAGAACGCTGTAACAATATGATGAACAACCACGCAATAATATATTTCTCACTTGGGATAACCACAACTCAAAGTCATAGTTTAACAACTAGAAGGTGAAATAAATATCCATCTCAAAGGAAATGTATGATAATAAAATGAAATGATATCTCCACTACAAGTCTCAACATCAACTCAAAATCAAATACAAGTCTCAGCTCTAACTAGAAATGAAACTAAACAAACGCAGCAGGATCCGACGCTGCGTACTCCTCCTGATAAGCAAAATCTGTCTCAACTAAATCTCCCATGTATGGGCCATACTGGTCAGGGCACTCGACCTCCTCGCAATCACCTAAAATTTGTTTGGTTACCCAGTCAGGATGGAACGAGTACAATTCATCGAATGCAGTTCCAATATATAAAAATGACTATAAACAAAGATTAGGCACCAATCATGAGTTTTGAAAATAATAGTAGAGACGAAAGTAAAGACAGTAAATAGACAGTAAAATAAACAATACCTTCCCGACTGTTAGAAATACCTTTGATATGTGATCGGTCTGGGGTACTACACCGCACGGGCTACAAGGTCTACTTGCATGAAAGTAAACACGGGCTACACTACTTGCAGAAAGTAAACACGGGCTACATTACTTGCAGAAAGTAAATACGGGCTACACTACTTGCAGAAAGTAAACACGGGCTACACTACTTGCAGAAAGTAAACATGGGCTACACTACTTGCAGAAAGTAAACACGGGCTATGGTTTGATCACATATCTTTGGTATTTCAAGTTTTCGACTCATTGTTTTATAATAAGATAAAAATTCACAAAATTAATGACCAATCAATGAGATATAGTGAAATTCAATATTGAAAACAAACAACAAACTGTACTCGCCTGACGTCCTGAGCTGATGACACGGGTCAGACTCCGAGTCGAGATCCAAGTAACCTATGTTATAAATTCACAATGTCAATAATTTGAAAAATAGAACAACAGTGCTCCTATCTAATTATCCCTTAGATTTTTAGGGTCTTGTTTGTACTCTACCCCCAACTTTGGAAGGGTCAGTCTCTTCCTCCTAGTGTGTTGTCTACTAGTGGTATTTAGTCATGTTATTCACAGTTTTACCCCTTCCATGGAACCCTCCTGTTCAACTAGTTGATACATTGGTATATCATCCTGTTTAACAAAGCTTATTGACTAACCCCTACCCTTGGTATACTGGGTATTCATCCTGTTGGTCCTCCAAGGCCTGGGTAGACATACTAGTGTCACCCTGTTTCCAGGTTTTAGTATTCTGATACAGGAAAACTTGGTTTCCTGTCAACCATTTAATGGATACCAGACCCCAACCCCTCTAACAGTTCTTGAGCTGATGTAGGGCTTGGTTCAACAGATCAACCCAGGTAATGTGGAGAGAAGGCTCCCTACAACCCCTACCTGTGTGTGGTTTTACTGATTTCAGAGTATGAGATCAGTCTTGGTAGTTATACAGTATACCAGTGTAGGAAATTCCCTTGTCCAGGCCACTCAAGTTTGCTTGGGTAGCTCTGTAACCCAGGTGAACTTGTCTTGTACATTCCTTGACTTATCAGTCCTGTGATATGCCCTCTCTTAAGGCCCTAGGTATATTGCTTGGTATCCATGTGACTATATTGCTGGGGTAACATCTTATTGGCTAAGCCTGCCTCATATTGGGGAAGGAATATGGGAGCAAGGCATAATGCAGGATGGGGTCCTGTACTCTAGTTTAGTTTCTTAGTCAGGGACAACCCAGTGGAGACATAGGAAGTTCTCGAACAGCTATCAGTCCATCTTGATGGGGTAGTTCCCTGTGTAGACACCTAAGGTTGGACTAGTGGAGTAACCAATAGGTTACTGGTTGGTGATTTCCTGTAGTCTCACTATTCTCATTAGTCTAACAGATACTCTGGTGATCTCTTTGATGTCAAAGACTTCTAGTTATTTACTAGGTGACCTATTGATGTCTCTAACTTGTTTATTGTCATGTCCCTTAGCCCCCACGGATTCCTATACGGTTGCCTAGGTCTATACTCAGATAGACAGGGCACCTAAAATCCTCCCCATTAATTTAAACACAAGGTGTGCAAGGACAGGTCTTATTTAAGTAGAGGAAGACTAAGAGGTTGTAGTCTCTTGTGATGGGTGACTCCAGCCTTAGGACTTAGGTGTATTGGCCCTGCCAGTGTCTATGTCCTACTGCACTTTCTTTACATAGGCTAGTTCCTGAGGCAATGCTCCCATGGCTGTTGTACTAGTGTCCATCAGGTTTAGCCTTGTATACGGTAGCACCCTGTGGACTCAGTTTCCCCTGTGTATTGTGATGGGGTACACAACTTCCTAAATCCGGACACATGGCTTTGGCCTTCCCTATCAAATTGTTGGTTGTTAATCTCTAGTTTAGGATCTGATACACCATCTTTGGAGTGATATCATAACTTAGAAATTTACTAGGTACCCTTCACATCCTGATACCCACCATGGTTATAACTTCTGCTACCCCTCCCCCCTCCATGGAGTCTTTATGGTACATGGATGGTACAAGTCAAGTTGGCTTGTGCATTCGATTCATCAGAAATTTGTTAACAACAACCCTCTTACTCATGTTATGATTTATTCCTTCCCTAGTACCCAATGCTCTAAACATGACCCTGTCATCAGGGCACAGTATGGTACAGCCTATGAGTCTTGGTGTATGGACTTCCTGTCAAATTTGGGTGACAAGCCTGATAAGTCCTGTTCTGTGGAGAGGCTCAGGTTTCCATAGTCATTCCCAGAACCTGGCCATCTAGCCTACACTCTCCCTGGGTTCAATACTAGGTAACCTCTTAGACATTATCCCGAATATTGTGTGATCAGAATTGACAAAGGGAGGATGAGTAGTACCTGTGATACAATGCCCAGGGATGGAATAGGTCCACAAGCCTCCTCTGTTGCTGCTCTTGAAAGAAGATCGAGAGTTCTACTCAGGGTTTGCAAAGGAAAACCTAGGAGGATCACCCTCTCTATATATATATATGTGATCACAGGTTTGATCGAAAATTAATCTTAGGAGGATTCAAATCGTTTGAATGAGATTTGGGTTTATCAACTGATGTTTAAACCTTTCTGTGTTTGAATCAAAGTAGGGGTACAGACCCCCCCCCCCCTTTTTTCGAGTACCCATAGTACTTGAATTCGAAACTTTACACAAAGGTCCCTGGCAGTATTGATTTTGCAAGGAGAAGCTTCATATTGAATACTTGGGTATATTTACACTTAGGTTTAACTGCTTAATGCAAACCATGACTTAGACCATTAATGATAAATAACATTGATAATAAAAAAATCATAAGAAAAGGAAAAAATTTAGATGGGGCTCACAGTAAGTCATTCTCAAAGCCTAGTTCCGTAGTTACTTAGTTATTCCTTAGCTTCCGTACACGAGGGCACGCTCAGCACCGTAATCAATGTTCTACGCCTAGTGTTTAATGTTCTCGGAGCCGTGCACATGATGCATATCTCAATATTGTCTTTCAATGTTCTACCATCATTGCCCTACCGCGACCCGTACACTTGATGCACGTCGCTTCAATTGTTCGATTGTTCAATGTTCTATCTTAGTGTTCAACGCATACTTGGACCTTTCGTCGTCGAGCCACGCTCGCTAACTCGATAACATCTACGCATACACGGACATATTTTATTAGACGTGAAGGAATAGGGAGAGAGAGTCAAGAACCCGCCCACCTTAAGTCGATACGCCTTGCCGTTTCGCTGAGTTGAAGTGTTTCGCTTCCATAACTCGGTCGCATAGCTAACTCCCGGACTTAGCCATTCCTTTGAACTACTCGGTTGATTTGGCCTATCGCGTCCACGCCACAATCCGTTGCAAGGCCACAATTTGGTTTCGCGGACACTTCATTGCATAAGGCAAAATGCCGACCTCTTATCGTCCAACGTAAAAGCATAGCCTGCACACCAGATCAACTAAAATCAGCACTTGCTCAACGGGACTTATCCTTTGCATCGATTCGATCCATAGATTCCAATCGACTTAAAGCTTACCTTTGGCCAACGTAACTCTTGCATCGATTCGCATCGATACTTCACCGGGTCAACGCAACTCTTCGAGTCAACGACTCATCGTAATGCACCGTGCGGAGCGGGGCATTACATAATATACCACTCAAAACAAGGTTCGTCCTCGAACCGAAACTAACACTTAAATCCAATTGTCCCGCATAGATCGTTTCACGATCTCGTGCTACTATTGTTGAACATACAACTTAGTTTGGACCATACACATATTTTAGGCGTTCCACCAATATATGCATTTTAGCTAAGCTCAGTTGTAGGATATCGGGACAACTAACAAGCTCAACTTAAATCTCATGCACCAATCAGTCCGTCTTCGACTTAGTCATATCTTAGCGCCTATTTCCAAAATACTCCTCGTATGTTTATTCCATAACATGCGATCATCTTCCAACATCTTGCGCATAACTTAACTCGAAACTATTAGTTCGATCTCATAAGTTTCTCGCTGGCCATCTAACACTCGCATTGCATCAAGTCATTGCGCATCCCATCGCAATAATTCTCCACAATGCCTACTCGCCTAATCTTTTCCTATCTCTCGCATAACTCAAGTCTTTCATCCAATCATTCATAACATTTGGCCTTAACGACATGGACTACGTCCACATGTCTCTATTTTCTTTGCCTACCATTGCACTAAGTCTCGCACACGACTATTCCAACATGATCCACGTTCTCGAACTACCCACGCATCGCGTTTAGGGCTACCCCCGCTAGGTAACTTTATCCAGACATCGTGCTTAATCTCTTCCGACACAAGAGGTCAACTTGAGTCTACGATGCTCAAAGGCAACAATCTTTCTGACCCAAGGTCTCTTACGATACGCCCATCTCCTATTCTCGACCGAGTACGAATCCTTTACTCAATTCTCAATCAATCCCGACTAGTTTGTTCGCAACATAGATCGCACGCTCAACACACATAGCCTAATCGTTACTCAAACCGATCTACGACACAACTCTTAGGGTCGTTCTACTATCCGTCGCTCTCGCGCATTGCAAAATTCTTGTAATTGCCTTACCGCATCACTACGCTAAGCACGTTCCTTAACATCTATTCGATCATCAACCAACCAAGTCTACTTACGCACTCATTCGATCGATCATAACTTTTTTATTCGTCTCGATCTAGTCGAAGGCTACTCGCTAACTTTCGAAACGCGATACTCACTCGCTTAGACTTATCCTCAACATGCACTACATCATTCCTCCTACTCGATAAAATTTCTTACGTGACTTCTTTAGGGACATCCTATGGGACTTCAACATTCACTTGATTTGGCGGTCAAGTCTTCTTTAGGGACATCCTATGGGACTTCAACATGCACTACATCATTCCCCCGAAACTACGCTCGATAATTGAAGATCATCAACGAGGAACAGTTACAACGAACCATGCTATATCCTATCGTGGAGCCAAATCAATTCCTGGCAATCCTCACGAGACCTTTATCCTATCCGACATAATTCACCAATCCATAGTTTATCTATCCCTTCGCGCAATGATGTGCCATTACTACTCGAATCACTTATGCACATTGCATGCCGTTACTACTCGAATCACTCATGCATTACCGTCGACTCTTTTCGCTAGTCGTATTTGTCTACTCGCCTCAGGCCCGATTTTACCTATTCGTGATCATAGTCCGACACATTCTATACTCCTCGAAATCATCCTCGAACAACTTTCGCATCAAACCATAAGTCAAATCCGATTTTTCCATGCCTTGTAAGTTTGATCATCCCCGCAGTATGAATCTGTAACGCCCCAGTCCCAAAATACGTAGGACTAGGTACATAGACATGCCAGCTGTATACATACGAAGTATACTCCAATATATGGAAATCTCGTATGAATACATAAGCTGTAAAATACAGTAAACCAAGAGTAATCTAATCTCATCCACAAATGAAGAATAAAAGATATCATATAATCAATTGAAATAAGTCTTTGTACAATACGTTGGGCGGAGACAAAGTCCACTACCAACTATCTCAAGTAAAAGGTACAAGGAGGATTAGATGAAATAACAAGACTAGACAAGTGCAATCATCTTCAAAAGGATGGAGAAGATCATGGCCTCGACTAGAACACCTGCAATATCACAGAAGCACACACACACCTGGAGAGATAACCAGGTCCTCAGAGGGACGTAATAAGATACAGGAAGAACAAGCCATATGAACTGAATATAAATGCACCATAAAATAAAGATAAAGTAAAAGTGTCCAAACCATAACACGGCTCAATATCCCATCATCGAAACAGTAGGCTACCCCTACAACCAAACAAGGACAAGGTGTAACTTACTATTTCGCGATGTGACATTTTTCCATGCCATGATTGGAACATAAAATTTGCTAAGGTCTCCTAACCTTTCTAGTAGGCAATTTAGAAGACATATCGATGTATTGGCAGGTGAAGGCTGACTCCCCCAGGACAAGGTAACAACTCACAACACACACACGTCAAGTACCAATACTATCAGCTGGCATAACTCGAGGCTAGCGGCCCACTTGACCCATCAGTCCACATAGCTCGAGGCTAGTGACCCTCGCGACTCGACTACCGTAGTACGCAGTTACTACAGCTTTTGGATTTGGGGTAGCCTATACATTTTACTGTCTTCTCCCTCCCAAGGACACTAACAAAAGGTAGTTCGCTAAGACTAGGTCCATATGCATACAAAAAAGACAAGAAGAAAAAATAACTGAAGCAAAATAAAATGAACTAAAAATAGCAAGTAATGGATCCAACTGAAAACAGATAATAAATATGCAGTAAATAAACAAATAAAGGTGCATATAATTATAACAGTAAATAAGGCAAGGTATCTTGCCTGCGGGTGGTGCGTGAAGCAGCAAATCCAACAATCAGAATCGTCAATACGAAAGTCAAAATCCACAAGAAGCTCCGGATGTTGAAACAAACATCACGAACGAGTTTGGAATAAAAGATATGCCTAGGAAACGCCTGTCCAAAAGTTAAATTATGAAACAGGGGCAAAATCATAATTTTGGGTCAAAACGATGTCCACCGTTGGACCCGCTTTGCACCGAAATGCGTGCCAATATCTACGGTCTCTAAAGTCGTCAAACTACATGTCTACGGATTTATTTTTCCGAGAAGAACTCAACGGTAGGTCAAATTTTGGATTCCGGTGGGCTGTGCACAAAATCGCCGTTGAGTAGGATTGTGGGCCCGCCAAAATAGCGTCCCGATCAACGGTCTCAGAATCGGACCAAACTTGGCTCACAGGACCAAAAAAATATTTTGAGTCCAATGGCGCAAGTTTCGTCGCGATTTGATGAGTGTGCACAAAGTAATTAGAAAATTCCGAAAAGCCCGATACGAAAAAATTTGACGGATACGGGTCAAATTCATCGCGCACACGCAACCAATTTAAATTCCGTCAAAGCCCGCACATCCGCAAAGTCGATACGGACCTTTTGGTACTCTCGGTTTGTGACGGGGTCGCCCGGTTTGTCGGGACGTAACTCGTACGAGGTTTTAAGGTTTATAAAAACTAATTTTTCGAGATTTTTAATTTAATTAAAACTGAAATTTATTGCAGAATAAATAAATTTATTTGAAGGGGATGATAGAGGGTCATGTGGGCTTTCTACACAAATTTACGGAATCAAAAACGAACAAAAATTGACAGAGAAATTGATCGGGGAAGTGGGATACCTTAAAGTGGGAATCTGTCATTTTATTGTTGTTGTTGTTGTCGCCGTGACGATCGGGAGGCGGAGATGCTGTCGCTCCGGCGATGCTGGCATGCATGCCGAGGAGTGGGAGGAGAATGGAGGAGAGAGGAGAAAAAAATTAGGGTTTGAATTAGGTGGTGGCGGCCATGTTGTTGGTGTTGTTGTTCCTAAGAATAAGGGGGTCGGCTGGGTTATTATGGTTACAATATCAATTCTAGGTGCGCGCCCCCCCCCCCCCCCACCCCCCCCGTTTTAATGGTCGAGAGCAACAGCAGCACCAAGCTGCTAAGTTAAGCTCGTGGGTGCCCCCATGTGGGCCGCCCATTAGTGTATATATATATATATATATATATATATATATATATATATATATATATATATATATATAGGGTGCCCCCATGTGGGCCGCCCATTAGTGTGTATATATATATATATATATATATATATATATATATATATATATATATATATATATATATCCTTTTCTTTTCTTTTATATATGTATATATCTAAATACATTCAATGAATCTCCGCAATTGAGAAAATAATTTTAATATTATCTTTTCCATATATATAAGATATTTAAATATATGCTCAAATATATTCTCAATTTGGTTGAAGATAAACATCAATATTAATAACTAATAAAAATTAGCTATTGAGTTAGTCCCCAAAAATAATATTAAATAAAAGTAAAATAATAAAATATCAAATGGTGGTTTTGGTGAGCATATACCACACACCCGTATTCGGGTTCAGAAAAGTTGTACAATATTGTAAAATATTATTTAATAACAATACCAATAATAATCAAATAATTAAATAATTAAAAATTGCACATAAAATTCTAAAATAATTTAGAAAATATTTGTATATACATAAAATATGCCTACATGGCCACAATTGGTCATACTACATGCTTACATGGGATTGGATTCGGTTCGGGCCCTAGTTCGGGCTGGTTTGGACAAACCGGATCATCTAAAAATCAATATATAAATTAATATCTAAAATAAAAATATTTTAAATGCGTTATTTCACAACTCGGCCTGGTTTTCCTAATTTGGACAAAACTATGGCTAGGTCTTCCATGGCATGGCTAATATACTAGTCAAGGCACACTGCTACAACTTTCGTACTAAAAGTCATGGTCGTCTAGTGCTCCAGAACGCAACAATGGCTAAGGTCATTTTTAATAATTAATAAAAACCATATTTTGTATAAAATTCATTTTTAAGTCTAATAAAATAAAAAAATAATTTAAAAAATAGGGGGTTTTACATCCTACCCAACTTACAAGAATTTCGTTCTCGAAATTAAAAATAAGTAGGGGTTGAAAAGGTCACATGGGTATATCGATGAGGAATCATCAAATCACAACGTTCAAGAAAACATGAATAAAAATATCGTAATTTAGATAAATACGAAAATAATCATGGATATGGCTAATTAATGCAAGAATGAAAATGGTCAAGGGTTTTAAGTAGATCAAGATAAAACATGAGTTTAAAGAATAGAAAAGAATCGAGTAGATTAAGGGGAAAAATAATTTAGAGACTTAAGAGATGGTTCCTTGAGAATAGTTGTATATTGGTCGTCCAGGTTGAGGGCATGATTAAGAGAATGATTTGAATCATCCTCAAGTATCAAGAATGATTAGAAGGTCGCGATAGTAGATATAGAATCGACGAGTAGTTCAAAGCGAGGATATAGTCACCTTGGTTGGTCCATGGCTAACTATCTTGGCAATAGATAGTGGGACAACTAAAGGCGATACTTTGAGTCTATCTATCAAGTACAGTGTCTGGTCTTTCTAAAGTAAGTAAAGCCCACAACAAAAGAGTTCAAAGACGATGCTATTTAGTACGAAATACGAGGTTCATAGGTGACAAAAATAATTCAAATGAGAGTTGTCAATGCTGTCGCGGATGAGACTCTAAGGCAAGTTTACTATGTCTTCATCCACATAGAATAATATGTGATAAGCGAACCAAAGTGCAATAGGTTGATCAGACCATCATGCACCGGTTCTGATTAGACAATATGTTAGTGGGTGCACCCAATAAAATATGTCATGATCAAGCTTGATAACGAAATAAGCTTGCAAAACTGAAGCTACATTAGCAGCATGAGATAGTCAAAATATGAGCAAAGGAAGTACTGATGAAGGAATTTTAAATAGTCCAAGATCTTTTAAAATTAAGTCTGCCCGAAGTTTGGGTGTAATTCCTCTTCCCGAAATTTTTTTTTCTTTCTTTCAAACTTTTATTTATTTACTTAATTATTCTATTTTTTGTATTTCGAAGTAAATCATCTTTGAAACTTTTAAACGTTAATTTACTTGTCATTTTAAAAATTAGTTTAAAAATGGTTTATAAGTACCAATTTTTTTTTTATAATAATAAATATATATATCTTAGCCTGGAGTTTTATTATTATACATTATTTTGGACTTTCAAAAATTATCGACTACGAAAGAGCTTTGAGAAGCATATTTATTTGAGTGATAGAAAGATGTTGTCAAATTATTTTAAGTGAGTTTTGACTAATAAAAATGTATATTTTAAATTATTAGAAGATATTGTTATATTGCAATGGTAACTACAAACCCTTAAATATTTTACTTAGTGTGGTTTTGATAAAATTATTAAGTAAATAATTTATTATTGATTTTGGGTTTAAATTTATATGCTTTAATTATTTGATATCAACAAATACTATTGGCAGGACCAATGGCTGAGTTAAGATTACGATGAAATATGACTTAAACTAGTTTGTATTATCAAATATATTTTAAATATTAATAGATTGAATTAGTATTGATTTTAATTAATTAATAGATTATTATTGATTCATGTAATTTCAATATTATTTGATTAGTTATCTATTTAATAGCTGTATATTGTTAAAACAAATATCCTACTTCATTTAAAGAAATACTTGATATAGACTTGGTTCTTTAAATTCTAATTAGGATATAACTCTCGGCAAGCCGATCTATAACCCTATATATATTATATATAGGCATGTAACCCCTCTCTCCTAAATATAAACTCTCTCTATCGCGGGTAGGCATGACCGTAGAAGAAAATCCTTCATCATCATCAGTATCATCGCCACCACCACAATAGCCATGACTACCTCATGGCTGCGACCATTACAACCTCCAATCCGCCGACACCATCAAACACCACCATCGCGCCCCCATCCCGTTTCCAAACCCAGCAACATCCAGAACACCATTAATCACCACCATCATCACAGAAAATGCCGTGTCCGATCCCTGTGTCCGTGTCTATACCATCTTGTTCCACCATATTACAAGGAACAATCAAAGTTCGTGTCCGACAAACCGAACACGTCTCCCCCCTCAATCGATCACCAACTTCGGCACATCCCCGCCACCACCGTAACCAAAAACCAACACCATAATTCCTTACCTCCTTCGCTCGGCCTCGTCCTCCTCGCCGGATTATCCCGACCTATCCACCGCCGCCCGGGTCTACGGTCAGACTGCCTTGTCCGCTACCGTTCTGGTGAAGCCCTTCCGCTCGCCATCACACTCCGCTGCAGCGCCTCCATCGCCGTGGCCGTGGGCGCGCTCAGACCCGCGCGGCCTCGAGTTTGCCGCCACACTCGCGTCACTCCGACCCGCTCGTATCAGTAACCGCGGCCTGGACGCCGCTGTCTCCCGCGTCCGGCGTAGACCCGTCCGATCGCTCCCCATCTGCCGTGCATGTGCGACCTCCGCCAAAGCAGCGCAGGTCCTCGCTTAAGGACGGAGCCGATCGCCTGGATCCACGTTCACCGCACCAGAGACTCGTCCGAAGCTCCCGTCGACCAGCGCCAAGCGTGTGCCACGTTCATTCTTTATCCTTTTCTTTTATATATGTATATATCTAAATACATTCAATGAATCTCCACAATTGAGAAAATAATTTTAATATTATCTTTTCCATATATATAAGATATTTAAATATATGCTCAAATATATTCTCAATTTGGTTGAAGATAAACATCAATATTAATAACTAATAAAAATTAGCTATTGAGTTAGTCCCCAAAAATAATATTAAATAAAAGTAAAATAATAAAATATCAAATGGTGGTTTTGGTGAGCATATACCACACACCCGTATTCGGGTTCAAAAAAGTTGTACAATATTGTAAAATATTATTTAATAACAATACCAATAATAATCAAATAATTAAATAATTAGAAATTGCACATAAAATTCTAAAATAATTTAGAAAATATTTGTATATACATAAAATATGCCTACATGGCCACAATTGGTCATATTACATGCTTACATGGGATTGGGTTTGGTTCGGGCCCTAGTTCGGACTGGTTTGGACAAACCGGATCATCTAAAAATCAATATATAAATTAATATCTAAAATAAAAATATTTTAAATGCGTTATTTCACAACTCGGCCTGGTTTTCCTAATTTGGACAAAACTATGGCTAGGTCTCCCATGGCATGGCTAATATACTAGTCAAGGCACACTGCTACAACTTTCGTACTAAAAGTCATGGTCGTCTAGTGCTCCAGAACGCAACAATGGCTAAGGTCATTTTTAATAATTAATAAAAACCATATTTTCTATAAAATTCATTCTTAAGTCTAATAAAATAAAATAAAAATTAAAAATAGGGGGTTTTACAGAATCACCATACCAGCGCTCGTGCGGAATGATCGCCCTAATTTGACGTGACGCATGTACGATACTGGAGTTGCAATCGCATAAGACAAGAATGTCAACATTGTGGTTATCCTCGAAACAATCAAGCACTTTCGTTTTCACTTAGGTAACATCCATCCACTCTCAAATTCTCTGAAGCATTTCCATCATTGTCATCCAATCGACATCAACTTAACTTGCATCTTATTCATCCAACAACAGTGCTCAACACAATTTTTGTTCATTCGATCAGAGTATTCTCGAGTTATTGCATATCGTCTTTGATACGCCTCAATACCATCGTCGATATGCATAACTTGAACATCTTCCTCTCTCATAAGCTCAAACTTGTTGCAATTATTGCCATTATCCGAACTCGAATACGAATCAAGTCTTGCACACACCAAGATTCATTTCTTTGTAACTATCTATCATCATCACAACATAATTCCCAATTCACATATTCATTCTTATATCCCTAACTCGCACTTCCAATTCGTGCTACCGACGTATCGTACTAACTCGAATTCGTTCGAACGATTCCTTCGTACTTACTCAATATATTCCTGTATATGTCTTCGTACCAACTCAATGTAATTTCGACCGGCCTAATTATTTCCTCAATGCAACATTCCTTCGTTATGCTCAGCCTATCGTTTGACTTACACTTAACGAACTCTCGTCCGATGTATCCTCCGTAGGTACGACTCCGCACATACTCATTTAACTTAATTCATCGAAGCATACTAGCATCGACTCCTATCAAGTCATTCCCACTCAAGTCTCGGTACTACTCCGTCCGTCGAGGACAAACATATCGTAACAATACAATCGTCTCGACGTAGCATATCGCAAGTCACCAACCAGCTTAACATAGCTATCGCTAAGTGGTACTCCATATACCACTCAGGAATCGAGCCTATCATTATCGATACAATACTTCACCACACTGTTCGCACAAGTGGTATTACATATACCACTAGAAATCGAGTCATTACTCGACATCACATTCCGCATAGGTCCGACATCTATTTGTCAATCAACTATCCCGTATGGCGATCTTTCCGATCCCAGCTCTAGCGTTCTTCTTACTCGAGTTGGCACAACAACTGAACCAACATAATAGTCGTTCGCTCAAGTTTGACATTCATTCAAATCTAACCGTGCCTTAGCGATCTTATCGATCACACACGCAACGTTCGCTTACTGAAGGCTCAACGCGACATTCGGTCAACACAAACGTTCGCCTACTCGACTTAGCGACCAGCTCGACTCGTTACTATCACATCCGCGATCTTCCGAATCTTACTCGTTGCAACTCGTGCAATAATTCACTCTCGATACTTAAGGTCATTGCTCAATCTCGTGCAACATATTGCTATCCATCCGCATAGCCATACAATATGCATTATACCATATTGACTCGTTGTGCCGATGCAACGAATGATTCACGACTTGCTGCACTCTGTGCAACCAACAACACATAACTCCTCGCACTTCGTACGACCGACAACACATATATTATTGTACTTCATGCAACCAACATCACCATATTCGTTGCACTTCGTGCGACCAGCGACTCACAACTTTCTTGCACTTCGGGAAACCATAATCTCATAACCTGTTGCACTTCGTACAACCAACACTCTCCGATAGAACCCGGAGATAGCGTGATAGTTACGACATACTTGTGGCAGACATACTCACTTAGTATAGACTTATTGTATGGAACATCCAATGTAGCATCGAGCAGATCCATGAGCCATGCGGTTGCGAAAATAACTTAGAGTCAACTGAATTCGATAGTGAAGCAACTGAGGGTCAAAGAGATTCACGTATGGTCCAAAGGATGGAACCGCTCTGATACCAACTTGTCACGCCCCAATCCGGGAAATCGCTCGTCCTCACTAGATTTTACCCGAATCATCGTCCTCGCTGGGGCGTGATGCCGTACGAGCCTGGAGTTGCGCTCGTACAAGGCAAGATAACGGTTCACGTAGTGATTATCTCAAATTCGTAACATAAGCAGCGGAAGGAAACAAAGTATAACATAAGAATCTCTTTTATTGATTATGAACTAAAGATTACAAAGGCTCTGAATAGTCCAACATAATATGCCAATTGGCTACAATGCTCATGATCTCTCTAGCTCACAAAGAATTACATTGTTCCATACATTATGTCTATTTATAGCCACCAAGTAGTCTTCGACCGAACATCTCCATGTCGCAAGTTCGAACGCCTATGCAGTAGCTCCTCTCGAACGCCAAGGACTCCATGCCTCGGCACGTCCAAGCCAAGCTCCGCCCCCGAGCCGAACATACCTGAACCTGCAGGCAAACTAGTGGGGGATTAGTGCTTTCGTCCTCGCTTCGCACTGATCAAGACCCACTCGCACCCAAACCAAACACTAAATATCTTTAGTGAAACATGCATCTAAATTTGTGATCTTTCTATTTAGCCTTAGGATCAGTTTCATGGCAGTGTTTACACATAGCAACTTTATCATAATGTGTCCACTATCGTGTTCCTGCAGCAGATACAGTTAGGCATAATATGAACATAAAATTAGTGCTTGTGCACATCTCCGTCCCTTTTTGCCTAGCCTGTACTGGTTAGAACTTTGCATAAGCAAACATACGATTCACGCAACCAACCAATCATAAACTTAGACATATGCATAAGGGTCGCAGGCCCTGCGCCTGCACCCAACTCTTATCTCAGCCCACCGGCCCTATCTATATGAAGGTCACGGTGTTTCGTACCGTAATGGACTTGGCATCTCTTATGTGTAAGCCTAAGATCACTTCGATACGGATTGCTAGCCCAGTATCCGAAGGATCCCAAACTTACGGATATCATAGCTTATCACAGCACTGGACGGTCGTAATCCGTCCGAATGATGTGTACCATAAATACCACACATAATTCCCTCCTAGGCCGAACGGTCCCGGTGCCCCGGCGTAACCATCCGAGGGAAGCCGCACCCGTGCACGGGCCATCCGAGTCCATTGACCATGTAATACGTGTCATAGCATACCAATCATATCGTTCCAACCAATCTTATGTTCCATAAACATAGTCTCGCACCATAAACATATTCGCATCTCATAAATATAATCCACCATCCATATGGGAAGCTCCGTCGGTGTTATGCCCCAACACATCCATATTGATGCACGACGTCCAACGGCTTAGTCATCTCATACTCATATTCAACGCGTACCATTCGTAAGTCATTCTCAAAGCCTAGTTCCATAGTTACTTAGTTATTCCTTAGCTTCCGTGCACGAGGGCACGCTCAGCACCGTAATCAATGTTCTACGCCTAGTGTTCAATGTTCTCGAAGCCGTGCACATGATGCACATCTCAATATCGTCTTTCAATATTCTACCATCATTGCCCTACCGTGACCCGTACACTTGATTCACGTCGCTTCAATTGTTCGATTGTTCAATATTCTATCTTAGTGTTCGACGCATACTTAGACCTATCGTCGCCGAGCCACGCTCGCTAACTCGATAACATCTACGCATACACAGACATATTTTATTAGATGTGAAGGAATTGGGAGAGGGGGTCAAGAACCCGTCCACCTTAAGTCGATACGCCTTGCCGTTTCGCTGAGTTGAAGCGTCTCGCTTCCATAACTTGGTCACATAGCTAACTTTCAGACTTAGCCATTCCTTTGAACTACTCGGTTGATTTGGCCTATTGCGTCCATGCCACAATCCGTTGCAAGGCCACGATTTGGTTTCGCGGACACTTCATTGCATAAGGCAAAATGCCGACCTCTTATCGTCCAACGTAAAAGCATAGCCTGCACACAAGATCAACTAAAATTAGCACTTACTCAACGGGACTTATTCTTTGCATCGATTCGATCCATAGATTCCAATCGACTCAAAGCTTACCTTTGGCCAATGTAACTCTTGCATCGATTCGCATCGATACTTCATCGGGTCATCGCAACTCTTCGAGTCAACGACTCATCATAATGCACCGTGCGGAGCGGGGCATTACAATTTGGTCCTTTTAGGATCCATGTTTTTGTAATAAGCTATGCACCCCCACACTCTAAAATAACTGATATTAGGCTTACGGTCTTTCCATATCTCATATGGTGAAATACCAGTTTTTCTTCAAAGGAATTCGGTTCATTATATGACATGCAGTAAGTAAAGCTTCTCCCCACAAACTAAATGATAATTCAGAATGCATTAGCATTGCATTTATCATTTTTTGATATGTTCTATTTTTTTCTTTTGGCTAGTCTATTCTGTTGAGGTGTCCATGGTGCAGAACATTCATGAATAATTTCGTTTTCTTCACAGAAGGTATTAAATTCAAAAGAAAAATATTCACCACCTCTATCACTTCTAAGTATTTTAATGTTTCTACCAAGTTGATTTTCAACCTCTGATTTGTATATTTTAAAAGCATTAAAGGCTTCATCTTTATGCTTTAATAAATATACATATGTAAATCTAAAGCAATCATCAATGAAGGTAATAAAGTATTTATTACCTCCTCGAGATAATGTGCCATTAAATTCACATAAATCAGAGTGAACTAAATCTAATAGGTTGGTATTACGCTCTATACTGTGAAAAAGTTTTTTAATTATTTTGGATTTTGCACAAATTTTACACTTATCTAAGTCTTCAGAATTGCATAAAATTAATTCAGATTTAATTAATCTTTTCATAGTGCTAATACCTATATTCGCTAATCTACTATGCCATAAAGTAGAGGACGTAATCATGTAAGTAGAAGTAGAAACTTTATTGATACTATTTTCAATGATACAAAGTTTGATCATACCCTTATCGGTATATCCCTTTCCAATGGGTCAAAATTAATTTGTCCGACTCAAAGACAGATTTTATTCCTGGTTTACCCAACAAGACTCCTCTGACGAGGTTCCTACTCATATCCGGGACGTGAAGTACGTTAGTCAGAGTTACTTTCTTTCCGGAAGTGAATTGGATTTCCACATCACCTGTTCCCACGACCGTTGAATGTCTTTCATTTTCTATCTGAACTTCTTGTCCATCATTGACTTCAGAATAGGTCTTGAATGCTGCTTTGTCGTATAAAACATGAACGATAGCACAAGTATCGTACCACTATCCTGGAGCCTTCCCTTTGACCTTCATGAGTTTGCTCACCGTAGCAATTATGTCATCTGTCTCAGTGAGATCTACCTCGCTATTTTGGGTCTTTCTAACCTGACAGTCTCTGGCATAATGTCCTGCTTTGCCACATACAAAACAGCCGGTCTTGGGTCCTTTGGCGTTGCCAGAGTTCTTGAACTTTTGTTGGTCCTTCTTAGGAACGAGAAAGTTCTTCTTTCCTGCAGGCCTCTTGTCTTTCGCGCTCACCGCGTTAGCTTTAGAAACTTCGTTGTTCTCGGATTTCTGTCTTTCCTTTTATTCCTCTTCGATTCGAAGGTGTTTTTGAATCTGTTCCAGTGAGAAATTCTCAGAGCTGTGAAGTAGTTTCTTCCGATAACTATTCCAAGATGCTGGCAATTTAGTGATTATAGCACCAACTTGGAATGGTTCCGGAAGTTCTATCTTCATTGCCCTGAGTTTATTGACTAGAACTTGTAGTTCGTATACTTGGACGAATATAGGCTTTGTATCAATCATTTTAAAATCAAAATACTTTGATATAAGAAATTTCTTTGTACCTTTTTCTTCTGCTCTGAATTTGAAATCCAGAGCCTTCCAGATGTCAATCGTCGAAGGATTTTCTGTATAGAGGTCGTACAGTCTGTCCGACAGGGTATTCAGAATGTGACCATGGCACAGCAGTTCGTCCTCTTTGCGCTTTTTGCGTTCTGCCTTGACTGCATCAGAATCTATTGGTGTGGGTTCTGGAATAGGTGGGAGATCTGGGTCGAGGACGTAGTAGATCTTCAGTGCCGTCAGGAGGAAGATTATCTTGTCCTGCCAACGTGTGAAGTTTGTCCCGTCGAAGAGATCCAGTTTGACTAGATCCTGATTCATGATTTTGATGCTTGAAATTGCAGCCTCGGACGCCATTATTTGCAACACTTTAAGATTGTTAGAAATTGATTGTACTTCACTGACGAGTTCTGCGAAGTTGAAAATATCGTTGAGGCTTGAATCGTGCATTTAGCAGCACTTTCTTTAAAGTGTTTCGGGCACTCCGGTAACGTCTTGGAGTCAGCTCGTCAGAACACCCATGATAAGACAGCATTCTGCCGGAGGTTCATCAGACGTTGTGAGACACCGGCGTAGGGAAGAACACCTTTCTGGAAAACTTTGAAAGAGAGGAGAAAGAGAGAATGAATACTCTAGAATGTGCCACTATCGCCTCTACGCCCGAGCCCGAGCCCGAGCCCGAGCCGATGGCAACACCGGCTACATTTTCATGAAGAAAATAAAACAACAACCAATGGTCACCCACTAGCAACCCTTTGGTTGTTGCACACTCCTCATGAGTGCACATACCTATTTAAACACTCTCAAACCTTTCTCTCTTTTCGATGTGGGACTAAAGTCCCTTCTCTTTCCTTTTCATCTTTTATGAACAATAAATGGAATTTCCAACATACGAAATGGTGGAGACGTTTTGCCATCATTAATAAATCATCAATGCTGAGGTCCGGAATCTTTTTCCTGTTGATTCTTATAATTAGAGGACGTTTGGTACGCGGTATTTTTTTTATTCCTATAAAAAATTAGATTTGGAATAATATTCCCACGTTTGGTATTACCTAATAAAATTTATTCTCAGGAATAATGAATACCTGGGTAACTTATTTACCCATAAAATGTGGGAAATCTAATCCCTAGTAGATAGGTGGTTATTTTTTTGTTACTTGGGAATAAAATTAACTAAAAGTTTATATATTTACAATTTTTACCATCTAATTTTTTTGATAAAACCATAATCTCTCTCTCCTGCGGTCTCTCTCTCTCTCTCACTCGCTGCTCTCTCTCTCTCTCTCTCTCCCCCTCCCTCTCTCTCTCTCGTTGCTCTCTCTCTCTCTCCATCGTCTCTCTCTCTCTCTCTCTCTCGATGTTATATCTCTCTCTCTATCGTCTCTCTCTTTCTCTCTCTCTCTCTCTCTCTCTCTCTTTCTCTCTCTCTCCTGCGGTCTCTCTCTCTCTCTCTATCGTCTCTCTCTCTCTCTGCTCTCTCTCGATGCTCTCTCTCGATGCTCTCTCTCTATATCGTCTCTCTCTCTCTCTCTCTCTCTCTCTTTCTCTCTCTCTATCGTCTCTCTCTTTCTCTCTCTCTCTATCGTATCTCTCTCTCTCCTATCTCTCTCTATTGTCTCTCTCTCTCTCTCTATCGTATCTCTCTCTCTCCTATCTCTCTCTATCGTATCTCTCTCTCCTATCTCTCTATTTCGTCTCTCTCTCTCTCTTTCTCTCTCTATCGTATCTCTCTCTCCTATCACTCTCTCTACTATTCTCGTTTTCTATGTATTTCTCTCTATATATTTTTTGGCCAGTTGGTCTTATTTTTTGTTAATTTTTCTAATATGTTCATAAAAATAGGACAATAAAAATTATTCCATTACTTGTACTCAAACATCTCTTTATCTAAGTTTGAGAAATTTTATATTCCTTGGAATTTATTTATGGTACCAAACACATACATTATATATACCCGGAAAATAAACTATATATATCCGGGAATATTTTATTATGTACCAAACGTGGTAATAAAGAATGTCCGAAAAAATGATACCTTGGAATAAAATTTCTTAGAATATAGAATTTCCGGCTATATAGTAATTCTCGTACCAAAAGCCCCCTTAAGGAAATTAAAACTCATTGCACATCATGTTAGATTGCAACCTCTATAAAAGGAGTCAGCATTCTTCTTCTTTTTTCTAAATCCACAACAAAAATGAAGATGACATACTTGGTTCGTATTACATTCCTTATTCTTGGAAGTCTTTGTGCTCTTGGCCAATGTAAGTTTATATTCATTATTGTTTCATTTTCTTGACACTATGAAGGTTGAGGTCTTTTGTTGCACGGACACGTACAGATACGGCAAAAAACGGTAAAGATATGACAACAAGGTCGGCACTATATTTATCTTGGTCATTTAGTGTGTCCCAATGTATTTTGGAATGTCTGATATATATGTGTATGATATATGCATATCCGCCGATACGAGTGTTTGTGTTTCCTAGATTGAATTGTGACTTCCAACTAGGTTTCTTTGACTGATTGTCGTTTGGGGATACACGTTTGCACAAATGCCACCATTTCTAGAACGCTGGATGCTAGAATTTTTCTGATCAAATAGTATCATATATAGAAATTTGTTAAGCAAGTATCAAAGTTTTGTAAAATTGAGCTGATTGAACAAAATTTTATGAAATTTCCAAACAAGAACTAAAACAGCATATGTTAGGACATTTTTTTGATACTGGTCATTTACTAGCACTGCATTAACAACTAACTAATTTACACTAATAAAAAAACAAAATAAAAAAACGTCTTAATAGAAGGGCGTTTTTAACACAAAAAAGTTTAAATCCATAGGACATTTCTTAGATCTCATTACCACGCGAGTTAACCACAAATTCCTAGTATTTTAATTTTATAAATACATATACATATAATAAAAAAATGGGAAAAAAAATGTCCATCCAATGGACGTTTTTATTGATTGTTTGGTTTAGGAAAACGCCTACAATTTATCGAAATTTGTGATATATGCACAATTATATTAAACTTTAATGACGTGCATGAAATTTTTCGTACTATATATTTCCATCTTACGGTGTTCTTCGACAGGTCGGATCGTTCCAACTACGATGGTCGACAACGATGGCTCGGGTGAATTCATCAACGTTACAAGCGGGAACCCTTATCTCGGCTGTTGCGACCCGGTTAGGAGATGTGATCTGGACACGCCGAATGAATTTGGGTATTATCGGTGTCGCCAGACTTAGAAATGCTACAAACATTTTACGGAATGCCTTCCGGAATGCCCTAAATCTCCTACTTGTCAAACATAGACACTTTCTATCCCTAAGTAAGAAACAAGGATGAATCTGCAGGCCTCCCTCCCATAATAAAAAAAATATATCATGTATATTTTTCGGGCTATAATAAAAGATATATCATCATCTTTCTGGTTACAGAGTGTGTTCGTGTTTATTTTCTTCGAATTGCCTAATTGGTATTTAGATCATGTATTTTATACCAGTTTAGAATTTAAATCATGATATGTCCAATTAAAAATTCTGGACCCTGAATTTTTATTTTTTGCTTTTTTTTATGTTAAGCACTGAACCTGAAAATGAGGATATAATGAAAATAAGAATACCCAAAAAAAAAAATTATGGCCCAAATTTTGACATGTCTGGACCTTAAAACTCTAAACTGATAGAAAATAGTCTAAACACTAATTAGCTCTTAAACTTACATGTTAACATAAGATACAAACTCTCAACTCTCAAGCAAAATCAGGGCAAAAAATCCATTGCTCCATAACTAAAAGCATCTCCAACTCAATCGTGAGTTTGGAAAAAAAAAAAATATTGCCACAGTGGAATAATAAGTTTTTATTGGGAAGTTATTCTCCAATGCAAATGTCAAATAAGTTGTAAAATTAACATGACAAAAATATTGTGAAGTTGGTTGTCTAGTTTAAGACAATACACTTGACAATAACTTTACCTCCATACATCATCAATTATGAATAAAAATATTTTTAAAAAAAAGAAAGGAGGGAAGAAGTTAATCTTATAAGTTGAACAAATTATATTTTTATTGTCTTCTCAATACTTTTGCATTGATTTTTTTTTTTTTTTTTACTTCACTATCGCGTGTGAATATAATCTTGTCACCTAGAAAAGACATTGTCTTATGTCTCATGCCACATTAGAATCACATCACATTACAAGACATTAGAGTCGAAGAACATTCACAGATATAATTGAAGCATTCATAATCGGAATGGACCATGACAACTTTTTATATATTTGGGATGTTGGTTTTGGTTTAGTCCCATATAAAGCATGTCTAGATGCTGACACGCACACACACATACACACAAAGAAATTGCTTTCTTTAAAACCTCTACCAACTAAGATGAAATTTTCTTAAAGTACATATAAACTCAATTTTAGAAACCCATTGGAGATAGACAGGGCCGGTCCTGAGTTCATGGGAGGCCAGGACGAACTTTTAAAATAAGGCCCACATACATAATGTAAAAAATACTAAAAAAAACTTTTTAAAAAATAGCTACAACCAAGAATTGAACTTAGGACCATTTATAAGGAGTCTAAAGTATTAACCACTAAACCACAATAATTTTGTGTCTAAGAGGGCCCATGGTATATACTAGTTCTATTTTAAGATACAAAATTATGAACATATTTATCTTTAAACTATTTTTTTGGGCCTCTCCTGATCCGGGGGCCCTGGGCGGTCGCCCTGGGCTAGGGCCGGCCCTGGGCGGTCGCCCTGGGCTAGGGCCGACCCTGGAGATAGATTTAGCTCTCTGTAGGTGAATTAGTCACTTGCTGAAATTGGGGTACCCTTAACGACTCATATCCTTGTATATAAGATTTGAATTCAACCGGAATATTTGTGTAGGGTATGAGTCAAGATGTTGACTCACGAGAATATCGGGTCATAGATTAGGGATGTGTTTGGTTTGTAGAGTCGAACAACGTAATATAATTGACATTGTGTTGTAAATCTAATTCGAATATTTTGTTGTGCAAAAAAAAAAATTGAAAGTAATGCAATGACGATTACGAACTTATACTACATCACTTCTTCGTGTTTGGCAAACATGAGGTAGATTGGACCAGAATCCTAAATTTATATTTTACCAAAAATTGTTCATAAACTTGAAATTTGTCATTAGAAGTGGACATTATATACAATTAATATTAACAAATTATTATGGTTAACTATTTAAATATCATAATTTAATAAAGTTATTAATTACCTAATATTATGGATTACTAATGGTCATAATTATTATGATAAACTAATAATCATAAAATATTAAATACCTAATTATCTAATTACCTAATTAACAAAATAGTACGGTTAATTACTAATCATAATTACTAAGTACTTCTGATAAGCGTAAACGAAATTATCATTAAGTTAATTATAACTTAAAAACCTAATTAATTAATTTAATTATTAATAAATTATTTTAGCTTTAATTTACTATTCTAACCATATACTAATATAATAATACATCATACTTCATTATATAGTTAAATTTATAGTTACCTATTGGTATTGTATATTTAGATATATTTTATTTATATTAACTAGTATATATCTACGTGTGTCGTACGAACTTTATACTATTTGTAAAGAACAGACAATAGTTTTTAAAAAAATTTACATTACGTATATCCAGGGTCGGATCTAGGCTATGAGTGGGGTGGGCTCCAGCCCACCCGAAAAAAAATTTGTTTACTTGTTTTCTCTATGATTTTTTTTTTGAGATTTTTTTATAGGAGTTGGCTACACGAGCCCACCCTATTTTATGTTTCTCGATCCGCCCCTATGTATACATATGTATATGAGTATGTATTAAGAGTGTAATGCTTACAAATAACATAAACACATTTTCCTAATAATATCCTAAACCCACTATCTAATTCACTAATAAATATATTTAATTAATAACTAAGCCCTACTTCTCAGCCCAACCCCCTCCTATTAAATCCCTTAGAAGCCCAATCCCTAAATGAAGTAAATACCCAAACCCAATAATCCTACCCATCATGCATCAACCCATTCCCAATAGAACCCATTAACGAACTATCCATTAAATCCTAAACCCGTTAACCCAGTAACCGAAGGTTACTGTTGCTATTCATTCTCTCACGAGCCCGACGGAACGCTCTTCTCTCCCCCCGTTATTTTCCATTCTCAAACTTCCTCCTCCACCACCATTCTCCTCCACTCTTCCTATTCTCCATTTCCCACATTCTCTTACTCTCCCATCTCCCTCATTCGCGGGAACGCCCCATTCCGAGCGCGACAGCGGCATCCAAGCGGCCGGCCGTCTTTACGTTCGGGGGAAACCCGTGCCGACACCCCCAGCCTCACCGGAGCCTCCACGCACAGCCATGACACCGTCGATAGGCAGGGCCGGCCCTGGGGCAAGCAAGGCAAGACTTGGGACTTGGGCAACCTCCCTCTGCTTGGACAACCTTCAGGCTCAGCACCAGAGCCGGCTCCAGAGACAAGTCCTATAAATAAGGCCATCGGTCCTTTACATATTTATTTTTATAAATCCAACAAATCCAAAATACGATATAATTCGTTCTTGAATAAACATAGATTTTTACTAAGATTCAATAAATTAAGCAATTTCAAGCTCCAAAATTATTTAAATGTGGCCCGCTATTTTAACTGTGGCCCACTATTTTTGGAAGCCAGCAAGGCAGCAACATCTTGGAAGCCAGCAACTTATAGGTTAAATGATTGCTATTTAAATGTTTGCTAGTTCATTTTTCCAAGGTTTTAAGTGTGGCCCGCTAATTTTGGAAGCCAACAACTTCTTTCTGCTGAGAAAACATTAACCATACATCACCATGGACTATTGCCTATTAGTTATTGGACTTCCAGGCGACAGCCAACAGGCTTTGTCATTTTTTTATGTGACTGGCCCAAAAAATTATGTTGTATATAAAAAGAAAAAAATTGGAGGCGCCTTGGGGGAGGAGGCCCTAGGCGCAGGCCTAGCCTGCCTCCCCCTAGAGTCGGGGCCTGCTCAGCACGATTCCAATAGAGGTCGGAGTTGTCGGTGACCCTTCATGATCTACCTACAATAAAGATCAAACGTAACTTAAATTAGCTCTGGATAGGACAACCAAGACCCGTGGGCCACAAACTCTATGTATGATTGAGAGATTTGTGCGATCAAATTCAGTAGAGTAATTAATCCCCTTCCAATTCCAGTAACTGGTTTCATTTAAATTGAATTAAAATCTAGTTTAAATTTGTGTAGGAAATCTCGAAAATCCATAGTTTTATAATTAGAATTTTTTGGGTCGGGTCCGTTCCGACAAACCGGACCACCCCAGGTCGAACCGATTGTATCGGAAGACGCATACGATACTACCACGACGTGTGGGTTTTGACGTAATTTGAATTGGCCGTATGTGCGCGACGAATTTGGTCCATATCCATCAAAAATCACAAATCAGAATTTTTCGAGAAATTATAATTACATTTTGTATGCTCGTCGTATTGCGGCAAAACTTGTTCTACTGGACTCGCAGCGTTTGACTTGTCATGTAACCCAAGTTTTGTCAGATTCTGAGACGGTTGACTAGATCGTCGTATCGCAGAGCCCCAGGATTTGAATCGATAGACATTTTTGTGCTCGGCTCATCTAAATCTAAATTTGGACATACCATTGTGATCATGTCGTACTTTTATACCTGGTAGACAACTAGACATATAATTTGTCGAATTTTGACACGTTTATCCTGGCACTTTTTTTGTGCAACACATATCCGCTTGCATATTTTGTTTTTTGCCGAAACTGTCATTTTTATCCTTATATCCAAATTGGACCATGAGTAGGCTTTTCTAACTATCTCACTCATTTCGGACACGTTGGTGATGTTTATTTCAGCATCCTGAGTTGTCCATTCTGCTTTCACTTTTTTCTTGAGTTATTCGTGATCTGATGAGTTCGTAGCTAGAACGTCGTCCAAACACCATTTCAATTCCAGGTAAGTATACCTTGCTATATTTACTGTTTTTATTTATATTTCAGTATATGATTCTATTTTTGTTACTGTTTATGCTTACTAGTATATTAAACTGTGTATCCAAGCTAGACTTGCATGCAAGCGAAGTTCGTCAATTTACGTGTCTTCTATTTATTTTATGCATGTTGGTCTACTTTTAGTCTACTACCTTATGATTGCGGGATAATTTTATATCTCCTTTGGCCTTGACACACAAGACAAAATATACGATAATCATGATAGAACACAAACCATTGCATCCGACTGATCATCGATACATATGGGACGTGTGACAGATATAAAGTAACTGCTATGATTAGTTTTTAGAGATTCAAGCAGTTACAAATTGGACATGTTATGTATATGACTTGGTCAGAATTGAGGATAAGGGAGAGGACAGTCACTAAACATATAAGCAATCCAAATCAGTGAACCATACTATCGGATGTAACCATGGGAGTGATGACCCCTTTTGTATATACCCTATGACGATCATTGATCGTTATGAAAGGTTACAGATGACTAGTTGATAGTATATGTACATGACTAGCCTCGAGCTACGTGAATTTTATATTTCAGCCTAATCTGTCCATGTGTGCAAAAGTTGTCTTCCAACTATTCAATTAGGTGGTTAGAATAATCATTTGCTTATTTATTTATAGTTCAGTTTATATAGCATGTTGTTTATATCTTGTTACGCCTCTCTGAGGACCAATTCAATGTTGATTGTGTTGGTTTGCGGAGTTCTCCCGATGGATTGTGGATGATTATCTTTCATTTACATGTATCTTTTCTTCCATAGTCTATATTTTATTATGTTGTTTTTATTTGCGTGATAGCTTAGTAATTTGTAGACACGTATTGTTTTTTCGAGTCTATATCGGGCAAGTATATATTGTGCTACAGACTAGTACCCATATTGTCCATGTTTCATGCTTATATTATGTGGATTGCGTTATAAAGTTGTTATTGTTGTAACTCATGGATTTTTACCTTTCATCTCCTTGTAACCTACACATGACCTTTGGCCCTGCATTTCTTCATAACCTCCAACCTCTCTCCCTATATAAAGAGAGGTTGGATAGCTTGTAAGTTGCACTTGAGTGATTTATATTATACGAGTATATTTTGTCACATCTCTGGCGTGTTTGAGTTTTTGCCTTACAACACGTTATCAGCACGTTGCTCGTGCAACGTCGGAGACCCGACGTACCGTTCATTTTTTTTTACCTCCTTCCACCGTACGGTAAGAAAGATAATTTTTTTTGATACTAAAGCTGGTTGTTCTTAGAAGATTGACTATCTTAAGTTAGTTTGTTCTATGAGTAACATCAACATAGCACATTCTCTCTTTCGTTTATACAACAATATATAGTAGAGGCCTTATACTGCCTCTGTTTTCCATTTGAGCTACTATTAAGTTATTGCCCTTGTATTTTTCTTCATTGTCTCCATGAAAGTACTGAAAATCAGTAAGAACTTTGGCCATTACTTTATTTTTTTAAATAAGTCCTGGCCACCTTTATATGATTTTATAGTCCTGGTGCTTTGTGCTCAACTTTGTATGGTTTTGGTAGCTTTGTGTCAGTAACTAGAATAATATTTGTGTACATAAATACAAATATCATTATTTTTTAAGTTATAAGTACTCTATTGGAACTTCTGTAGGACACACAGGAGATTATTTACATAATTTTGCTAAGACATCCAATTTTCTAAGATTTCTAGTTACATATGTTTATTTCATTTGAAGAATATGTAAAGCATATACATATTTACATATTACTTATGAAATATTGTAGACTCAAACTCGTATATAAGAGTATCTGTTATGCATCATCTAGTACTTGTGTCAAATGAAGAAATTTTTTTAAAAAAGAATTTTTTGGACTAATTTTTTGGAAGAATATGTTTTGTTAAAACAAGTAACTACAGTAGTATTGAAGAATATACTTTCTTTGTTACAGCAGACTATTTGATAAAAGAAAAAAAGAGGAAAACAAAAGTTTTTTTTTCTTTTGTCCAATTCTACATTACTTGCTAAACTTTGCTGTTTGCCTTTACTGTTTGTAATACTAATCTTGTTTTCAAAGAAAAAAATATATAAATTTTTTTTGCTGAAAGTGGGATTTGGAGAGCTAACATTTAAATGCTAACATTTTTTTTGGTAATGATGGATTTGGAGCGCCCCGACGAGCGCCTCAGTAGCATTTTTTTTATGTTGCTCAGTGAATCATTGTAACACATGAATAATAAAATTGTATTTTTTTTGTCGTTATTTTTTGGGCGTCGCTTCATTAGACGTCGGAAAAATAATTGACATTTTATTGGTGCCGCTTGCTTAGGCACCAATTCTTTTGTGTGCTGTTGCTTGCTTATGTTATACATTTTTTTTGCGTAATTACGAAAAAAAATTTGAAAATTTTGAGAAATGGTTTTGGCTACATAAACAAATTCTGGCACCGCCAAATTTGGGCCTTCCAAAATAACATTTTTAGCTAATTTTTTTTTTCAAAAGCAACGCTCATTTTGAGCACGCACTAAATTGTCACCTATTTTGCACAGTTCGCAAATAGTTTGAATTTCTTGAAAAATCTTATTTATTCTTACATTTGAAAAAATTTACGAAGTCTCTCCGAATAGGCTCACCTATTTGGGTATGATGTCAGAAAGAACTTGGGGCTTGGTTTTTAAGCGGTCCCTGGTGACCCTCCTCCCTCATTTTTCCGCCTGGTCATATTCACGTAGAGCTACTGAAAGGGGTTGACCGAATATTATTTTTGCTCAAATTGTATTTATAATTATGCATTTTTGCAAGAAACTAATTGACCTATCTATATCGGCCCGTCGATCGATATAAGAGAATTTTTTAAAAAAACAAAAAATATTTTTATTTAAGATTGTTTGTTGTTGCTTATACAAACCAAATCCATATAAACCTATCGTTTTATATGTTGACTGATCAAGATTTTTTCTCCTGTTGTAGAAAAATGTCGATCAAGATTGATTTTCCCATCCTTGAAGCCTCTGGCAAGAACTACTTGGACTGGACGCAAGACATCCAGAACCATCTAGATGCGCAGGGCCTCTTGGACGTCATCTATAACGAAGAAGAGCGCGAAATGGAAGTCACTCGCTCAATGAACGCCAAAGCGATGATTATATTCCGCAGGCATTTATCTGACGCCACGAAGGCGGAGTTCATTGAAATCTCCTCGCCGAAGACGCTATGGGACTCTCTGAAAGAGCGCTTCGACCACCAGAAGACCATATGGCTACCTGAAGCACGCCATGACTGGTTGAACCTGCGCTTCTAAGACTTCAAGAGTGTAACTGATTACAACAATGAAGTCTGCAGGATTCGATCACTTCTCCAATACTGCGGTGAGATATTAACCGACAGTGATCTATTGGAGAAAACATACACCATATTTCCTTCCACTGACAACTTGCTCCAGAAGCAATACCGTCAGTCTAAGTTCACCAAGTTTCCCGAGCTCATCACCCAGCTTTTACTAGACGAGAAGAACAGTCTTATTTTAATGAGAAACAACAATTCTCGTCCTGCTGGAACAAAGGCAATCCACGGTGGAAACGAGACAAGGGCCAGTCGTCCCAGCCAAGGAACAGAGGCGAGTTTAAGTCTCGTCACCCAAAGCGAGGTTCTAACAAGAACCAAGGACCTTTGACTCCTAAATAGTCTCATGGTAAGAACCAACGGGTCAGTCGTCCCAAAGCGAGAGTGGAAGGCCAAGCGCCTACTCTCTGCTACAAATGTGGTGCTTATGGTCATATGCAACGGACTTGCAGGGCAACCCCCCAAGAAGTTGATAACTATCACAAGGGGCGCCGGGCCGAAGCAAATCTGGTCAACGAGTGCGAAAATCTAAATCTTGAGACCCCCGATTTTATAGCAGAAATGGAATAATGAATCTCCATTTTCTCTCTATATTTGATTTAAGTCATGAAACTTTTGGTGGTTTGTATTTTTTGTTTTCTCGATAAATTAAAGTTCTATTTCGAGCACTTTCCTCAAACGTATGACAAATTTTAATTTTCTTTACTTATAGGCATGGACCACGGGACAGTAGATTGTCTGGTTGATAGTGGAACGACTCACATTATCTTGAAAGATAAATCATACTTTATCTCCTATACGCCTAAAGTAACCTCAGTGACAACCATTTCGGGACCCTCAACCCTTGTTCAAAGTTTTGGCAAAGCCCGTTTTTCGTTGTCCAATGGTACTCCCGTTGAAGTATTAGAGGCCTTATATTCTCCAAGGTCCAGTCGTACCTTACTGAGTTTTAAGGATATTCGAGAAAACGGATTTCATGTTGAAACTGCTCGAGAACATGGCTTCGAGTATCTTTTCATTACCTCCACTCAGTACGGCCAAAAGCGTATCATGGAGAAGTTGAAAAGTCTTTCAAGTGGTTTATATCTCACTACGATACAACACATCGAGAGTAATCTCATCATTCGCCGAGCGCCAGTTGATGAGAGCATTTTTACTCTATGGCATGACCGGCTGGGTCATCCGGGTCAAAATACGATGCTTCGCACTATGAATGCATCGCGTGGGCATCCTCTTGGAGGAAAGAATTTCGTTATAAATCCGAAAAGCCTTTGCCAAGCTTGCTCGATTGGGAAGACGAATCTCAAGCCGCTCCATGTGAAACCTACGAGATTGGTTTTTCAATTCCTTGAAAGAATTTATGGAGATATTTGTGGACCAATCCAACCAACATGCTGACCATTTAAATACTTCATGGTTTTGGTTGATGCATCGACTAGATGGTCACACGTAGTGTTGTTGTCCACCCGAAATGCAGCATTTCCTAAACTCCTCGCCCAGATCATTAAGTTAAGGGCTCACCATCCGAATTATCCGATAAAGTCTATTAGACTTGATAATGCCGCGAAGTTTACATCAAAGACTTTCGATAATTATTGTATGACTTTGGGAATAAATCTTGAACACCCTGTTGCATATGTTCATACCCAAAATGCCCTAGCGGAAGCTTTTATAAAGCGACTGTAAGTGATAGCGCGGACCTTGGTTATGCGCACCAAACTTCCACTATCTGCATGGGGCTATGCAATTTTGCACGCTGCGAATTTGGTCCGTCTGAGGCCCATGGCCACCCAACCACTTTCCGCGTACCAGCTGGTTACTGGATGTGAGCCTGACATCTCACATTTACGTGTGTTTGGGTGCCTAGTAAATGTTCTAATTGAGCCGATAAGGCGTTCAAAATTTGAACCTCAGAAGCGACGGGAAATATATGTCGGTTATAACTCCACGTCCATCATTCGCTATTTAGAGCCCTTGACAGACGATCTCTTTACTGCGAGACATGCGGATTGTGACTTTGATGAAGCAATCTTCCCATCGTTAGGGGGAGAAATGCACGCTAACGTTGATGAGGAATGACGTGAATTAGCATGGCATGTGCCCGCTTTTGCTCATCATGATCCCCCCTCTACACATAGTGATAAGGAAGTGCAGAGGATTCTAGGTCTGCAAGATATTGCAAATCAAATGCCAGACGCATTTAGCGACCTAGCAAAAGTCACGAGATCAATTATACCTGCTGCAAATGTGCCTGCAAGGATAGACGTCCCTGAGAGACGCCATGTTCCTGTGAAACATGTTGCTCCGGTCGAACCCGCCGAGCAAAGGACGCTGCCATCGGCCGTCTAGTCCGCCGCTATTCCCAAAAAGAAGGGAAGCCCGGTTGGTTCCAAAGATGTTCTGCCCCGGAAGCGGAAAAATCTTGTTGAAAGCGTTTTGCCATATGAGATCATTAAGGATCACGGCGATGTATTAGAAGAGCGCGTTCCAGATGAAACGCCTATTCCTAATCATGCCGATAACCTTGAAATATCCATCGAGTATGCTAGCTTAGACGATATTTTGAAGCGAAATGAAACTGTCATCGATGATGTGTTCATATACTCAGTGGCCATTGACATTATGAACAATGATGACATGGAACCTCGTAGCGTTGCTGAGTGTCAACGACGAACGGACTGGCCACAATAGAAACAAGCAATCCAGGCTGAATTAGATTCCTTAGCGAAAAGAAGCGTGTTTGGACCTGTAGCTCCAACACCACCCAATATTAAACCAGTTGGTCACAAATGGGTTTTCTAAGGAAGCGTAATGAGAGAAATGAGATTGTACGATACAAGGCTCGTCTTGTGGCGCAAGACTTCTCACAACGCCCTGGAATTGATTACGAGGAGACGTATTCTTCCGTAATGGACATCATAACGTTCCGCTACTTAATCAGTTTAGTAGTTTCCGAAAAACTGAATATACAGCTCATGGATGTGGTCACAGCCTATCTCTACGGGGATCTGGACACAGATATATACATGAGAGTCCCTGAAGGACTAAAGATGCCTGAATCAAGTAGTTCCCGACCACGGAATGCGTTCTCGATTAGACTGAGGCATTCGCTATATGGATTAAAACAATCCGGACGAATGTGGTATAACCGCCTAAGCGAATACTTGATCGGTTTGGGATACATTAATAACGAACTTTGCCCATGTGTGTTCATAAAAAAATCCACTTCAGGATACGCAATCATCGCGGTCTATGTAGATGACATGAATCTCATAGGAACCGAAAAAGACTTGTCAGAAACTGCTGATATCCTGAAGAGGGAATTCGAGATGAAGGATCTTGGGAAGACACGGTTTTGTCTCGGCCTGCAGATCGAGTACCGTAAAGATGGAATTCTTGTCCATCAAGCGAACTACACCCAAAAGGTGTTGAGACGCTTTAGTCATTTTGACGTTAAGCCATCCGCTACTCCTATGATCGTCTGCTCTCTAGACATTACTAAGGACCCATTCCGTCCAAAGAAGGACGACGAAGAGATATTGAGTCATGAGTGCTCTTATCTGGGTGCAATAGGCACTTTATTGTACTTGGCCCAATGTACTAGACCGGACATCTCGTTTGCTGTGAATTGTCTAGCTCGACACAGCACCGCGCCAACACGCCGCCATTAGAATGGCATAAAAGACATTTTTCTATACCTTAAGGGTACTACGGACTTGGGCTTGTTCTATCCCTACGCGGTTTTGAGCGAGTCCAACGCTCTTGGCACTCGAAGCAACGCGACCCTTGTTGGCTACGCCGATGCGGGATACTTATCTGATCCGCACAAGGGGCGTTCCCAATCTGGTTATGTCTTTACCATTGGAAACACGGCGATTTCTTGGAGGTCTCGCAAACTGACCTTAGTGGCTACTTCAACGAACCACTCTGAGCTACTCGCGCTCTATGAGGCGACTAGAGAGTGTGTCTGGCTTCGAGCTGTTATTGGCCATATTCGAAGTACATGTGATCTTCCATATGACCCAGATGAACCCGTTGTCGTCTATGAGGACAATACCGCTGTTATTGATCAAGCGAAACATGGTTACATCAAAGGGGATGCTACCAAGCACATATCGCCCAAGTTGTTCTTTACACATGAACAACAAGCGCTTCAGAAGATTGAAGTGCAACACATTGGATCGGAGAATAACCGTGCAGACTTGTTCACCAAGTCACTGCCAAAACACTCGTTCCAGAAACATGTCAGAGCAATTGGACTTAGAAAACTTTCAGAGCTAGCCTAAGTGAAACATGTTTCCTGCACCCTGTTGTGTGCATGTGAGGGGGAGCGCCCCAACGAGCGCCGCCAAACGCCCTGTTGTGCGTATATCCCGTATCCTGTCGAGTGCGAGTGAAAAGGAGAGCATCCTGATGTATGCTTGTGTACTCTTTTTTCCTTAGACCAATTTTTTTCCCATTGGGTTTTCCTTGGCAAGATTTTTTTAACGAGACACAGTTCAAATCCCTTATTCACTAAAGATTATTATGATCAGGGGGAGTATCCAGTTGTATACTTCTAAAACATCGTGTACTCTTTTGTCCTTCGATCAGCAGTTTTTTTCCACTGGGTTTTCCCTGACAAGGTTTTGACGAGGCACCTTTGCAATGGTTAGTTTACCCCCATCACACTGACCTGTGTGTACTCTTTTGTCCTTCGACCAAAGTTTTTCCTACTGGATTTTCTTTGGTAAGGTTTTGACGAGCCACAAGTAGGTGGTCAAATTTGAAGGTACAAGCTACAGACAGACGAAGAAACTCAGAGGTGTTTACAAGAAGAATTTCTGGAAAGCCAAGGGGAGTGTTGTAACTCATGGCTTTTCACCTTTCATCTCCTTGTAACCTACACATGACCTTTGGCCCTTCATTTCTTCATAACCTCCAACCTCTCTCCCTATATAAAGAGAGGTTGGGATAGCTTGTAAGTTGCACTTGAGTGATTTATATTATACGAGTATATTTCGTCACATCTCTGGCGTGTTTGAGTTTTTGCCTTACAACAGTTATATAGATAGTTACACCAATCTTGGACAACGTATACACATTCGAGTTGGGCTGGAGTTCACTTGGTTGCGTTATAAGCCCCTAGACATGCTTTATATGAAATAGTTACACCAATCTTGGACAACGTATACACATTCTTACATAAGTTTCAAAAAATTATTGATAAAAGAACAAAAATACATCCAACACAAATGTTATTACTGGATCGTCGTTCTCTCTCATCCTCCCGGTGGTCGAAGTTTCCAACTTTCCATGTTGTCATTTGACGATAAATGATAGGGAAATCGAGAACTTCTTTGTTCGATAAATTTATCTTCTGGTCTAAATTTCGATGTTACCTTTTATCAAAGAGGAATCATTGATTCCTTTGTTTTGATAAAAATATCTTATATAACAACAAAACACCATTCAACGTGAACACATGAAAATTGCTCGCTTCACCGCTAAAACTTGACGAGGGACACATCGATATGCTATTGTTCAAAAGTTTGAAAAAAAAAGTTCTTCAAGACAAAAATAAAAACAAATAAATTTAGAAATTATAAAAAAAAATTATTTACGATATAGTATATCGATTTGTTCAATGAATTTATCTTCTTTTGTTCGATGATTTTCAAATTCTTCTTTTTTCTGATGAATTTATCTTTTACAACAACAACAATAATAATAATAAAATTTTGAGCACACCGAAATTGTTCCATAACCGCTAAAAAGTTGGTGAATAGACTGGAAATATTGTATCTCAAAAAACGAAAAAGAATACACTATCAAATATTATTATTAAAAAAGTTTGAAAAAAGAGGTTCTTTAGGCAAAAGCAGCAACAAATAAATCCAAAACAAATTAATTATTTCTGAACAAAACCTCTATAAGTAACGGTCCTCTGGACAGTTCTCTCCACCGCTCTTCCCTCCCAAATTCCCAATTCCCCAAGACCCTAACCCTAGTATTTGTCGAAGCAATGTACATCAGTTTCAGATTCCGCAGCGCCATCTCCTCGGAGTCCGTCGATCTCGGCTCCCGGCCGGCGGTCTCCGTCCGCGACCTCCGCGCCATGATCGCGGCGAAGAAGAGGCTGCAGGTGGGCCAGCACTTCGACATCCTCGTCGTCGACCCCGACACAGGCGTAGGTAACCTCAAGCTTCTCCATTTCTTTCGGAATTCTAATTTTTATTGATGATCTAACGGTTGATTGATCCAAAAAACTCAGCTTTAGAGGAGGACGTCGAGATCAAGGCGGGCTCGAACGTCGTCGTCAAGAGAATCCCTCTAGAAAGACCCGCCGCTTGCAATTCGTGAGTATTTTCTTGCGATTTTGTAATAAATTGATAATGTAGATTTAGGCTGTTGATTTTTTTTTTTTTTTTTTTTTTTTGAACTGCAGGGAAGCTGGAAAGAAAGTGACGTTGCCACCGCAGCCGCAGCGGCTGCCTTCAACTGCAATGCCTGTGAGAATTTGTTATTATGGTTTATGGAGTTAGATTTTGTTCATAGCGAAATTACTGTTATGCTTCAGTGTCGGTGAAGAAAAAAATGAGATAATTTTACTGTTACTGTTATGTTTCGACCAATTCTAGGGTTAGGGTTTTGGGGAATTGGGAATTTGGGAGAGGAGAACGGTGGAGAAAGCTATGTAGAGGATTGCCATGGCAACCGCAGTGGCTGCCTTCCAATATAATGCTTGTGAGATTTTGTTATTATGGTTTATGGAGTTAGATTTTGTTCATAGCGAAATTACTGTTAATTTTCAGTGTCAGTGAAGAAAAAAAAGAAATAATTTTACTGTTACTGTTATGTTTCGACCAATTCTAGGGTTAGGATTTTGGGGAATTGGGAATTTGGGGGAGGTGAACGTTGGAGAAAGCTATGTAGAGGACCGTTAAGCTATATAGAGGACCGTTACTGAATATTGATAGGGGTTTGTTTGGAAAGAATTAAAGCCCATGTCGTCACGATGCCGCAACTATATAGTTGTGATGATTATTATCATCTAGGAATGAGAATTTTGTTTTTTTGTGAGATTTGTTGTTTCGGTTTTAAATGTTGGATTGTGTTCGTAGCTCATCTTGTTATATTTAGTGCCACGAAGAAGGAATGAAAAGATGTTAATATGGTTGAATCCTTATAAGAACTGGGTTATCATCTAGGAAGCACAAACACTACAAACTTGTTGCCAGTTTCTGGATCATGTCATATTGGACACGACACTAACACTCCACAATAACACCTGGACACTAAAATTTGGTGCCATGTTGCATGTCCTATATTGTGTTTTGCCGTATTTGTGTCGTGCATCATAGGTTACCTCAATCTAATTAAAGGGCTAGTGAGTTCCTACGATATATGTTATCACAGTTGCTTGGGCAAGCGTTTCGGGTGGTTTATGAGAATATTGAATGTCAAAATTAGTAGTGATATGTGGCTTGCAGTTATTGTTTCTGGTCTCCGATTTTTACGTACATTTTGTAATAATTGAAGGATGGGGATTTGGGTTGTTGATCCTTGTGTAGAAGGGATGCTGCAATGTTGCGGGAAAAAAACGGAGTCTACATTTTGAAATTTTGTTATTATGGTGTTAGATGTTAGGTTTTGTTTCTGGCAGATTTAATGCCATATTTGAGTGAGATATGAAAGGTTACCGGAGTGCCTATGGTATGTGTTATACCAAAACTCTAGAGCTGTAAAGAAGAATTATGTTTGTATATTTATATTTATACCAATACTCCCTTCATGTTTAACAGTTTAAGTCTATTGTATGGGTTGATAGCTGGATTCGTGGATCAGTATATTTTTTTGAAAATCCGCAAGATGATATTTGAAACTTAGCTTATTTAGCCTTTGCTAAAATGATCCTCACTTTCCAAATTTCAAATCTCTAACCTACTTTGACTGACGTTGACTGGCAGAGTCCCGTCAATCTAGATTTAATAGCTTCCATCGAGCAGATCTCAAGCTCTTCTTCTCTTTTTCCGTAACCTCAACATGAGCGAACTCCCAAGGCGGTGATCAAAGGGAGTGGGTGATTATTTTTGCGCTTCCCCTCCACCTTACATCTCTTTTCTTGCGCCAACTGCAGGGAAGCAGATCAGTGCCTCGGTGAGGAGATGTTCTACAAGGTGCTCATGCCTAAAAGGCAAGGAGATATGCGTTATGCGTCGACGCCAACTGGGCCTATGCTTTTGTAGCACAGGGCCATCATGTGGTATTGGAACGATTTGGGCGCCACTGAGTGGTTCATGTGCCATCGTTGTCTGTAGCATAGAATAATCGATGTCGTGGTGCCAACATGATGGTGGGAGGCAACACGTCGGTCCTATGTTGTTGTAGCACTGAGCAATACAATGTTGTCATGTCAGGGTAGTGTTTGGTTGGCAATGGAGCAACATGCTAATTGCCATAAAACCCTTTTAGGCTAGGGGAATCAATTGAGGTCCTTGACAACAATCTTTTGGCTTTGGAGATCCTAGAATATGGAGAGATTCCATATCTGAATAAAAAAAAGATGCCCGACAAGGAAATTGGGGGAGGGTGTGCTCATTAGGTGTGGGAATGGCCACTAGAGACGAGATGTTTAGTGCCGTATTTGAGTCCCAAAAGGAATGAGAAAATTTTAATGTGGCTGAAAACTTATCTTAATTGTGTTAGAATCAATATGAAGATAAAAGGCCAGTTTGTCCCTACGGTATGCTATAGTAAATTTGTGGTTAAATGATTTGGATAGTTGATTAAAAACATTGTAAGTTTAATTAGTAGGAGTCGCGATGGTTGGTGGTTGGAGTATTCTAATTAACGAGAAATACTAGCGCACATCTTCCCGTAAGCAAGTCCATGTGCAACGTGATCGCTTTTGGTCTAACTAGGATACAACTTAGGAGAGTTGCTTCAACATGTTAATGAATTCTAATAATGTCCAACTCTTGTATAACTTGATCCTATATGAAAAAATGACAACGGAGTTGCACATGAACTTGCTAACCGGAAGTTGCAAGCCATTATTTCTTTTAAATAATATGGCGGAAGTTGATTTAAATTGTTGCTACTAGAACCATAAAAGGTCATGCTTGTGAGTTTTGGTTATTATGGTTTTTGACGTTAGATTTTGTCTAAAGTGCATTGAATGTCATATTTGAATGCCACAAAAGAAGGAATTAGAATTTTTTAATATGGCCGAAATCATATAGGAAGTGTGCTATCATCGATCTGAAATTGAAGGGCTAGTAAGTGCCTACAGTAAATGTTATTTGCAGTTTCTTGGTTAGGATAAAATTTTGGAGAGCTGCTTCAACATGTTGATGAATACTAATAATTTCTAGCTCTTGTAATAATTTCTAGCTTTTGGAAAATGACAACGGAGTTGCACATGAAGTTGTTAACTGGAAGTTGCAAGCCATTATTTCTTTTAAATAATATGTCGAAAGTTGATTTAAATTGTTGCTACTAGAACTATAAAAGGTCATGCTTGTGAGGTTTGGTCATTATGATTTTTGATGTTAGATTTTTTCTGAAGCGCATGAAATGTCATATTGAATGCCACAAAAGAAGGAATTATATATATATATATATATATATATATATATATATATATATATATATATATATATATATTAATATATGGCCGAAATCATGTAGGAAGTGTGCTATCATCGATCTGAAATTGAAGGGCTAGTTAGTGCCTATGGTATATGCTATTTGCAGTTTATTGGTTAATATTTTCAGATGGTGGATGAAACACTGAAATTCCTAAATTTGTAGCGTAATGTGGTGGATGGAGTGCTATAAAGCAACAAGAAATGGTAGCGAGCATTTCTCCATTAGTAACTCTATGTGTAACTTCTTTGAAGTTGGTCTATGTACGACTAGATTTTAGGAGAGTTTTTTCAACCTGTTGATGAATATTAGTAACTACTAGCTATGGTTAAATTTTATCCTACTAGAAAACATGCAATGGAGTTGCTAACTTGGTTGTATGTCATTATTTCTACCAAAATATTTGGTAGAAGTGGATTCACATTGTATATTTTACGGTACCGGCCAATGTCTATATCAAAACTGTCGAAAGTGCCGAAACTACCAAAAGCAACCTATTCAGCATCACCAAAACCCTTTCAAACCTCCGAAACCGCCCCAAATTGCCAATAAGGAGGGTCCGATACCAATACTGTAAACCATGGTATTTTTTGTTTGTAGCACATTTAATGACAATATTTGAGTGCACAAAAGAGGGAATGCTAAAATTTTATAGGAATTGTGTAATCGTGAATATGAAATTAATGAGTCCCTATGGTTTATGTTATTCAATTTTCTTTGTTAAACATTTTGGATGGTTGATGAAAAATGCCGAAATCCAAAATCAGTGGCAGATGGAGTGCTATATTATAAAAAAGTAAGTAGAAACAATAGTGTGCATCTCTATGTTAGCAACTTCACCTGCAACTCTCCATTCTGTGTAGGACTAGATTTTATGAGAGTTGTTTCATCTTGATGAATACTAACAAGTGTTTATGCTATATGTTATTAATCTTTTTGGTTAAGCATTTCGGATGGTTGATGAAAACACTGAAAGCCACAATTACTAGCGAAATGTGGCAGATGGAGTACTATAGTACATTAAAAGAATGAGAAATGATATTGTGCACATCTCTATTAGCAGCTTCACGGTCAACTCCTTTCTACATAGGACTAGATTTTAGAAGAGTTGTTTCACGTGTTGATGAATAGTATTAACTCCTAGCTCCGCCAAAATTTCGTCCTCCTTGATAAAATAGCAGCATAAGGGGAGTTGCAAAATAAGAGTTGTGCGTCACTATCATTTCTCTAGAAGAATATTTCTTTTAGTGGATTTAAATTGTTGTTACTAATATCGATAGGATGTTGTGGGATGTCTTGTTCATAAAAGTTCTAACCCATGTGAGAGGTTTGACAGGTACCATGGAGAGACAACTACATGTTCAGGACCTATTAGGTTATTTTTCTAGTAGGCTATACAAAATACAACTGTGGAAATTGTTGGGATCCTTATATTCACAAAAGTTCTACAATGTTCAAGATTTTATTCAACCCCAAACTATGGGTTGTGACAAGTGCCATGAAGGTACAACTACAAGTTCAAGCCATCAGTTAATTCCCAAGGTGACTATTTGGAATGGAAGGTTAGGTGGAGATTGTTGAGATGTCTTTATTCATCAAAGTTCCACCATCTTTATTGCGGAATGCAAGCCAAGATGGAGATCATTGTGGTTGTCTTTGTTGCGGTTTCAATTTATCTTGATCGACAATAGGAATCTCCATAGGAGAGCTCAAACCTGCCCCATGTATATGCCAATCATTACTCTTGAACAACATGGGAATGCTACTTCTTCCGCACTTAGTTTTATAAAATAGGATGTGTGCTATTTAGCATGTGTTTTGGAAATGGAAACTTGGATGAGTAGTAGGTAACTAGTAAAGATTATGCCCAAGTTCCGGGCATACCGTATTGAATTTGAACCGAAACCATCGAAAACTACACTTTAAAACCAATATTAGCTGGTACCTTCTTTATCAGACAAACATTGAAAGTCTCGACCAATTTCTAGTCAATTTATGACCTATATCTGGCCAAAATTGGCTAACATCAGCTGGAAATTTCCAAAATGAGTAAAATGATTTGCAAAAACTGTTCGAAACTTAATAGAAATGATGTCAGTACTGCTCGAAAGTTTATAAACCCTTATCAAAAATTGACCAAAATGGTGTGTGTTCACATACATGCATACTCTCACACAATGTTCTATAAAAGGAATAGTCCATGATTATTCGGACGATCATTTGGGAGCTTAACTTATTAATAATAAAAAAATCCAAATGGTTGCCTAATTGCGAGTTACCACCCATGGAGCGAGTGCATGAGATTCCCATTCTTTTTCACCCTTTGGCTTTATGTGTCATAGAGATGAAAGCAATTTCCTATAACGAATTGTACCATCTTACCTCTTTGTCTAGACTATTTATAGTTTACGGGAACTTGGAGGGTGCTATGCTCCTTGGTGGTATGACCTTAAACTGTTAAACAACATATCCAAAAGGTAGATCTACTTGTCTGCTAACTTGTTTATGACATGATCCTCTCATTCTCGTAGCTACCTTGGCTAGAAATTTGACACAAATAGTGGATTAATGTCAGATGGACATCCTCTTGTAAAACGTTTTCAAATCGTTCATGGAGCTTTCTTATGCTCCATACTTGACCCTATTGTGATGGGAGAAGACTTGGATGATGATGACGACGACCCATGGACCGAGCATGAAAGAAAACCACTTAACTCTCTCACACACATGGGTAGACGCCTCCATCTGCGGATGTCCAACTCTCTATCAGCCTCTATCTGCAAATTTCGGTTAATTCTCCTTTAAATATTTAAGCGCATATCGCTTCTTTGTGGATCTGAACCAAGTAGACTTCAATATATTAATACTTAATTTTTGACCAAAAATGGACTTTTTAAAATCTTTTTCTAAGTGTTGACATGCTGTAACTCTACTATGCTACTATGTATAGAAATTATCTAATAAATTAATGGTGATACTCATAGTAAAGGTTTTATATCAGTACTTCTACCGTTATTTTAAACGGTACTGAACTTACTTGACGACTACTATTGAGGTTTTCTTTTTCTTATAATACCTTTCTATTATAAGACGGTTAGTTGATATTTGTAGTTAGCACGTTTCAGAAATGTCATAAAATTACACTATCCTGGGACTTCTTTGGATTTATGCTACATTGCACATGACCACAGTGTCATGAACATAGAACCAACTATGGTATATCCACGTGTATTTAACGTTTCTGTCATGGATATGACACATTTCGGAAATTTAATGCTTCATATAATTTATGGATAGTTGTATCCATGTAAGACATAGTGATTAGTTGGTCTTTTTGGCGCATCAAATAACCACTTAGTGTGTGGCATCTTATAATGTTGCTAGAATTTCATGAGCGATTTAAATGTATTTTTAATTTTATTACTTCTTCAATTGTATTTTAGTCTTATCAGTTCCTTATTTTTAATTGTATATTGTGTTAAATTAAATTTAATGTACTTTTTGGCAGAATGTTGATATGGAGAACTTAGATGACTTTGGCGTCGCCGTCGACTTATATCCTGCTCCTCATGGATTGTTACCCAAGTTACCTGAGCCTTATGCTGATATCAACAATCTGAACTCGACCACCATGAGAAGGTGCAACATCTCAATGACTATGTAATAAATATTGTTCATTAACTTACACTGTTCTTGCATCTAAAGCGGGCTGTAATTGATTGACATTGATCTAGGTGTTCCAAGGCCTCCATCCCAAGATGTCAAGACACAAAGAAGTGAACGTGAGGCTATGTTGGAAGGTGAATGTAGTTGCTGCTTTTATGTATGAACTTTTAATTAGGAAAGAGGCTTACTATTGTTATTTTTCTTGTCTGTTCCCAATGAAAGAAGTTGGTGATAACTTTTACAAAGAACCTTGTAATTTGGAAATCAAGCCAGATGTCAAGAGGGATGTGCGTAAGAAGTTGAATGAGTAAGATTTTCACCGTGATATTTTTGCGCTTCTTCCTTTAGTTCCTAGGGCGACTTGGCCCGGCTTCCTAATTTTTGTAACTTCTTATTACAGATATGTTCCGATGCCTTCTGCAAAGTTGAACATGCATTTGCGAAGGGAGTGGAGTTGCCCCCTTTGTAAGGCAATCTTCAAAGAGGCTGTTATGATGCGGTGTTGTCAATATAGTTTTTGTGATAAATGTAAGCTACTTTCTTTTTGCCAATTGCATGTTTGAATATAGTATCTTGTAATTTTTCACTTAAATTCTGTTTTCTTATTTTCCAGGACAATCAGTATTGCATATATATATATATATATATATATATATATATATATATATATATATATATATATATATATATATATTTTGGAAACAGGTAAATTGTTTATGAAATCGCTCCCACTGGGATTCGAACTCCTGACCACTCGGGCCGTATGCATCTCTCTTAACCACTAGGCTAGAGGTCATCTGCTATATATATATATATATATATATATATATATATATATATTTTTTTTTTTTTTTTTTTTTTTTTTTGGAAACAGGTAAATTGTTTATGAAATCGCTCCCACTGGGATTCGAACTCCTGACCACTCGGGCTAGAGGTCATCTGCTAGAGGTCATCTGCTATATATATATATATATATATATATATATAGTGTAGAATGTATTTGGGTGTTTAAATAATCTAATCACTTCCTTGCTTACATTTACATTTACTAAGTATGCTGTTTATCTTTCTGAGAAGCAGTTTTTGTGTCATCGTTGTTCACTCCTATATTGCTCGTCTTTTTTTGTGTACCTGGTTGGTTTTTATAGGGAATTGATGTTTTAGATATTGAAATAAGTATTGTTTGACATTCTTTGAAGTAGGTATCTGTTATGACTAGTGGGTCTATAGGACTTTGGGACTGCAAGAGATGCACTGACCAGAGTGGATTTCACCTTACATGTCCGAGTTAAGAAAAATAGTCGGTCCCAGGACCAAAGCAAATAAGGTGGATTCCTTGTTAAAAACCTAATTTTTGATAATTTAGTTATCTATACTACTATATAATAGGAAAAATTGAGGCTTCACCTTGGAAGTTTTTTTCTTTCCCAAAATGCTCTTACCTATTTTTACTAATTAAAATTGTTCATTAAATTTAACATGGGTAGTTAGGTAATTACGTAAGAAAAAAAACTAAGGGGCTGTTGTTTGCTCTTCCCAAGTAGTAAAAAAACTAATGGACTATTGTTATGAAATACATGCAATGCACGTGCATATATACTAGTCTAGTTATATTAATCGGATGTTTGTTTTTAAGAACTATGTAAACCAAGCTTTTTTTTTTTTTGATATTGGGATGACAATGTTTCTACCAAAGAAGTCCAGTAGTATCTCCATTACGCTCATGGACATACCAAGACGTTCCGACTCATTCCACTTTATGCAAAATGGATCTCCTCCATCTTTCTCTTATGCACGCTCAAGACTTTTAATTCTAATATTGAGTTGTCAACAATGACTTAACAATTTCCTGAAGGGGACTGTTTTCCCGATTGATCAATTATCAACTTGTATTCAAGAAATCTACCACTTAAAATGATAGAGTTTATTGTATGCAGTAAATATCATGGAGCCTTCCGCAAGTGAGGTTAAATCAGGACTATTTATGCTTCTTACTTCTTCAAGAGGTTTTAAATGATTACCTGGTTTTGGAATGGTCCTTTGACGAAGATGGCTACAATAGAAGCCCCCTTGTGGTTGTAGTGGCTTCTAAACACTTCATTCACATATTTGTTTTTTGCAAGTCTCTTAGTCTTAGATGTGTAAACTCTGTATAGAATTTATTAAAGCTAGTGAATTGTATCAGGGTGCGGATGAGCATAGAGGTCCTTGTGACCTGTAAAGTGTAAACATTATATGAGGTACAAGATTTTAAGGGTTCAACTCGTATTTGAGATTGAAAAGAAAAAGCATCCCTTAGAGGAAGTGATGCTAATATTTGAAACTTGTTCTTTGCATATACTGGACGCTTGAGACTGCTTCAATGCACAAATCGTTTGATGCATAAAGTGTTTTTATTAGAATATTTGATATTTATCCGTTCAACACAACACTGATTGAGTATTCACAATTTAGATTGAGGCAATGCTGGATTTATATTGGTGGGCGTTCACATTGTATGGAATTAGACATGTCTGTTTCACAGGTTTCATTAAGAAATTGGTAAAAGAATTTACTTTAGGAAGAATAACACAGAAATCTTTTGAACTCATTCTGGAACAAGGAACACTATAATTCTTTAGCTTATCAAATGAATAGATGTCAGTGCTGAATTGCTTCAACAAATTCAAACAAGTTTAGCCACTGTCCAGAGTAATTGTTATATAAGGGAATGATATGCATGTTTCTTCGATGTTAACGAGATAAATCGTCATTTTTTGTTTATGCATGTTTTATGTCTTCTAATAGTGCTTCAAATTAAATCAACTTTGAATATGTTTAGTAAAAGGTGTGTTAGTGCCTTAGTGGTGATAAAGAGACAGTAGTCTATGGACAATTTGCAGATGATTAAGGTATTGATTAGCATAGTTGATTGAGAAAAGATGCAATTGGTTCATGTCTCTATAGAACCATAATGACCTAAGAATATGAATGTTCATTTTCTGTCTACGCATTTGAAATGTTGTAGTAGTTCTTGAACAGAAACCAAGTATGATCATGTTTATTAAAGTAAGTGGTAATGGTGATAAAAATACAGCAGTCGCTGGACAATTTGAGGATGGCTAAGCTATTGACTGGCATAATTGATTGAGAAACAATGCAATTGTTTCATTTTGCTGTAGAATCATAATGACCAAAGTTCATCTATTATATATTGTGTTAAATATTAGTTGTATTACTCATTGGACTTTAGTCCCACATCGGGTAGAGACAATAATGAGAGACTAAGCCTCTCCTATATATATGTACTACCTCACGAATGAAATTAACTAATCATTTCCTTCTACATAGGTATCCGAGCCAAACTCTAACCCTAGCCACCACACCTCTCTCTCTTACTCTCTCCCGCGTCTTGCCGCTGCCTCCGCCCACCTCTGGTCGCTGCCGACATCCCCCCCTCACGCCCTTCCACTGCCGACCCCCCTCCCCCTTGCCGCTGCTCCGCCCCTCCCTGCCGCCTGCACAACATCCCCCACTCCCCCCGTCATTGGGCTTTAGTCCCACATCGGGTAGAGACAATAATGAGAAGCTAGCCCTCTCCTATATATGTACTTCCTCGTGAATGAAATCAATCTAATCATTTCCTTCTACATATACTATAAAAAGTAACTTGCATAATACTAAGTAGTGGAAGGTACAATTTTCTAAGTATTCTGATTTATTCATTGTTCTCTCTCTTTTTCCCTTTGCCTATTCATTATGGATACTTTGATTTGCTCATACATTTTCCATTGCCATTCATAACTAGCATAATTTCTAGTAGATGGATAGTAGACTATTCATTATGGATACTTTGATTCTATCATGGGTGAAAATATGGACATCTACAAACGCTGAGAGAACATAACAAAAAAATAGCAACCGAGAGAAAAACATAGCATATCTATATAGAAAGGAAAGTAAACAGAATTCATTGTTCCTTCTTAAGGGATGCACATGGATGTAACAATGTGTTAATTTTTTGCATTGATTTGTATTGAGCACACGGCACTGCACTTGTTAGTCTCTTTTTAGGAATCAGAACCTTTCTAATTATAATGAGATTATTAATTTAAATCCCTACTCTACTATTAATAAGTTATTAGTAGAAATATTTTCCTGAATCATTACTGAGTGTTAATCTAAATCTTTCCAATTATTACCGATATTGTGAATATAAATGTTTCTTAATCTGATCAGTACACAAGTAATTACATCAAACTCTTTCCTAAAAGCATTTTGAGACTTCCATAGTTGGATAAGGTTGAAAATGCGTCCATTAAAATCATTATACTTTCTACTGAAAGGAAGCATATATAGTCCTTGTTTGTAGCCTTCTCTTTGTTAGTTACACTAACTCACTGTGCACCTACATTACGGCCTGCTATCTTGGTACGCCTAGTAATATTTATGTTTTGCTCTAGTGTATTCTAGCATGTTACTTTCTAATTATAATGAGATTATTAATTTAAATCCCTACTCTTCTATTAATAAGTTATTAGTAGAAATCCTTTCCTGAATCATTACTGAGTATTAATCTAAATCTTTCCAATTGTTACCGATATTGTGAATATAAATGTTTCTTAATCTGATCAGTACACAAGTAATTACATCAAACTCTTTCCTAAAAGCATTCTGAGACTTCCATAGTTCGATAAGGTTGAAAATGTGTCCATTAAAATCGTTATACTTTATACTGAAAGGATGCATATATATAGTCCTTGTTTGTAGCCTTCTTTTTGTTAGTTACACTAACTCACTGTGCACCTACATTACGGCCTGCTATTTTGGTACGCCTAGTAATATTTATGTTTTGCTCTAGTGTATTCTAGCATGTTACTTTTAATCGAGCATATTTAATTACTTTTTGGTGAATAGAAGTAACCGAATCTCACTGAACAATCATTTCAACCAGTATCAGTAGTGATGTGTTGATGAATGTCTAGCACTCAGCTTTGCCAAGTAATAAATATTGATTGTATCTGTGTGTGTATTTCATGTGAAGGATTTCATTAAGGTGAGGTTTTGATTTGAAGGTGACATCTAATTATCAAAGAATATCATCTGGAATTTCTACGTAGAGAAGAATGCTTTAACGGTACATGTCTTATGCTTTTGCAGGTGTACGATTAGCATTAATTGAAAAAGGAATGTGCCCCA
>JANAVB010035418.1:0-77500 GCA_029216955.1 Iris pallida
CCAAGGCATCTGGAATAGCTGCTCTTGATGTTAATAAGCTCAAAGATGCTGTCTTTGCACTGTGGAAGCTGTGGTATATTCACCAAGGAAAGATCTCTTTGCAAGTCAAGGGAATCAGTGAGGCAAAAGTTGACAAAATAGCTGAAGCAGGCATGTTGGTCTCCCTTTTTCTTGTACAAGTTTATGAATTCTCTATTTGCTCCAAAGTTTGAAGCATGGTTTAAAGTATCGGCGGATACGGCCGATACCGATACGTTTGGCATGTTCCGATCCGATACCGACATTGGGAGTCTCTTTTCCGGTCAATTCGGCAAAGAAAATTAAACGAAAAGACAAATCAGCAAGGGTTTAAGTCATAATAAGGTTGTAAAAGAATGTAAAAGAAGAAAATCAATCTATTGTATGTATGTAAACGAATCGGTAATGGTGACTACTATTTCATTTAATTTCAAAACTAGTAAGAAATACACTGAAACACTTAAAATTATGCCTAAATGTATAAAATATATGTTTTTAAATGTAAATAATTTATTAATATTATTTGTTTTCCGATACCAAAAAATCCGATACTCCGATCCGAAACCGCCGATACTACCGATATCACCGATACGAATACTCATAGGAATAGTCCGATTCCGATACCGATACTGTGAACCTTAGTTTAAATCTTATCAGTACTTTGTGGGCAGGTGAAATTGAAGCTGGGTGAATTACAGAACTATATGGTGAATTTCGTGCTGGGAAGACTCATCTAGTCACAACCCCCTGTGTAACATGTCGGGTAGATCCCCAGATGCTTGCTAATATAGTTTAGGCATGGTTTTATCTACTGGGTCCACTAGAGCTGAGACGTGGTACTTTGTGGCTATCAGTAGTCTTAGCAGGAACTTACCAATATTTTTGTTAGTTATATGTGTAAGTGTAAAAGACCTTGTTGAAGAGTAAAGCAGGAAGAGACTCTTACTCTTACGTTACTAGTCTTACTATGAAATTACTGTTAATCATATCTTTAACAAATGCTTCCAAAGTGTTAAGTTTTGGTTCAGAAGAAAGTTGGATGAGGCTTTTGACTGTTACATGATTTAGTATGATGGTTGGTATCTTCCCACCTCTATTTTACGTGAATTTTACTGCATGACATCCTATTCATATTATACCTCTGTCTCAGCTCCCATTGGATCAAGGTGGCGGTGAAGGAAAAGCCACGTATATTGACGCAGAGGGTACTTTCAGGCCCAGGCCCGGCCCAAGGGGTTAGGTTGTCCTAGCCGAAACTAATTTTGGTTGCCTCTTGCCCTTAAATCCAAAGGAGGGAATTACCATATTCGGGAGTATTTGTCCTTGGAATTGACGGCGAGAGAGGTTTGCAGCGACGTCAAAGACTTCCGTTCTGACGACGGCGTGGAGCCCAGATTTCGAGTTCCTCTCCCAACTCTTGAGCTGCTCGGGCCTTTCCAGTATTAACTCAAAATACGGACATGGAATATTACTAGTTCAACTGACAAAAAGAGTTGGGGTGGGCTGTAAAGGCTCTAGTGGCGGAGAACTGAAGACTTAGGGGCATGGGGGGTTCCTAACCAGGAATTTGTCCAAGTCCGATGGCTTGTTTGGTTTACCCCAGGGCCGGCCCTGTTCAGGCCGCAAAGACTTCTAGAGATTGCAGACAGGTTTATACTTCCACCATTATCTGCTAAAAGCTTGTAATCTTTATTAGTTGGGGAAGTGCATGATATTCATAGTTCGGATTAAATGGTGCCGATTGTGTTGGAGAATTCAGCATATGTCAGAGCTTGCAACACTGATCACCAGTCAAGGCTTTTGCTGAAGCAGCAACAATGATGGTGGAGGCCAGTCATGTTCAGTTAACCTTTTCTTTTTTCTTCCTATTCTTCCTTTGCATATGGTTCCACTGACAATCTTTATGTCACCTTCACAGTCAAAACACAAGAGTATCTGTTCTAGCTCCTGCAAGAATAATGTGCATGTGGTCAAACTTTTATGATCACGAGGACTTAACTATGCTGGATATTCATGAGTTGCATTTGTGGCCATCAAGATGTTACTCAAATAGCTCAACTGATATTATAGACCTTCAATTGGTCCAAAAACCTAAGGCACCAAATTTACACACCGTTTTTTGTGTTTTGCGTGCCTGTGCAACTATTTATTCACACTCTGGTTCTTTTATTTCAGGTATATATGTAGATGTTACTGCTCATATGTTGAAGTTTGAACCTTGAATATATGTATTTGCAATTTTTGAAGCAATTTTGCTAATTTAGAATTCAACACCCTTTTTTTTTTTTCTGAGATGAGGCCTGTAATTTATGACTGTCCCTGTCTCGGGCTACTAGCAACAGAATCCCCTCCCATTCCCAATTTTTTTTTTTTGGGTTGGGATTCGAGTCCATGCCGACTCCTCCCCTCCCTTAGACCATCTTCAATGGGAATTTCTATATCCCCTATTTATATGATAGAAATCCAATTTAGAAAAAACCTTTTCCAAATGGTGGTTTCTATCTCAATTCTATCATATGTGGCATTGACGTAGGATGGAGAGTTTCTACGAGGGTTTATACATGTAGAAACTCTCATAGAAATTCTCCCTCTCTCATACCAATTAATATTGGATCCTACATCATTAAATTCATCCTTTTATTTGTTGCCACATAGAATAGAATGAATGAACCATTGGAGAGTGTCTCTACCAACTAGGATAGAAATTTTCTTAAAGTACAATGACAAGTAGAATAGAAACTCAATTTTAGAAATTCCTATTGGAGATGGCCTTACTAGTGTTACCACTAGACCCCTCCTTGGCGGTGAATTCAACACCTTTTACCCACTCATATAAGTTAATTGTTTGTTAACAACTTTAACCACATTAACCTTCCTGGAACATTTCTTTTGCAGCAGGTTTTCTCTCATGATAGTAGACAGTGGTACATCCTTTATTGAACAGATTTGTCTGGCAGGAAGAGTTATCAGCTAGGCAGATGCATCTGGCGAAGTTCCTGAGGAGCCTTCAGAAGCTGGCAGATGAGGTAGACTTTGAATGCCTTGGCCGGTCATTTTTCAGTTCATTCAATATTACACTGTTCCTAACATGCTCCAACTTCCCTCAACTGTTCCGTCTATAGCCATAATAGGATGGGGATGGGTGTGCCTTTTGACTGCATGAGTCTAAACTGAGTTAGGTTTACATACCTACCAACTATCCACCCAGGTTTCGTACGACCCTCTTATGCTCATAGCTACCTTGTCCGTGAATTTGGCACCAAAACAAAGGGTACTCCAAGTTCATAGTCGGTCGTTTAACTTCGTCAAATCTTTTATGGACCTTTTTTATGCTCCAAGTCGATCCAACTTTGATGGGGAAAAGGCTTGAATGGTCATGATGAATAGGATCTGGACACGATGTAATAAGCTTACTTTTCCAAAGTAATTTACTTGCAGGAGAAATTTTAGTTACCACAATTTACGTCTCATTATAATTTTCAATTTTAAGTTCCAAGAATATATTTGTTGGATGCAGTTTGGTGTTGCTGTAGTCATCAGGAATCAAGTTGTTGCACAAGTGGATGGATCTGCTATGTTTGCTGGGCCGCAAATCAAACCCATGGGTGGATTGGAAACCATGGTACATGCTTCTACGACGTGGTCATTTAATAGTTAAAAAGGATTTACTTGTAATATGTGTCTTGTCTCTCCAGTTGCTTGATCTCCTTAGTTTTCTTCGTATAGGCTTGCATTTCGCATGGGTGGAAACATCATGGTATCTATACTTAATGACTGATTTATGTCCATCTCAATGTTAATTTTTTTTAATCTATATTCAATCTTGCTATTTTTGTAGTGCGATCAATATCGGTATTGTTCGGTTAGAAGATATACCAGGCCGTCCTTAAGAATTTGAGGGCCCTGTTATAGAATTGAAAATATGGTGCGGCTATCAACACCCCATCACCTACTTAACACATCCCATTATACATAAATAATAAATAATAAATAAAAATTTGAACTTTTTATTCTCTCCCTGCTCCCCTCCCCCCCTCCTCCTCCCGACCCCCCTCCCCTCCTCCTCCGACCCCCCTCCCCCTCCCACCGCTCCCTCGAGCCCTCCTCCTCCTCCCCCTCCCCTCTCCCCTGCTCCCCCGACCTCTCCCCTCCTCCTCCTCCGACAACCCCTCGGGGGGAGGGGAGTCGGAGGAGGAGAGCAGGAGGGGAGGGGGGTCGGGAGGGGGGGGGGGGGGGTGTAGAATAGGAAGTTCACAATTTGTTTTGTTTTATATAATGATGGGGTGTTAAGTAGGTGATGGGGTGCGGATAGCCGCACCCTTGAAAATAATGTCCTTTTTTTTTTTTTTTCTCCGTAAGTATAATTTTTATTTATTTATTACTGTCCCATAAAGAAGTCAAAAACTAAAATCCTAAACTGTGGATATACAATATAAATGTATGTGGTTTTAAAGAAAGAAAAAAATAATGTAGTAATTTTATTTTTTCTTAGGATAAAATAGGAAAAAATTACTGATAGAATGGGTGGGTGACCACTGGCTATCAGATGGAGATGGTAAAATGAGCTATTTTGGAGCCGTTTCAGAGACACATTATAGTAGATAGATAATGTTTTAGTCAAACAAATTACATTACTACATTAGTCTCGTGGTCATTCTAGTATAAAAATTATGTAATATATCAATTTTCAATGTTGAATGGCACTTAACATAATATTTTCTAAAAGCTCGTCCAAAAAGTAACAAGTATTTTCTTTCTTTTTTTTTTGTTATCCATTCAGATATCCTATATATTAGAGGTCATGTTCGGTCGCTCAAGATGAACATGTTCAGGGCCGGACCTGTGATATACTCTTTTGGTATTTCAGTTATCTTGGTCTAGACTTTAGTTTAATTTGTAGTGTTGGGATTGCATCAGAAGAATGTTGTGAATATGTTATGTCAATGATATATGTGATGAGAAGTCATTGTAAATTATTACTTTGGAAGGTGTATTTAATTACCGGATGAAGCAAGCAAGTTAAACCTTTTTTTAAAATTCTACACACACACAATTGGGAGGCTCAAATCCTGCCGGTTCCTCCGATGTCCACTCCACTACAACTAAGCTGACTTTAGTTTAATCGGAAGTTAAACCTGAACTTGGTTAAGTTGTTATTGTGGAAGAGGAAAAGTCAATATGGCTCCTTTATGTCAGGTAAAGAGTTCTTTATATTCATCTTCTTCTATCTTCATTTGCAGAACTGATTTTTTTTTTCTTTTCCTTTTTCCTTTTTTTTTTCCTTGCAACTGTCAGAACCTAGCTGCAAAGAAATTCCTACCCCAAGTAAGTTGGGTTTCTCAAGCAACATTGCTTTTATGGTTTATGTACTCCAGTTGTTTTTATGTTTCTAATCCTTCCATAACTGTGACGTCTGGTTTGGTTCGCGGAATCATGGAGTTAGAAAAGTAAAGTGATTATTTTTCTATGTTTGGGTGCCAAAGAAATTGAGGAAGAGAAAGTGATTCTAATGAAAGAAAAACTATCGAAAAAAGTGATTACATCCATCAAAGTAAGGAATTATTTTTTTCCAACTTCAAGTATTCACTTTTTTTTTTCAAATTCATTGACATTTTCAAACATCGGAAAGAAAAATCAATAGAAATTGTAATTTTTAAAGGAATGAAAATGCCAAGAAATTGTTTCTTCCATTCTGCGAACCAAACGAGACCTTAGTTTAGAGCAATGATGTCAATTGATGAACTAGTTAATTGGCTAATATGTGTTTTCAGAAAGAAAAAAAATGATTTACATGGTTCTATGACATAGGGAAAGAAGTCATGTGGACCTAGCGGACATTCATGGCTCATTTCGTAAGTTTGTCTCGGTTGTCATCCAAGAGCCAGATGAAATAATTTAAGAGACATTGGTCACACCAAAAGAAAATAAATGACCTATAGAGAGCAAAAGTCTTTCTACACATTAAGGATCCTCATCTCTTGCCACCTTCATTGACTAATATATGTCAAAATGGCAGAGGATCAAATGGAACGTGGACCGCAGACTGGTGCATGTTGAATGATGTCAACACTAAAATGGAAGAGGAGAAGTCCAGCACTTGTAATTCATGTGGAAAGCAATACGGACATCAGACGAAATTGATAGGATTCTATTCCAAATTATATAATGAAATTTTTTTTTTTTGAGTTGCACTCAACTTTTATTACCATAATTTAAGATGCACTCAACCCAATTACCATAACATACGGAGCCATCACTGATGGTCGACTCGTTTGACTGATATTTTTAGAACCAAAATATTCTTAGGCTGTGTTTGGTAAGAAGGATGGAAAAGTGGAAGGAAGAAAAAATAGAGGGATATATTTTCCTTCCACATGGAAATGAAAGAACATTTTCTTCCTTTGTGTTTGGTAGCAATGATGGAAAAGATAAGAGATGCATTTTCCTTTATTGGTATGAAAGAAAAAGTGGAAAGAAAGAAAGTAAAAATATAGGGTTTACCAATTCTACCCTCAACTAAAAACACTTATTTACCATTTGACTTCATAAATAATTTTTAAATAATACATTTATATGGGGGGTATAATTGTTAATTAATACAAACCTCCACTTTTCCTCCCACTTTTGGGGGGATTGGATTTCTTAGGTTACGAGAGAAAAGTAATCCCTCCACTTTTCCTTCCTTCCTATTTTTCTTCCATACCAAACAAGAGAAAATAAATTTTTTTCTTCACTTTTCCCTCCTCTATTTTCCTTCCTCCCACTTTTCCCTCCTACCAAACACACCCTTACTGTCATCACCGTTTTCCCCACACGTACCCCCATGCTACCGCCCCACCCCCACCGTGCGCCTTCTGCTCCTCCCTTCACTTTGCAACAGCAGCAGCAGCACAACAACTCGCATCAGCAACAGCAGCAGCTCGCAACAGAAGCAGTGGCTGCGGCAGCAGCTATCAGCAGCGTCAACTGCATCGCGGTGGCGGCAACAAGCAGCGCACGGTGATGCGGGGGTGCATGCGTCGGTACGGGGGTGCATGCGGCGGGAAGGAGGACAACGGGACACGGTAGGAAGAGAGACACCAAGGAAGAAGAAGAAGAAATGGATATTTTGGTCATAAAATATCGGTCAAAGAAATTGTCCGTTGGTCATAGACGATTTCTGTCAAAAGTAAATTTTTTTTTTTTTGTACATTATGATAGCTGAATGAGGTGTCCCTTGAATTATGATAATAAAAGTGGGTTTCAAGTCAAATTTTGTCAAACAAAAAAACACTAGATTGATCCAATCTTCTTCAAGCTCACATGCTCCTTTATTTTAATGAGAAGTATGCAACAAGTCAAGCAACAGTACACAAACAAGGATACAAAGAGGAAGGCTGTCCAGCAACATGGACAGACCCACAGGCCCCCTCCTAACAAGAAGCTTCCCTCTCCAACAGTTCCAAAATCTTCAGTTTCATCACAGCTCCACAGCAGTTCATCTTCCTCATCTACCACTACACCCATTGCCATTAACAAACATATCGGAAAGGGCCCTTCAGAGCCAATGCCTTCCGCATTAGGAATGCTACTGCACTGTTGTGACAGTCCAAGCAGAGGCGCCCACTTGTTGGCTCACATTTCAGTTCCATCCATCAATGTCTGCCAACGTCTCCTCAAGTAAAGAGAGAGAAAGTTACCAGCTTTCTGCAGCAAAAAGAAAGAAAAATGATTCATCTCAAGAGGCTCATTGAAGAAACCAGCGAGTCCTCCTCGAGTGCCAAGAGCGCAATCATTCCTAGGGAGGAGGAGAAGTCATTTGTTGATGCTTTCTCTGACCCACTTTGCAACCTCAACTTGAAGGAGACCTCGGAGTTCGTCAAGGCATTGCCAATGGCTGCCACTAATGCTAAGAGCAGCAGCAACAACAGCAGGGAGAGGAGAATGGAGGTCCCTTCAACTCCCGGGAGGCCACTCTTCAGCTTCGCCACGCCTGGAAGCCTCCTGAGGAAGAGCGTCCCTTCCAAGTGGGATGATGCAGAGAAATGGGTCATCAGTAGCCCTTGCCATGAGCAGCACTTCCCCCCTCCCCATGCTGCTGCAGAATCTTCAGAACCAGCCAAAGTGTCGAAGCAACTGAAGCACAATGGAGTCCCGACTGAAGCAGTACTGAAAGGTTGGGATGAGTTTTTTAGCATACTCTTTGCTTTCTTCGTATCACCTTCTCGTTTGGTTCTCGGGATCATCGGGTTGGATAAGGAAAGTGATTGCTTTCCTATGTTTGGGTGTCAAAGGAATTGAGGAGGAAAGGAAAGTGATTCCCAATGGAAGTGAAATTAGAGGTAAAAAGAAATCACTTTTCCCAAGCGGAAGTATTCACTTTCCTTTCCAAATTCTAAAAAAATCAACGGAAATTATAATTTCCCAAATCCAAGTAATTGATTTCCTTTCCCTTCCATTCCGCGAACCAAACTCTACTTTTTGAAACATAATGAAATGATGCTTATGAAAATTGCATGGTAGAACTATGCTCATCCAATCACCTCCGTCGATGTTAAATTTCCTTCAGTTGGATTCATGGCTATAGTCAATATGTGTTCAATTTGTCTTCTTAGTAGAACCGTCATTGTTATTTTTCGGAAAATTTGTGCTTGCAATTTCATTTTTATTATCACGCCAACTTTGTACATTGACATTTCTCTTTTGGTTTCAGTTGATCACAAATTTAAGGTTTTCCATCCTATTTATAAGTCATTTTCGTCGCGTTTGCCTCACACTTTTTTGCAATTCTGATGCAGACAAGTTTACGGACAATTTATATCCACCCTGCAACAATTTTCGGTTCTCCGATCCAACCAGAGAAGGCTTCCTCTTCGGGCACTCGTACAGCGAATCAGTCGAAGGCGCCTCGGCAGAGGTAGTCTCTCGGGTCCATCACAGGGACGTCGGGACGGAGATCACTCCTCTAGGAAGCCTGGCAGCAACGAGGTGCCATACTCCTATCAAGATCTCCTCTCCGGCGAGGCACAATACTCCGTACGACATGTCTGGCCCTCTAGTCGCCTGCACCACCGCATTGGACATCGCTGAGCTCAAGGACTGCCACTTTGCGAAGCTTCGGCTCAGTGCCCAGTATGGCTCTTTGGTCCCAAGCTGGAGCTCGAGGGAGGAGGAGGAAGAAGTGTCGAAGAGCTTGAGGCATTCCGAGACCGGGCGCGGAAGGAAGAGCTTTGCTGAATCCAGAGCTCGCATATGGGAAGAAGAGGAAAGAACCAAGAGCTGTGAAAGGTAGATAGGGGAAGTGAAATTTGCACTTAATAGTAAGATGCTACGGTTATCTGTAACGAAAATGATATTTTGCCTGCCTTTAAACGTGCCCGCACAATGACTGCGCCCACGTGACAGCAGCCCATTGACCCCCTGCTAGCACTGGACCTACCCGCGAAATCCCCCCCCCCCCCCCTGGGGAGCCGACACGCCCAAAGGACAGGCCAAATAGCAGCGTCCTATCTGTAATAACCATGAGTCTTGTATTTCAATTTTGCAGGTACCAGAGGGAGGAAGCAAGAGTCCAAGCTTGGGTGAACCTTCAACACGCTAAAGCCGAAGAACGTTCAAGAAAACTTGAGGTAAAGAAGGAACCATGTCTTTCTCTCCTCTAATGTTTCATATTTGCTATGTTTGTTGAATTTCCATCATGGAACTAATAACCCAATCCATCAATACATTGCTCATGTCAATATTGTTCAAATACTTCATTTGTCCAACTCTTATGTTTTTGTTAATGCATGATTTCTTTAATGACTTACACTGATAGGATATTATGAGCTTGTTTAGAGGCCATTGCCTATATGTAAGGTACTGTTCTCCAAATTTTTTTACTAATTGTCAATGATTATAGCTTTATGATTATATTTCAAAGGGTAAATTATCATAATGGCGCACCAACTATAACGCTCGGACATTTTTGGCACCTTAACAACTTTTCATTGTTCGACTTTGGTATCCCAACTTTATAAATTGCTCTTTTGAAGTATCTTTCGTCAATTTTGAAGCATATCAGGACCACTTCAAAAGAATATCTGGCAGTATATGTGTTTTAACTGTGCTTTTGTATTACAAGATACGGTTTTAAAGTGGTCTCGATATGTTTCAAAATTGGCGAAAGGTGTTTCAAAAGAGAAATTTATGAAATCGGTGTGCCAAAATCGAGCAGTGGAAAGTTAAGGTACCGAAAACGTCAGAGTGCTATAATTAGGGTACCATGAGAGCAATTTAGCTATACATAGAAAACAACTTCTAAATGCTAGTTGGATAAATGCTTTTCTATAGGCTAAGAATTGCATTGTCGTTTGAGGGTCATACTCTTACCTTGGTGACTTCACGACGTAATGCCTTTTTGCGGCATTTAGGAACCTTCATATGTAGGAGGAGGTTAATCGGCCTCCTTATTGTTTCATTCTTGAGATGCGAGATTAATGCAAGAGAGTGCCGAAGATTGTTGGATTGCTTGGAGGAGACTTTAACCTCCTTCTATGTTAGAGTAATACAAATATAACCATCACAGGGACTTTAACATAGTATCAGAGCCACCCATGTCCAGATCTCGTATGGCATGCCGTTATAAACAGATTTTATAAAGAAAACAAAATCACCGTTGTGAGATCCGCCTCTTTACTCATGAAATGGGCACTCGATTTGCAAAGATGTATTAAATAAAATAATATAAATAAGTAATCCTCAATCTCTCACAATTCTAGAGTTTTGGTGCACGTAGTAGTAAGAGCATCATTAGTAAGGCTCATTCCCATTTTTCTAGATTCTAGATTTAGAATGTAGGAGCTCATTTTGTAGAAGAGTAAGTTCCATCCCTAGTTTCAATTTCTACAATTTCGGTCCCATCCTACCTAGGTGCTGAGGGTTGGGCCTCTCAATTTCTAGATTCTAGGTTGTAGAAACTCATTTTGTAGAATAGTAAGACCCAATTTTCTATATTCTAGACTTTACATTATTTTTTTCCATATCAATTTTTGACCACACAATCTTTGGGACCGGAGCTCACTTTATCATTTTCTACTATTTTCATACAAATCCAACCCATTCTACATTCGAAAATTCCTGCTGAACCGAAGGGAGGGACAGCAGCTCAAACCGAACGCTGACGTGTCCCCCCCAAATTGGCTACACCCCCAAACCACCCTGCTAATGTGGGGCCGCCTGCCCCACCCGTCCAATGAGAGGGGGACACGTCAGCTCTGTTTGAGTTGCGGTTCCCCTCTCGGTTTGTAGAACAGAGCTCTTCTACATTTACCTTTTTTTTTTTTTTTGAATTTGGGCCCCAAATTGCATTTGAGAGTCTCAAACTACTAATGATGCTCTAAGAACTTGAACATCCTATGGGGGGATTCATACTATTTGTTTTAGGAGGGGATGGTCATGTTAGGTACATTATATAGTTTATAACATTGTAACAATGAGCAGTTTACACATGGTGAGCACCAATAATTGACTTTGTTTTGAAATTGTAGTGTGAATATATTACTCCTAAAAGCTCAACCTTCTGCGCCTAGGTCCTTTCCTTTGTCAATTCTTCCTTCTCACAGTTGTACTCAAAGCTGTCCCTCTCCCTTCTGCAAACTAAATTATCTTGAAGAGCTGGAAAGCAATGCCGGCTGCTTCAGTTCCTGAACAGTTTTCCCGCTTGTGTTTCCTATTCCTTTTCAAGCAACATTTGGCTATGCAAGTTACCAACCTTGTCTGAAATAATACATTATTTTTTTTACTAATTTGAATATTGGTTCTTTGAGGTTCACTCAAGTTCCAAGGAACGAAAGTATTCCCTTGTACTATTTGCACATGTGAAATCTTTGGTTACAATAAAATCTTGTCTGGTCTGTATTATTTACCATTTCCTCTTTTCCTTTCTCCTGCTTTGGGGATTTTACTGATTTGTTGCTAGCCTTTTAAGAATTAGTCTGTCTTTTGAAATTTTTACGGTATGTTGATTTATATATCTACACCACTGAACCCTGAGTACCGGTCTAGGAAGCACGGATGCTCCAATATCGACACATATTGGGCATGACATAGATACTCCAAATTTACATACCGAAACATGTTTTTTGTCTGTCACCGTGTCCATAACGTGTGGTTCGGTATTCGTGTACATGCAACATAGGTACTGGCTGATTTTGAATGTTTGAGGGAAATTGGTAATATTTAACTGGGTAATGAGTGGGAACAATTGTGATATAATTCCCCCCAACTGTTGGTACTTTTTGAAAGAACTTGTGGTTTTTGTTAATGTATTTTTAAGCTGTTTTTAATTTGAAATTAGCAAATCAATAATATCGATAAGTGTAAGGTAAGATGTAGGGCCAGTTTGGGTTGTAGTTAGGTTTTATCCGAGAATCTATTTGGTGCCAAATGCAAGGGACGAGCCAATAGGTTTCCATTCCAGATGGATGTTTGTTCAAACAAAAATTCATTTCGGTCAAATTCAAAATGCTAGCCCAACGATCGTCCCAGAGCATACAACCCTTATATGTCTTGGTCTTATCTGTAGTTCTGTGTGTTTGCCAATGTTCTGAAGGTGAACTTTTGCCGATTCAATGTGCATTAGTCGGTATGATATGCAACCATGAATTTTTCTTTCTCTTTCTTATAGAGCTGCAAAGCAAATTGGCTGCTTCACTTCCACGATACTTCCATTCTATCTTTCCTCCAACTAGCCTTAATTTAGATTGAATAATTTTCTTATTCCTAGTTCCCCTCCTTTCCTTATTGGAGTAAATAGCTGGAAAGTATATTGATGCACACTACACTTGTTCGAGTTGCAGAAAAACATCCCCATATATTCGAGGTACATTCCCCAAACCCCGCATTAGCAGAAGCCTCGTGGCACTAGTACGCACTTTTTTGTCCTACATGAGAATACTAGATGTTGTACTGTCTGCCCATATGTTAAATCTTTGCGTAACATTTATTTGATTAATGTATGAAATTGAACCCATGATTTGAAATTCTAGCCTACATACACGGAAGATTATGTGCATCAATATGATGAGTCCTATATATACCAGTGATCGCGTTATTGGTTGGTTGCTTCTGAAGGTTGGAGTACTACATTTGCAGGTGAAGATACAAAACATGAGATCAAACTTAGAAGAGAAACTGATGAAGAGAATGACAATGGTGCAGAGAAGGGCCGAGGAGATGAGAGAAGCAGCTCAGCTGCAGCACTCACAGGAGATCCTGAGAGCATCCGAACATGCTCAGAAGATGAGAAGCCAATGCTACTCTCGGACGTCGTGTGGCTGCTTCCCTTGCAGTAACCATATCTGAAGTTCATGTCCTTGATGTCTCTAGTCAGGTTACTTTGGTGTCTCTACTAATAACAAGGAAGGTGATGTGATTTAGGAGTGTGTTTTAAACAAATATTACCAATCGATAAGAATTAGCCTCTTCGGTTCCATTTTTAGGGTACGGTTTTTTCCGCTTTGGCTATTCATCTCTATTGAATCTCTCCCGGTGAACAAATAGAGTATACCGAGCGTGTCAAGAGAACCATATCGAAGGAACTCTACAAACCAACCCAAGGACCGACACACTAAAGAACAAATGGGGTCAATTGTCGATAGTATATATACATGACGGACACAGTAAGGGACAAGTGTAGTTCTTTTTTGCTTACAAGATGGACACATAAAGGCCAAGTATGGACACACTAACCCATGTTCTTTTTTTTTTTTTTAACATTTGAGGTTGATTCCCCTTTTTTTTAATTTCTGCGTCCTCTACTGACCTACCCCTACCTTTTGATTAGGAAAGTAACACGTACCTTTTTGTTCGCCCATATTTGTATCTTGGGAATGCTAGTTTCCTATTTTGTTTGTAAGAATTTGTCAACCTTAGCTTGCTAGTTTTATCTTTTGTTTGCCAAGATTTATGGATATTGATCTGCTAATTATTTGTTTAGTAAAGTTAAATAAGTGTAAGATTCTAATTTAAGTGACTTGAGCCTCCATTGTGATGACATTTACAAATAAATAGAACGATACTACAGTTCTTCCAATAGGGAATTTTTCTTTTCGGGGAGTCAAACGCTAAGTGGTAACACAGACTTTTGTAGTTTGGACACTTGGTAACTCTAATTGCCCCAAGGTGAAAAAAGAAGAAGTTATTTTTCGCGTTAAGTGGCGACATGCACGAATGGTGTAACGACTGTCCCTTTGTCTCGGGCACGGTCCCGTGATATTGAATTCTCTGTGAAGATGTGGCTCGCCTTAACTATAGCTTCGCGGTGACAACCTTGATACACAAGCACCAAACCTGACCCCTCTCTCTCTCTCTCTCTCTCTCTCTCTCTCTCTCTGTGTGTGTGCTGTTTTCACCTACAGGTTCCTTGTGGTTGCTATATGTTCTTGTAAGAACTGGATGGTGACACAATTTCCATATCACTGAGAAAGGACTAGTCACTACTTGAAAGAGGAACACAATCCATCCTACAATTTTGCTTTTGTACGTTTGTGACGAGCAAGGGGACAACAATGTCTCCAGTACTGAGTGTCCAGGCTGTTGGATGGGGCCTCGGCCTGCAAAAGGGCTTTTTGTTTGTGGCACCCCCACAAAAAGTGCACCTGCTGCAACTCTCTATTCTTAGTCTTTTGAGAGTCCTTTGCAGGGTTGCATTCTGCATTCTTTGCAAATTCATGTCAAAGTTCAATTAAAATTTGTCAACAGTACAAATTTTGAACACAAATGTGTAATGTAGAGCATTGTTGGAAGGAACCCTACTCTATATATGAATCTAACCTTACATATATACCTCAAATCGGGCAATTCTTTCTGGGCTTCGTGGATGAGAGGCAAGTACCTGAGAAATGAGAATTTCTGGACCGCGCAAAGTAATTCAAACTACTCTGTCACTATGAAAGCTATTCTGCAGCAAAGGGTTAGGCTTAAGTCCTGCATTCGTCGAGTCATATATGATGGTGCTAGGACTAATGTTTGGACTGACCCTTGGGTCGAGCAATCGAGCATAGTGGATCGAGCCGAGCTGAATCCTCACAGTATCTGGAACATATCCGAGAAGGTTAGCTCCCTCATTCATAATGGTTCCTGGTTCATTCCCCCGGGGTCGATTTTTGGCAGATGGTCGAGAGTCATCAGTAGGATTCTTATTGACAGGGAAGCCACCAAGGATTTCTGGATGTGGACGGCCTCGGACACGGGTATATTCTCGTTGAAGAAGGTCTACGACAAGTTTAGGGATAGGCGGAAGAAGTACAGGTGGTACAGTATAATTTGGACTAGGGAGGTGGCTCCTAAATTCAATCATTGCCTTTATAAAGTTTTGTTGAGGAGGCTTCTCACCAGAGACAGGTTAAGTAGATTCGGATTAAGGGTTGAGGATCAGCTGTGTCCCATTTGCTTCAGGGAGATGGAGTCACACACGCACCTATTCTTTCAATGCAATTTCAGTTGGGATGTTTGGCAGGGTCAGTGCAGGATTCTTGGCATTGGTTGCATCGAATCCAGATCGTTGGAGGAGATTATCTTAGGGATTGAGAGGATCAAGAGTTCCAGCTCCCAGGATTATGCTAGAGCCAGGTGTCGGCTTCAATGTACGGTCTGGCACATTTAGCGGGAGAGGAACAGAATAGTGTTTGAAGGATTAAATAACACGGTCAAGTCCCTAGAGCTTGGTATCCAGGAGGATGTCTCCTTCATGCGGTACTCTAAGGATTGAGGTGTCGGGGTCAATTGTCTGGATAGAGAGGTTGTAGTCTCAGTTTTTTCATTAATTATTTATAAAGTGGTTACTATTCCATATATATATTATATAGATATATATATATTATATATATATATATATATATATATATAATTATATAATATACCTCAAATCTTCGAGCTCCACTACCTGTCATAGAAGCAGTGGCCGGGACTGAGTGAAGTTTGGTAAACAGAAAATGGTCATGAATTTGAAGATTTCATATTTTTTTTTTTTTTTTTTTGGAGCTAAATTCTTAGGTTGGTGACCTTTGATTTGAATTTAAAAAATAGATAATGATTACTTTTCAAATCCAAAACTAGAATTTGAAGGCTATGCCACATCCTCCTCTCCCATTCGGATTTGGAAGGATGAAAGTTTGATTTGATTTTTTTTAAAAATAATTTTATTGTCCTAAAATATTTAGTTAACACTAATCATCAATTAATTAGATAATACTTAAATAACAATTATTTAATATTTAATTAACATTTTATATATTAGATTTTTATTCTTAATTAATACAAATATCTTGTTAGAATATTTAATTAATATCAATAAATATTTACATATATAATACCAATATAATTATAAATTTGTTCACATTGATTAAGTTATAATTAACTAAAAAATAATTTTCTTCACATTAATCATAAATACCTAGAATTATGATTACTAGTTTACTATATTATCTTGTTAATTAGATAATTAGGTAATTAATATTTTATTTATTAGTTAACCAATTATGATCACGAGTAAACCATAATATTAGATAATTAATTTATATAAAATTATAATATTAATTAGTTAATCATAATATTTTGTTAATATCATATAACCTACTATCCAAACACGGAATTTGGACTATATCTACTTCCAATTTCAAATTCCAAGTTTATCAAACAACTTTTGTTCCAAAATTTTGAAACTATAAATTTATGATATGGACCAAAATCTAAATATTGATTTCCAAAAATCAAAAAATTCAAATCTACTTTCTAGTTACAAACAGGTCCTTAGATCATAAGTGAGGTCGAATGTTCCCAATCCCGACTAGCATATAGATTGTACCAAACCTAGCATATGGGAATTTATAAAATTGAGTTTTTCTTGTGCCCATTTATATTTTTATCCTCCCTTCATCTTCAGCTGCAGCAGGTGGATATTATTCAGTGGGCGTGACAGTGGTGAGCCTTGACTCCTCATCAGTACTGTCGTGACACACCACTCTCCTCTACTCTTTCAGTGTCACTATTTTCTAATATGTCATGGCACTATTGACGGAGAATCAAAGCTCACCAACGCCAAGTGGTGAGCCCAGACATCTGAATAATTTCTTCAGCAGCAGCAGAGGGAATATACAACCCAGGACCACTGACTGAATAATTTCTCCAGCAGAGGATGGAAACTTGGAAGCAACCGTCATATGTTCCATCGCAGAAATCGTGATGTGATGGCAGTATAAAAATTTCAATGGCGTCAACTTACATGTTGTTAGTGTTACAAAAGACATAAACCCATAATTAACATAGCTAAATGGAAGAAAACGACGATTCCAAAATTTTGAGATAAAAGCTTTGTCGTTGTTATGGACATATTTTGCATCCATTTCTAAAGAGAACAGCATAATAAAACCTAATTGAAAAAAGGTATAAAGCCAACATCTGCAAAAACAGGTATTAAACCTGTCTTTTTTTTTGTTGCATTTTCATCATGTAAATTCATACATATGAGGAGCGAAATTGCGCTCTTGTTTACATTTTAATTACATGGTAAACGTAAAAAAACGAAAATAATTACATTAATGTAACCGACAACAAAGATATTGTCCATCACACACAGATGAGTCCTCTTTGCATCGTTCAACAAATGAATGTAATATAAACTGACAAATGAGGTTTCCCTAGCACAAAATTGTTATGCGCACTTGAATCACGGAAACAACTTCTCGATACATCTTGGCCCTCCCTAGCTCCTGCATTAACAAAGCAGTGGCACTCGGACGCCCTTTTTTTTTTTTTCTCTCTCCATTAGAAATAGGCATGCAAGTCATATTGCACAAATGATGCAAAAATGGGGATGTCGTGCACAAAACTGTACAGTAAGAGCGTCTTACGGAAGATATGAAATGCTACCTCAAATGCACAGTGAGAGCTTCTTTCTTACAATTCTGCAGTGGAACTCTGCTGTTCATTTTCATCAGGGTCAGGCTCCAACTTGTTAGCAACAACAGCAGGATAGGACCACTGATCCGGAACCACAAGAAATACGTGGCCATAGCCTTTCTGAAGCGTTTCTTGTACTGCTCGGGTGAAATCACAGTCGGAGAAACATTCTTCGGCCCGCCTAAATCCCTGACGCTTTCACCCAGGTCTCCAGGTGTTTGTCCCAGGTATACTGCCTCATGAAATCGATAATTCCCAGAACAAGTTCATGCTTCACCTCATCTATTCCCACCAGTAGAGAATAATCCATTACATCGATAGACTGCAAATTGATGATGGAATAAGAATATCAGAAATGGGAGGTAGATAACAACCTTTCACAAAGAACGAAAAAAAGAGTTCACTTGACCTGCCAAATGTTCGGAACGATCAGCTTCAAAATTCAGTCATTCACTTCATTTTAATTTTCAAGGAGCGTTCCCCTTGTGTAGGGAAAATAGTTTGTATGCAAAATGTTACTATTCAACTCCAGTTGGAGGGTATTCCTACTCGGACTTCGAATCTGAATTAGGTTTGATTGTTCTATTTGAGCTATGTTTGGAGCCCAATTTGCTTAGTATGTAATACTACTGGGAATGAAACTTCCTGATCAGAGTCATCGGAATTGTATCTTTTGGATAGTGAAATTGATTGAATGATGAATAAAGCTCGAGTTTAAACAAGGAACTATGGTCGTTGATGCAACTCTTAACATTGAAGCCTAATTTCTTGTGCGTGCAGGCTGACAAAAAGTTGTGAACATTTCTTCTAAAACTATATATGCATAGACGCAACAAATTCCGATACGGGCATGATAGGTATTCAGAATTAGGCATTGTTGGAAAATTCAGGTACCCACCCTAGACCGAGGGGGAGCCGCTGCTTCCCATGAGTTTTCGTTTTAGTTTATAATGTCTTGAAATCTGCATATGTTAGTTCATTTTCTATTAAACGCTACCAGTATGCTAAAAACAACAGGTACTTACAGGAGGAAATCAAGGAATTAAAGGAAAAAAGGACATCTTCTGCTTAGAGTTCACATTAGGAATAAAAAAGGAATTCAGCTAAGACCTTGTATTTAAGACACTTTTTGATACGACAATGTACCATTTCTGTAAAGCTGGTCCTTGTTCCATGAAAGAAAATAGTAGCTGTTGCACTAGGTTGCATAGATACAACAAATTCCGATACGGGCATGATAGGTATTCAGAATTAGGCACTGTTAGGAAATTTAGGTTAGGGGTAAAATACGGATACAATTATATATACACATGAAAACATATTTATATACATATGTTATATATTCAGAATTATATATTCAGAACTCGATATATATATATATATTTTATATATATATATATATATATATATATATATATATATATATATATATCATGCATGTTTTGACTAGTAGTAGGTTCAAAGAATTATTTTAGAGGTACAAACTTTGAGAGAATTGGGGAGAGGGAGGAGCTTGGAAATTTTCGGGTAGGGGGTCAAAAAGTTTGAAATATGCCAACTTTTTTAGGGGGGACAAACTGAGAGAGAATTGTTTTTTTTTTTTTTTTGTGGGGGGGGGGGGTGAGTTTGCAAAATTTTGGGGTAGGAGTACAATACGCCAACATAGTTGGCATTTTTTTAATATATTTTTAGATACGCCAATAGAGTTGGCATTTTGCTTTTGAAAAACACCAACTTTGTTGGCTTATTGTATATTTAACAATTGTTGAGATGACTGAGTTGGTCCAAGGCACCAAATTAAGGTTCTTGTCCAAAAGGGGTGGGTTCAAATCCCACTATCAACTATTTTTTTTTCTATTTTATGTACTATCTATCTATATACACAAATTATTATTTTCTCTCTATATATACACAAATTATTATTTTCTCTCTATAATACAGAAATTATTATTATTTTTTATCTTTTTTTTTCACATTCTTTCTAACCAAACACTACTACAAGACCCCAAAAGCTCCCAAAAATATCACTATATTATACACAAAAAAAATTTCTTTTTTCCTTTTTTCATATTCTTTCTAACACACTACAAGACCCCAAAATTCCAAAAAAAAAAACTATTCAAAAAAGTCCGGACATCCTAGTTTTTTTGGGGGGAATTTTGGGGTATTGGAGTTGTATTTGGTTAGAAAGAATGTGAAAAAAAGAAGAAAAGAATCATTTGTGTATATACATAGAGAGAAAAAAATAGAATCCGGACATATATAAATCCTTTTGGACAAAAACATTTCAAAAGAATCCGGACATCCTAGGGGTTTTTTTTGGGAATTTTGGGGTATTAGAGCTGTATTTGGTTAGAAAAAATGTGAAAAAAGAAGAAGAAAATTAAGTGTATATAGTGAATAAGTTTTTTTTTTTGGGATCTTGTAGTTGTTTTGGTTAGAAAGTATGAAAGAAAGAAGATAATAGTTTGTGTACATATATAGAGAGTACATGAAAAATAGAAAATAAAAATAATTGACAGTGGAATTTGAACCCATATCCTTTTGGACAAGAACCTTAATTTGGTGCCATAGACCAACTTAGTCATCTCAACAATTGTTTAAATATACAAAAAAATTGAGAAACGCCGACTCTGTTGGCATATCGTCCCCCTACCCAGAAAATTTCCAAACTCCCCCCCCCCCCCCCCCCTCTTCCCAACCCAATCTCTCAAAATTTGTCCCCCTCTAAATTTTTTTTCTGTTTTGTATATTCAGAACTCGATATCTATATCAATGCATGTTTTGACTAGTAATAGGTTCAAAGAATTCTATATAGGATTTAATACAAGGAGATGTTATTCGTATCCCAAATATGATTGGCATGAAGCAAAATCACTCCCAATCATGTTTCAGGTTCTTTGGAGTGCAGGCATGGAGGAGTCATATATATATACAACGGAAAAGGTATTTTGCCCGCAGGCGGGCTGGCCCGCCCGCCTGCGTGGAACAACCCCATTGCGCCCCCCCCCCCCCCCCCCCCCCCCTCCTCCTTTATTGGCATGGGTCACACGCCGGTTGACATGCCAATGGGGTTGTGCCACGTGGCAGGCGGGCTGGCCCCCTGCGGGCTAAATAGCAGGGCTCATATACAACTCATAGGGAAACCGTAAAGGAGCCCAACAGATGGGCAGGCAGGTCTCTAACTGCCTTCTCTGTCAAAATTAGTTATGGAGCATAATCTAGTTATGAAGGATCCACAAAGCATTGAACAATTTAAGAATAGCTATAAACAGAAGTCAATCCACTTGGTCGGTTCGAAGTTCCTACCCAAAGAAACTCCAACTATAGATAACATGTGGGCTTTCTATAGACCTACAACCTATGTACACAGACACTCTCATCTTAGTAGCGTGTCAAATGTCGCACGTATTGGACACAAACTCTCATGGGCACTCTCCGGACATGTTCGGACACTCATTTGTACGTGTCCTCGTATTTTTATTTGAAATGGGCACGGACACTCCCTGAATAAGGGCACGTGTCATTATGTGTACTAATATTTCCATTTGAAATCAGGCACGAACACTCCGAATAAGGACATGTGTCGAACACTTTATAGTGTTGTCGCTTAAAGTAAGGATAAAAGTCAATATAAAACTTAAAAGATTTTGTTGTGGCATTGTAACTTCATATAAATCAAATAGCTATTTCCTCTATATATATATATATATATATATATATATATATATATATATATATATATATATATATATATATATATATAAAATGTGGGTCGCCGTGTCCGTGCCGCATCCGTGCCACATAACCTACAGCAAAAGTTGGCGGCTATCTTATTGGCCATGCAGTCAGGTTCATGCACTCAAAAGACAGCTCTCCAAAATTCTCCTAGATAACAAATTTAGGAGAAAGGGCATAATATAAAGCAAGAAAGTCTCAGCAAAATGCTAAAGAGGAGAAAACTATATAAGTAAAATAATTTTAGGAATGCAAATTTGACTAATCAGTAATCAAATAAGCCCAGGCCATGTTATTTAATCCATTTAAAAACTTAAATAAGAATGACCAAGCAGAAGAGTGACAAGATTCCAAAGTAAAACAATCAATACTCATGAGAACATACGAAGTTGATAGTTTTTTTCTTGAAAAAAAAAAAAAAAGACATGACAATGATGGATGCGAGACAATCTTTTTTGAACACTCACCGCAAGAAAAGAAGTATCATTCCAAACAGCTCTCTCAAGAACCTGCTTTGCCTTGTTTCCAACGAATATTGGAGAAGTTGGCATTGCCTCGATCAAGTTCTGATCAAGAAGTACCTTGTTGTTACCACTTGAATCAGGATTATATCGTGACCTTGAAGATCCCTTTAGATCATACAGCCTTGTCACACAACGTCCAAAAAATAGATTTTCCATAACCAGCAGATCCATCTTCAACTCTTTCCCACCCTTCAGCTGCTTTGATGTCACCTATAACACAGCATAAGAAAATTCTTTATGTTTCAGAAAATATAGGAGTACGCGTGTCTAGCGAATTAATACTATGAGAAGAAAGTTAGGGTTTGTAGTATATACAGGAGAAGGTGAGGTATAGGGTTCTGGTAATTAATTGTGAGGTTTAGGGTTCTGGTAATCAATAGTTAAATATGGGATATGAGATGGAGCAAAGGAGGTTATATATACAGGAGAGAAAAGGGGGAGAAGAGATGGTGGAGGCTGGAAGGTAAGGATTTTTTTAAGAGGAAAGAGATGAGCCTAGGGCAAGAACCTAGGGCTCTGATACCAAGTAGAAGAATAGGCTACATTGGGAAGAAATGAGATTACTTCATTGGGACTCTAGACAAGCAAATCACACGCACGAAAGTGCTATAGGCAATAAACAACAAGATAATAGCTAGCCAGTGTGACATAACCATGAAAAATACACATAATCTTCTACAATAATACATACAAGTATGTTTAAATTTGAAAAAAAAAATTGTATTCAGGTAATAAATGCCAGTAAAAAAAAATTGAAAAACAAGAATGGCGAAGACAATCAAGACTTTCAGATCCATGTTTTCCTGGACAGGAATGGATGTGTTTTTTACCATTTACCTCATCAAATGGATTTAATCAGCTACTATATAGTGTTAAAATAGACACCGCAAACTAGACATCATCAGGACTATGCAAAATGTTACTGGTACTCAAACAGAGGGCACAAGGAAAATGGTCTGCCATTCAGGAGCAGCTGACTAGAAATGTATTGAACATGATAACTAATTTTACTGGGAAAATTTGAGACAATTCTTCTTGCTCATAACATTTGATCATAAGAATAGGGATGATATATATAACACTAGGGTGGAATAACTAAAGCATGAAGTAATTCGAATTTCCGGCGTCCATTCTATTTTTTTTTTTTTTATAAAACTTGTTTTTTGTTACAAAAGATTGGACGATCAAGTGGTTGATACCCTTAGTAAAAGAAGGGAGGATTGATGAGTTTCAAAGATCAAAACCTAGTATTAAGTAAATATATATATTTTTTTAAAATAGTTATTTTAGAAGAAAAAACGTGTCTTGCAAGTTGGAAGAGATAAAGGACAGGGATGGGATCGGGTATTTGTGGTCTCGAGTTGTGGGTTTGTGAAGGATTAAGATGAGAAAAGGATATGCGAAGGATTAATTATAACGGCTAGAGATAGAGAGACATGATGAGGAAAGAAATAGAGAGGGAGAGACAAAGAGCGAAGAAGGTTAGGGTTTGTACTCTATACAGGAGAGGAAAGGGGGAGAAGAGATGGTGGAGGCTGGAAGGTAGAGTTAGGATTTTTGGAGAGGAAAGAGATCAGCCTAGGGCAAGACCTTAGGTAGAATAGGCTACATTGGGAAGAAATGAGATTATTCATTAGGACTTCACACACACACACACACACACACACACACACGAAAGTGCTAATGGCAATAAACAAGTAGATAATAGCTAGCATGTGTGACATAACCAGGAAAAATAGTACACATACTTCTACAATAATATATACAAGTATGTATAAATTTGGGGGAAATAACTGTGTTCAGATAATAAATGCTAGTCAAAAAATTGATATTTATATAGTGTTAAAATAGACACTGCAAACTAGACTTAATCAGGTAATATGCAAAAATGTTAATGGGACTCGAACAGAGGACACAAGGAAAATGGATCTGCCGATGAGGAGCAGCTGACTAAAAATACATTGAACACGATAAATAAACTTATTGGTAAAATTTGAAAATTCTTCTTGCTCATAACATTTAATCATAAGAGTAGGGATGATTATATAACACTAGTGTGGAATAACTAAAGCAGGAACATAGAATAGAACATGATATTTATATATGTATATATATAATTAATACCTGATAGATACCCAAAATCTTGGCCAAACAAGTTGGGCTTCCTATGCCTATCGAATGAGAAAGATGTTTGAAATACTCTGGAGCAAATTTAATAAATGATTCTAGCTCTGTTTTCGTAACCTGCTTTATAATAAACCTATCATCAAATGACTTAGCAAAGAACACGTTGCTTTTTCCACCCTGTGCTCCCCATTTCTTACAACGACTAAGTGATCTTATAAAATCGAGCTCAGATGGACAACAAGTTCTCCTCAAAGCATCAAAGAGCTTAGCATAGTAACAAGTCACAGTATATTTAACCTTCCCCAGTGGCCCATCATCAGCAAAAGTAACTCTGGGGTGCATTGATTTTGTGGATGTAAGTGGATCCAAACCCAGCGTACTCCTGCTTGCAGTTAGAGACGAAATGCCATCTTCGTTTGGCCCAAAACTTCTAAAAGGATCAAGGAAAATGTCATCATTTGATTGGTATGGGTAGAAACTACCCAAGTCACTGGATGACATTAGAAATGAAGAATCCACATGCTCATCCGACATTTGCATATGATAATCAGATGAGACAAGTGCATAAGAAATAATACTAGTTGGTTCATCATCATATATTGGGATGACAGTCTCATCGACTCCAATGGGTAGAAGCAACCTTGCCCCACCCTGACGCTCCAACTCCCGAAACAAGGAGACGTAAATAGGGTGGTATTCGTTGAGAGTGTCAAATCTTGAAGAAGTGCCCCAATTCTTGTTCATAGAACGATATATATTGAGGAAAGGCACTCCAATCCAGCTTGAGAAGTCCTCTGCACTATCTCCCAACTTAGTTAGCAAAGCTGAGGCAAAGGATTGGGTCACTTCACGAGAGCCACTCCGTTGTTCTGAATCCTCTGAAAATGACATTGCAGCTGTTACCTCTGCTGAAGCTGAAGAATCCAACATGCTTGCATCAGCAAGAAGTGGAATATTTTCTTGTCCCCTCCACTTCGCATCAAATGTTTCAGATAAATTAGCAAAAAGTGGAAACTGACCATCAGAGAGGGTTCTGCGGGCAACAAGGCCATATTCCAAAGGCTCCAACTTATCACTTGCACTTATGCTAGTAGAAAGGAATACTTTGCTTTGTTTCCCCTGAAAAGAGTCCAGTCCTATATTTACCTGCTTCTGACCTACACTAGTACTGTCCAAATTGTCACAAAGCCCTTCCTGATGGCTAAATGAAATACCCCCCTTAGGGGCCTCATCAATTCTGGAATCCAAAGAGAGAGCATCTGAACTAGTAAAGCTTCTATGGGACTTGGGGCCTAGATTTGGATCTGCTACTTTCTCAACAGGGCAGGCTTTCTCCTTGTCTTTTAACGAAGAACCACTAGGTATTTCATCAGTAATACTACCTAAACCAGCAGCAAATATCAGGCGTTGATCCCATAGATATGACTGGAAAAGCAACTGCCTCCTTAATTTATTAACCTCAAGTATGTCAATGACAGGATGTCCCTTGCTTGCCTCCCTATTCAGTAACTTCTGTAGAGATTCCTGCAAAAGAATGATATTAATCTTCAATGTAAAACTACGAGTTGTATTCATCAAATAAAAGAAGGCTAAGGAGGCAAGTAAGCACACCTCGAATTCCACCTTCTCCTTTTGCAACATTTTTTCAAGCTCAAGTGTGTGTTGTCTTGATTCTGAGGATTTCAAGTTACCATTATGCGACGACAAATTGCGCCTTCCCTCTGAAATTTGTTGCAAAGCATTATATACCTCGGTGAAGAGAAGTTCTGTTCTGTCAGCCACCTGTTAAATTGAAGCAATATGATCATCTATTAGAGAGAAAGCCAGATTATGCCAAGTAGTGGAAAGGATCTTTGCTAAGCAAATTCAACGACCTCATTTGCTTCATTTTGTATCCATTCCTGATGCTCATAATTGAAATCAACCTTGAGAGGTGGAAGATAAACGGATGAACATCAATTGATGCATAGCGAAAGCAAGCAACCATTCTCCCGAACCTTCTCATAGAGACAACAGAATCACTATCAAACAAGAGAACATGGGATGATATGATGGTAAATAAAAGGTACAAAGAGGAGAAAGTAAGAGATACCCGTAAAACCGAAGGCAGTCCTTGTGAAGAGAATGACCACAACTAGCAACCCTACTTGCAGCAGCATTATTTGAAAAGGTAAGCTCCAAAAATTTGCCCAAAGAGAGGCCCCAAGCAGCATCAGACATCAAAACTCTACGGGTGACAGGAGGCAACCCATGAGTCCGAGGGCACCGAAGGCACCTGTGCCACATCCAAATCTTGCCTTCCTCCTCTCCTGGCAAAAGGAATTCTGGGAGATTCCTAACTGATATAATTAGACTACCTTGCTGATGTGTGTAACAATGAACATGAGCTTCTGGTGCCATTTCACAAGAACGACATGGGTTACTCTGACATGACGAGCAACTACTGTCAGTATTTTATTTTATTTATTTTTAGGAGGGGGGGGGGGGGGGGGGGGGGGGACTATTTGGTTCATAATCACACATTAAGCTACTAAGAAGAATAGGCTAACCTGGTCAAATAGATCATCCCGTAAAAATCTTCCCAGAGGCTTGTCAGAGTTGCCATAATATCTGATGCGAAAGAGATGTGAACGCTTACAGACAGTCCCTTTCCACACACAACGCCTGGAAAGGGAAACCAAAATACTTTGATGGTCAGAGGTATGAAATCCTTCCTTTGGCAATGTGTTCTCATTCTTTTGGCCATTTTCTTGTTGCATATTTGCCAAACCAGAGACGACAAGCCCCATCATATTACTGGTCTCAGTTTGGATAACTTCAGCCATAACACCAGTTCCCTGTGAGATTTCTGAACTATTGTCACATATGTTTGATGCAACAGAATCAAATTTTACTGTCTGATCATTTCTGCTTATTTCTACTTCACAAGTTCCCCCAAAACATACTTTATTCTTTTCCCTTGCCGAAGATGATGGAGAATGTAGTTGAAAATAATTCAAGGCTGAGGCATGATCTCTCTTCCCTGCAGGAGGTTTTTTGTGCTAGCAGGAGTGCTATAGGTGGAGGAGACATCTGCAAGTTGAGAACTTTGCCTCTCAGAGTAATACGACGGTAATGTTGCATCCATCTTTCCAGAACTAGTTGACGCTAAGGTGGGCATGTATGTATTGGGCCTTTGCACATCGATAGTTAGTTGTGGCTTATTTGAACTACGTACTGTATCAACAGATTTGTCAAAGTTGGATGGTTTATCTGGTAATGCATCAGTTACTGGAACCTTCAGAGGTAGATCCGGAAGAAAGGCACCTTCATCTGCGAGGAAAGATGTTTCCAGAGCAAGGTGATACGCTGCGAAAACTCCATATTGGATAACATGTTTCACTTTTTCAGTTCGTCACCGCTGGCACCCATGAGCAAAACCTACAAATCAGAAAATAAGTTACAAGGGAAATTTACAGCTTTGAAGCCCTAAAGTTTACTCAGTTACATGTAATACAATAAAAAATCCGTCTGAAGCACGAGAGCAACAATAACTTGCAACCAAATTTAGCTCTTGACCTGAAGAAATGTACTAAAAGCCCAACACCGGCCTATTCCAACAGTTATAAACTGCACTGAGAGAAACATAAAATTTCACGAAAATCAGATATAAAGATCTAACCAGAACATACATGATCATTGCATTCGAATAAAAGCATAAAATAGCCTTTGCTCTAAAAGAAGACTGTATCTGGCTCGATCAGCAGTTGTATATCTGACATATAAGAATGAAAATGTAAATATTTACAGAGGTTAAAGCACTCATTCGTAAAACTTTGGTTATTGGAACTGAAATGTCTAACATAAGACCTTTCAGAAGCAGCATGTCATACTGAGTAGCATATCCATAAGTTTAAGATGTCAGTGTCCACATTCTATAGGTTGGTTACAAGGGAAATTTACAGCTTTGAAGCCCTAAAGTTTACTCAGTTACATGTAATACAATAAAAAATCCGTCTGAAGCACGAGAGCAACAATAACTTGCAACCAAATTTAGCTCTTGACCTGAAGAAATGTACTAAAAGCCCAACACCGGCCTATTCCAACAGTTATAAACTGCACTGAGAGAAACATAAAATTTCACGAAAATCAGATATAAAGATCTAACCAGAACATGCATGATCATTGCATTCGAATAAAAGCATAAAATAGCCTTTGCTCTAAAAGAAGACTGTATCTGGCTCGATCAGCAGTTGTATATCTGACATATAAGAATGAAAATGTAAATATTTACAGAGGTTAAAGCACTCATTCGTAAAACTTTGGTTATTGGAACTGAAATGTCTAACATAAGACCTTTCAGAAGCAGCATGTCATACTGAGTAGCATATCCATAAGTTTAAGATGTCAGTGTCACATTCTATAGGTTGGTTCTGTTTTAAAAAGGACAGTCCATATATTTCAGGAGAAATAATTATTTGGAAACTGCTTAAAACCTGAAGCACCATAGTTATTCTAAACTACACAACCCCAAACTGAACAGAATACCTTGCTATAAAATGTCTGGAAGCAGTACTCTTCAATAAAATATAACAAAATTTGGCCCAAACACATTCAGAATGAAAAAAAAAAGTAAGCTAAAATATTGTTCTTTAGTGGTTAATGAAGTTGATTTACCATGTCGGTATCAATTATCCTATATCATCCCAATCCAGAACTCGTATAAACAGTTACTGTATTATTTTCTACTATTTTATTTCTTATTCTTTTGTGGAATCCTATCAATAAGTAATGCAATACAATAGCTATATATGATGGCTAGCTATGTGACTAATAGTTTTATGGCAGCTTCTTTGTTGATTTTCGTTATTGTCCCTCTCGTTGCTTTTGTTGCGGCTGTTGTAATGGAGTAGTAGTTATATTTTGTCTGTAATCACCTGTTAGCAGAGACCCAGCCTTATATCCTCTAGCAACTCATCTGCTGAGTGCTGGTTGTTGGTGATTAAACATGAAGAGTAATTATGTATTGTTATCCCCAGATTACTATAAAACACTTCATCAAGCGCTCCAAATGTATAAACCAGAAGAACCAAAATAGAAAGAAGAAAAGAAAAACAAAACACACCAAGTATAATTTGAAAGGAGTAAATTACTTACTGTACAGCCCAAGGGCTTTGGACATCCTTCAAAAAACATTAATGTTTTCATCAGTTTCTTCCCTCCCTGCCCAGCACTGCCATGTTCTTCAAAGAATTTATCCACACGAAAACGATCACAATGCCCAAGCTTTTGAGCTGATAGATGATCAATAGAAGGGACAATCTGAGAACCAGTGCAACGGGCTATGCGCTCTAATAGTGGTCTTTTCATATTCAAAACAAGTGAAATGTTTTTCGCAAGAAGACACTCTTGGGCAAAACGAGAAACTGACTTTTCTACTAAAAGAACATCGGGATGGTGAGCTTCAATCTTTGCAACAGCCATCTTCAAGTGATCCACTTCCTAGACCAATAGCATGGTATGAAGATGAGCAACTAAATATGATCTCATGCTAAAAATAGGATACAGATGGAAGCACACCTGCTGCAACAAAGTGTCAAAGCTTGATAGAGAATTAGTTACTCGTTGGTACTCAAGAGCTCCTCCAAGTATTAGGAAACTGGGCTTTACTATTTTTGATATCATACGCCGGTGGGCCACATTCTTTTTACAAACAACTCCTTTAATAACCATGCTAGACATGTATGGGGGGGAAACTTAAATCAGAAATGCACATGTTGATAGATAAATAAATAAAAGAAGCACTTTGACAGCTCACTGGAAAACACATGAATTAAATACCAGTATAAATCATTTAACTTCAAATAAAATCACAAATTTCATTTCAATTCACTTCCATATCTTAAATTTTTAATTAGATCTCCTAGATAAAAAAAAAGTTAAAAATATTGACCAACATCAATATAAGACATAATAGCAAGTATCTGAATATAAAGAGTCATCTCCAATCTACTTTATACATATAAGTCAATGACCAAATTTACCTTTGACTGCGATGCCCAGAAGCTACGCACTTAACCTTCACATATCCACCTGGATCCATTCCCCCTCCCTTACTAGTGTCCGGCTTAAGTAGGGTGGCTGCTTCCCATGACAAACATGTGATTATCTCCATCCAACTACCCTTTTCTCCTTCTTCGCCCGTGGAGAAATTTTCAACTTGTAGAAGCTGTGCTATCAGTGCCCTAAAATGACCATCAACAACATTTTTCATTGCTCTGTTATGCTCTTCATTTGTTTGATCCCTACTTCGATACTCACCGCTGCCAATGCTATTTGATGAGCAAAGATACCCATACTCATCAGTAAAGTTGCATCTTCATCTTCACCAAGTTCTCTCTCATCATCATCATCTTCAGGTTCAGGTGGGAGCCAAAGTAGTCCATTATTCTCAAAATCCACAGGCTCTGAATCTGCAGTTTCCAAACTATATATAGAAGAAGTATGATTATCATAACTATTGTCAAGTCCTGCTTCATCTGTCATCTTATCAGCATCAAGAGACCCTAGGAATTCAGCATTATCATGAAATGCAGAGCAAATTCCTTTGGCATCATGATTTTCTTCAACAGAAAGCATTTTATGCGATTGGTAATCTTGAATAGCTTCATCATATTCAACTGGACCATAGTAAATATCGGAATGATTGCAACGTTGAGCATCTGATGAATCACAACGAGATGTAACATACTCTTCATAGTCATCATCACTCCTAATAAAGATAGATGATGAATGAATATCCTTGAAAGTATTGAAGAAAGTTAAGCTAAAGTATGTTATAAGAGGTGTAGGTGCATTTCGAGGATTCTTAAATTGATTAGTAAATTAAAAAAAAACTTTCCAAGCAAAATTAGATACACGAACATGCAGTAGTCTGTATTTAGTTTTATGTCCGATGCTCCTATAACACAAGCATGGCAAATGTGTCTGCATGTCTATACAATTGACACGTGCAAATGTTTGTATGCATGCTATGTACATATGCATGCATAGTATGTGTATGAACTTTTGAGGAAATATCTGTATCATGTAGTATCACCGTGTCTGTGAACTTTTGAATTATTTAATACTAATAATTATGTTTATTTTTTAGGACTTGCCACTATCTTGATTGTCATGTCTCCAGTAACCTGTTTCCAAGTCTGTAGGATTTGCTTCTAAGATTATTGTCCTTTAGCACTACTTTGCTTCAGCTTGTTTCAAAGTTTCCATGCTAATAGAAATGTGTGATATAAATGTTATGAGATGATTAACTTTGATTGAAGTTAATTGTTTTCTGGTGACTTACGTTGTATATACTGGAGTCTTTCTTTTATATTTGATTTTTCAATTGAAATATAGATGGTTCACACATTATTGTCAAATTACTAAGAAAAAGACTTTGATAGAACTCTTATACTAATTGGTTGATAATTTTTGGGAAGAAACAAGTCCTAATAACAATCTTGAGAGTATGATGTGTAATGTTCCGTTCCGCACGGTGCATTGCGCTGGCTCGTTTGCTCGAATGGCCTAGTTGGACTTGGATTCATGCGAAAAAATTATTTTCGAGATTGTATGATCAGAACGGAAAGACAATTTGTAAAATGGTAGATAGTTTTGATCATTCTCTTCTTTACCTTCACACTTTAATAAAAAGAACTTTTCTTAGTCTTTGTTTCTATATTCCATAAGATTATTAATGCTAAGTAAAAGAACCAAGATAAAAGAGAGAAATCTTATTGTCCTTAACCTACTATATAGAAATATGGAATATTATAATGTTGTTACAAGAAAATGGAATTATGGAAAAAGGGTTTGAGACCGTTGAGTCGTCAGTGTAGAAATCCCTGGATTGAAAGCGGTATGGATATGTGTTGGACGTGCCGCAATACCATGTATAGTCCTTTATGGTGTCGGATTCACCAATGACCGTCATATAGTTAGGTTGCATGCTAACGACAACTGTTTTGCAGGCTTAACAAAGTGTTTGCAGGAAGGGACTCGTGATATATATATATATATATATATATATATATATATATATATATATATATATATATATATATATTATGAATGCTAAAAAATTGATGCATGGACGAATATATATATATTTTTTTGGAATAAGGGTGAATTTATTCCTCGCATATAGCGAAAAAGGTATTACAATACATAAATATCACAACTTCCCATGCCCCAAATTATAATATTATGGGGCCATTACTGATACATCGAATTCTATGTTATGTAGAATTCCAATAGGGGGGTAGTCAAGCCCTCGAAAATACGTTTGTTCCGCTCCTTCCAGATGTGCCAAACGGACGCGGCGAGACGAACTCTGGCTCTCCTGGCCCACCCCGGATCCCGGCCTCTGTGATCTCGGATCCAGCTGAGAATGCTCCGGATGTCTCTATCCACCCTAACTCCTCCTCTCAGCTGCGCACACTGCTCAGTCCAAATGTGCCAGGTCATCGGGCATACAAAGAAGAGATGCCCCATAGATTCATCCTCCATATTACATAGCACACATTTGGCATCCGAAATTTGCATTCCCAACCGTAGGAGTCTGTCTCTCGTCATCAGTCTACCCCGTAGGAGACGGTATGCACATAGTTGCATTTTTCGGACAACCTCCTTGCCCCAAATGAAGTCCACCTCCTCAGCCCGGTCGTGGTGGGTCCGAACCAAGTCGTAGCAGCTACGAAAGCAGAATAGACCTGACCCGCCCCCCGTACCTGGGGCGGCCCATCTCCATGAATCCTCCGCCTGGCTAGCATCAATAGTAATAAGGCGAATCTCCTCGGCAAGCTGAGCAGTATATGGATATCCTTCTGGCCTCCAAACTCCATCTCGGATGATCCGACTACATGTGAGCCCCCTGCCCGCTTCTCTGTCCAGCTGACCTCCCAATAGCTCGAGCAGGGATCTGGAACCCAACCAAGGGTCTAGCCAGAGGTCGGTAGTCGTCCCATCCTTCATGTGCCTACATATAGCGGTCTGAAGCACCGACCGACACCTCAGGATGACCTTAAATGTGACCGAGAAATTGTTGTCTATCCTGCAAGCCCAGAAGTTGGTCCTCCTTAGGTATCTGTTCGCCATCCATTCCGCCCAGAGCGACCCCCCTTGATGAATTTCCAGGCCATCTTCACACAAGCTGCCTTCCTGACCTCATGGAGAGGTCTCAACCCCACTCCTCCTTCCTCCCGTGGCCGACATTGCTGGTCCCAGGAGATCGCATGCATCCCTCCCCTCCAGATGAAGTCAGCACAGATGGCCTCCACTTTTCGAATAGTAGCCGTAGGGATCTGGATAGACTGGAGCCAGAACATCGTGATGTCCGCAATAACCGAACACACCAACTCAATCCGTCCGCCAAATGATAGACCCGCAGCTTGCCAGCCTTCCACTCTCCTCTGAGCAAAGTCCACCAAGCTGTGACAATCCTGCACTCTGGCATAGTTGACCGTCAACGGGACCCCCAGGTATTTCACTGGGAGCTCGCCTCTGTCCCACTCCCAAGGCGAAGGCTCTCTCCTCCTGCTGTGTATACCGGGAGCTGAAGTAGACTCTGCTCTTCTCCCTGTTTAACTGGAGCCCAGATAGCCGCCCGAACTCCTCCATAATGTCAAAGAGCGCTCTCATTCCCCGCATGGAAGGCTGGAGTAGCACCAATAAGTCGTCAGCATAAATCAAATGGGATACAACCGAACTCACCAACCAAAAAAGGGGAACGATCCTCTTGCTATGAACTGCCGTATCCATCTTGCAAGTAAAGTACTTCATCACCAAGGTAAATAGATACGGGGAGAGGGGGTCACCCTGCCTCAACCCCCTGTTGCTTCTGAAGTAGCCATGCGGCGTGCCCTGGATGAGGACTGAGAAAGTAGGGGAGCAAATGCACTCCCTCACCCTCGAAACCCACCTCTCATCGAACCCCATGGCAAGCATCAAGTGACACAGGAAGTCCCGGTTGACCGTATCATAAGCTTTCCGGAGGTCAAGCTTCACACAAGCCTTCATCCCCCCAGGTTTGCTGAACTCCCTCACCATCTCATGAGCTAGCAGGCTGTGCTCCGCTATCGACCGGCCCTTGATGAACGCTGCTTGATTTTGGGACACCAATCCCTGCATAATCCCCTCCATACGCCTGCACATAAGATGAGTGATAATCTTGTAAAGAAAATTACAGCAAGCAATGGGTCGAAAATCTGCAAGTGAGGTCGCTCCCTCCTTCTTAGGAACCAGCGTCAAGAATGTGTGGTTCATCTTCTTCAGAAGCCTGCCCTCCACAAAGAACTCATGAACTGCTGTCAGAACAGGGGCCTTAAGCACACCCCAGTGTCGCTTAAAGAACCCTGAAGAGAAGCCATCAGGCCCGGAGGCTTTGTTGGGATTAGCCTTCATCACAATGTCTTCCACCTCCTCCATCCTCACAGGTGCCAAAAGCAGACTGTTCCCATGGCGTGACACCAGTCTCTTCGTGACAAGGGCTGGAAACGTGCTAGAGTAGTCCGTCTGCTGAAATAAGTCAGTGTAAAATCTGACGGCCTCCTCCTGAATCTCCACCGGGTCCCCAACAAGACATCCCTCAGCATTCAGAAGTCTGGAGATGCTGTTCCGGTGCTGACGGGTGCGGATCATATCGTAGAAGAATTTGGTGCAGCGGTCTCCATCTTTGAGCCAGGTACATTTAGCCCTCTGTGCCGCACTAATCTCCTCCTGCAGTTTCATGATGCTGACCTCCTCAATCAGGATCTTCTCCTTAGCTGCCAGCTCTCCGTTCAGAATGTCAGCTTGGAGGGCCATCCGAGTGTCCCGAAGTTCGGCTTCCTTATCCGCCAGAGAAGTCCGCGGTATCGTCTTCACCCACCCCCTGATGGCCCGCTTGAGCTGCTTGAGTTTGTGAACCATGCGGAACTGAGTCGTGCCGTCCCGGAAGTGCTGCATCTCTCCCATAACCACCTCCTCATATCCAGCCGACAGATACCAGCTGTTGTTATATCGAAACGGCCTCGTCCTCAAAGTGGGTCTCTCACAGAGGTCAACCCGGATAGGAGAATGGTCGCTAGTACCGTCGCAAGACCTTCAGCCACCGAGTTCGGAAAACACCTGAACCACTCACTATTTCCCAAGGCCCGATCCAATTGACAAGCAATCCGATTATGTGTAGCCTTGTTGTGCCAGGTCCAAATATGACCAGCACGCTCCAGCCCCCGCATCCCTGACATAAGCAGACACCTCTAGAAGTCATATAAGATCGAGTCCGAAACAGGACGACCTCCCACCTTCTCTTGACGAAGCAGCATAGCATTGAAGTCCCCTATGATGAGCAGAGGGAGATGCATGCTGTCCGCCATATGACCCAGATGCACAATGTCCTCCCACAAAGCCTTCCGGAGTCTCCGGTCATTGTGCCCATATACAGCACCCAGGATGAATCGGAACCCACCTTTGTTCTCGAAAGTAACGCCGATGAGTTGTTCTGATTTATGGATCTGCACCCCCTCCCAGCTACCTTTGTTCCACCTAACCCAGATCCTTGCCATACCGCAAAGATCTAAGTTGTGAATGTGATCCCAGTTAGCCGGAATCCTACGTGAGAGCATAACGGCCCCTCTAATCTTCGTCTCCAGCAGGATAGCAATGTCACACGACTCTCTCCTCAGAACCCCTCTAATCTCCCTTCATCGTCCAATGGAACACCCCCCCTAATGTTCCATGCTAGGACCGACATCTAATTAATAGATGAGGGGTCCCCCTGGAACTCGTCTGGATCGACACTCGAGGGAAGTGTCTCATCCGCCTGATCAATGACTGCATCTACCATGGAGGAAGGAGCAAGATGAGCCTGAATCCTGCTATGAGTAATAGCCCAGTCAGGATTGGCTTCAGTCTGGTCATCCATATCCCTCGCCTGAGGTAAATCCTCCAATGTGGACGGAGCGTGTCTCTTCCTGCTGCTGTAAACCATGATCGTCGGGGAGGCCTCCACCACCATCTGACCACTATCAGCTGCGCTCATACCCCTGGTCACCATGGTCCTCTGTGGCCTGAACGGGACCAGTGCACCATGCATGCTTTCCTGTCTCTGCGGTGAACCTGACTTCAGCCTCCTATCAACCTCCATCACTGTGTCCTCCTCCATATGTCTGTCTGGCGCCGTCTCTCCAGGCAAGTGACTGGGAGCCGTCTCCTTCCCAGGCGCCTCCGTCTGAACCGTCGCTGTCCCAGGAGCCTCCGTCTGATCCGCCTGTGGCCTGGCGGCCTCCTTCCCCTTGTATTTGCACGCACTGGTAGTGTGCCCAAAGCACTCGCAGTAAGAACACATGGGTGGGACCCAGTCATACTCCACCGACTGCGTCAGAGCCTCTCCAGACGATACCTGATACTCAAGCATACTCGGTAGCTCCGAGCCCGCCTTGATCTCCACGAAGACCCTGGCATACATCAGTCTGGTACGGAAAGCAGTGGCCTCATCTGCCTTGATCGGCTTTCCCACGAGGCCGACGAGTCTCATGAGGGGTGGAATGCTCCAATACTTCACTGGGAACTCGGGAAATCGGATCCAGACGGGGATGGCATTCAGCACCTCCTTCTCACACCTCAGCTCCGGTGTCCATTCCTTCAATATGATGAGTCTCCCATCAAATGACCATGGCCCTCCCTGCAAAATCCTGGTCACATCCTCCGTTAGCCCAAACTTGACATAATAAAACACATTCTCCCGGGAGAAGAATTCCATGCTGCCTTTGGGTCTCCAGACTCTCTCCGTATAATCCCGGATTTGGCCATAGAACGGCTTGTTTCCTAACATATATAGCACCAAGGTGTTCTTCCAGAAGTCAGAAACCTTCGCTATTTCCTCTGCGGGAAAGTATGCCATGAGTCCTCCTCCAACCGCCATCGGAGTAACATATTCCATCGACAGCGAGCTTTTTGACTCCACTGGAGTGCACACCTCCTTCCATGACCGAGGCCTCTGCTCCTCAGAGGGGGTCCTGGTTGGAGGGTTCGCAGCTCCCGGGCCCTGCCTACCAGCATCGACAACAATACCCTTTACCTTCTCAGCCGCCGTTGCCTTTGGCCGCCATCCAGGCACAGTACGTACCGAACCTCCCCCTCGGCGATGTAGATCGACTATGCCTTTTGGAGGCCGACTCCCATGATTCCCTTGGTTCTGGGCCCCTCGTCGTCCTCCGGCCCGTCGTCTCACTACCGTCTGCCAGCCGGCCTCTCCAGTCTCGTCCGCCTCTGGCGTAGTACCCGACCCGAATTCAAAAACCGGTGCCGTGGCACCCGGCATTCCCCCTCCTTTGCCGGGTCCCCTGCCCAGCCCCATACCGCCTCGAGGGGAGCCTCCACCCGTACCCGAACCCCCGCTCGGGGGGGTCCCGCTGGATCCGGCCGACCCCCCCCCCCCCCCCCGCGACCCGTTTGTTCCCACCGCCCAACCCCTCCCCTGGGAGGGTCCCGCCGCCCGACCCCCCCTCCTGGGAGGGGTCCCTGGTGCCCGGCGATGCTATCGCCCGAACCCCCCCCCCCGGCCTGGGGGGGGGTCCCCTTGCCGCCGCCGCCACCCAGGTTCAGCCGCCCAGCCCCCCCTTCCCTCCTTTCCGCCGGACGCCTCCAACGAGAGGGTCTGGGGGGCGGGGAGGGGGGGGGGGTGCCATTGCCGTCGGGGTGGAAACCCTAGCGGAGCCCTCTGTCGCCTGCATCGTGTTGTTTATATATATATGGACAAATATATATATATATATATATATATATATATATATATATATATATATATATATATATATATATATATATTTTTTTTTTCCCTCCTTTCCGCCGGACGCCTCCAACGAGAGGGTCTGGGGGGCGGGGGGGGGGGGGGGGGTGCCATCGCCGTCGGGGTGGAAACCCTAGCGGAGCCCTCTGTCGCCTGCATCGTTTTGTTTATATATATATGGACAAATATATATATATATATATATATATATATATATATATATATATATATATATATATATGTCCACCCCACCGGTGGGCATCCTCCATAACATTGAGTCGGATGTACTAGTAATGTCCCCCTGAGTTGGGACTGTATCTCTATGCTGTAACCTTATTGCGATGATAGTGGAATAAAATTTACCCTTTTTCCAATATATATATATATATATATATATATATATATATATATATATATATTATGAATGCTAAAAAATTGATGCATGGACGAATATATATATATATATATATATATATATATATATATATATATATATATATAATGGCATACGAGATGTTCAGGGAAAGGAGTCCCAAGTCGGCTTGGTCAGAGTTCATCTGGCCGAAGAAGACTTGTCCAAAGTTCAGCTACTGTATGTACAAAGCAGTGCATGGCAGGTTGCTTACCAAGGACAGGCTGTGCGGGTTTGGAATCCAGGTCGACGACATCACGTGTCCACTGTGCACCAATTATAAGTTCAGTAACGTCGTGTGGGACAGACAGGGCAACAAGTTAGGTTTAAAATTTAGTGCTTCCCAGACTTTGAACGAGGTATTCGAAGAAATATACAGTCATAGAAGCAGAGGAATCAGGTGGTATGCGAAAGCGAGGCTACGTCTGCTTAGCTCGGTATGGCATCTGTGGAGAGAGAGAAACATGATAGTTTTTGAGGATTTGAAGAATACAGTCGAAAGTCTAATATACAATATAGATGAGGATTGCTCCTTGCTTATAACGGAGTAGGGAGGATATTAGTATTGTACGTAGGCTTCTTTAGAGGGTGAGTCCTCTGAGTTTGTAAGCTGTCGGAGAGTATTTGCCTCTCCATATTATTCTTTATATTATTCTTTATGAAGTCGTTAACTTCCCCCCAAATATATATATATATATATATATATATATATATATATATATATATATATTGTTAACTGATCCCAGAAAAAATAAAAAGACTTCATATGTGAACTGCACGAAGAACTCAAGACCAAGACCGCGATTATCGAGAAAGCTATTGCCAATAGTGGGTCTTCGAGGAGTGAGACGACACCAAAGATGAAGTACCTCGAGCCAAAATTCTTCAACGGTGTGTGAGATGCGAAGGAGGTGGATAACTTCATATGGAACAGCGAGCGATAACTTAAGGTGATTCGAATTGACAATGAGGCCAATAAGGTAAATACTGTGTCTCTTTATTTTACTGTTGATGCTATGGTAGCGTCGTAGGTACATCGAGAAAGAGAAGAGTTTGTGTTTGATCAAGACTTGGAAGGATCTCAATAAGGAGATCAAGTCTCAATTCTATCTGGAGAATGTTGAGTTCGTAGCAAAGAGGAGCTTGCGTCAACTCAAGCACACTAGATCGATCAAGGATTATGTGGAGGAGTTCACTCGTCTATCCAACATGGGTGAAGAGGATCGTCTATTCTTCTTCTTTGACGGTCTACAACCGTGGACGGCACAAGAGTTGCAAAGGCAGCGCGTCCAAGACTTGAACACGACCGTCTCAGTAGCTGAGAAGCTAATGGAATGTCGGTGGAGTGATACGTCCAAGCCCAAGCCAAAGACCACCATCAAAGCCTATGGTGGGGGAGAGAAGAAAGGCAGCGGAAAGGAGGCACCATTGAAGGACAAGACCCGTGCGAAGCCCCAGATGGAACGCAAGATTGAGTGCTTCGTGTGCTGAGGCGGAAAGGAGGCACCATTGAAGGACAAGACCCGTGCGAAGCCCCAGATGGAACGCAAGATTGAGTGCTTCGTGTGCTGAGGAAATCACTTTGCACGCGATTGCAAAAACAAAGACAAGCTGGTGAACATGGTCCAAAGCGAGGAGGCCGAGAACAAGGAGTCAAGGATGGTGGCTCATATGGGAGACATACGTATGCTTAATGTCCTGAAGAGCAAGCCCGTCGTGACCAAAGCCCCGAGTCGAAAACTTATGTACGTGGACGTGAAGATCAACGGCCAGAGTGTACAAGGGACATTATTGACACTGAGGCGACGAATAACTTCATCTCGAACGTAAAAATCCAGTGCTTGGGTCTGGTGCTAGAGAATGACTTAAGCAAGATGAAGGCAGTCAATTCAGCAACTCGTCACATGTAGGAGGTGGCCAAGGGAGTGAAGATCGAGGTAGGAGACTGGACGGGAGTCACCGGTCTCAAGTCGCACCAATCGACAACTTTAAGATGATCCTAGGCATGGAATTTCTCACTTTTGCAAAGCAATTCCAATGCGACACTTAGGAGTCATCGGGATCATTGAGGAAGGCTCGGCATGCATGGTGAATATTGCACGAGACAAATACACAAAGGGGAAAGCTCTCTCGTCATCCAACTCGAGAAGGGTGTGAGACACGAAGAGATAACCTACTTGATGGTGCTCAAGGCAGAGGAGGCACCCGTGCGGGAGATCTTCCACTCGAGATTCGAGATTAGCGATGTCCTCACGGAGTTTCAGTATGTCACGCCACAAGAGTTTCCAAAGAGGCTACCTCCGTAGAGGGAGGTGGACCACGCTATCCAGTTGGAGCCGGACACGAAACCGCCCACTATGGCCCCATACTGCACGGCTATGCCAGAGCTCGATGAGTTAAAGAGACAACTAAAGGAGCTACTCGATGCGGGATTCATTAGGCTAGCACCAATGTTGTTTCAAAAACAGAATGATAAAAGTCTTCGTTTGTGCATCGACTATCGTGCACTCAACATGGTGATCGTCAAGAACAAATATCATATCCCGTTGGTGGCAGACTTGTTCGATCAATTGGGAGGTGCAAAATACTTCTCCAAGCTAGATATGTTCTAGGGATACTATCAGGTACTGATAGTTGTAGGGGACGATGTAATGACCCGCTCCGCCCTAGCGGAACGCCGATTCAAACGGCAAGTGCAACGACTCAAACGAGCCGTCGACCCGAAAAGTTGGCATCGACCTGATGAAGAATCGATGCAAGGCTTACATTGGCCGTCAAAGATGAATCCAGACTTAGACTTTCAAAGGCGCGCTCGGAGTATCGCTCGGCCGATGCGAACATCGCTAAGGTGGGTGGCTCCGATGAACCCGTCTTTGCTTAGCCTAGACACATAACAATACGGACACTATTGCTAGAATCGCTAGGCGATAACACCGCGCATGCTAATAAATGACTCAACGCACCTAGCTAAGGGAATAATCCCATCTTGTATGCTTGTATAGAATATGGAAAAGAACATGAAAAATGTGAGAACTCTTGCACCGCACTCCGCGCTCGTGCTAAGGCACAGGCTTACATTCAAGATTCCTTATGCGTTCAACAATGAAACAATGAACGGTTTACAACAATAAAACGGAAGACTATCGACATAGTCGTTCCGAGTAGAGTATAGCAACATTGGAAGACTTCGGGACCGATGGGTCACCAAGGCGACTCCCGCACGAAAAGTTGCATAATGTATGAATGAATGAATGAACGAATAAGTGAATGAATGAATCAACGAATGAATGAATGAATATGAGAATGAAGAATGAATATGAGAATGAATGAATATGTGAATGAATCAATGAATGAACGAACAAGTGAAAGAAAGAAAAGAAAGAATGAATAAAAGAGAAGAAAGAAAGGAATGGTTAGCGATAGGTATGACGGGGACGTGCATCGGGGCTCACTACCCGCGCTGCACGGATGCCGCCGCCAACCTGGTCGATAACGTATTATGGCTAAGAATTAGCCTACGGCTCAGAGACAGCCGTTAAGTTAAAATGACAAACAAAACGAAATGGTCGTGGACAATCCCATCGTATACGGGAGGTAGGCAGAATAAGAGATTCCAGCGGCACGATCAAAGGGAGGATCGTGGCCGGCCTAGGCGGAATCAAAATGGCTTACTGTCCTGGCCTGGGTGCGGGATTGGCCACCCAGGAGACGTAAGGCCGGGTATTTCAAGAGACTATCAAGGTGTACCAGCCAGCACGCTATGATAGGTGAGAAATACCAAGAGAGAATATGTCCAAAATGGCTTGTGGTGCCAGCGACCGGTGCATATAGATTAAGTGGACTTTGCTGGTGGCAATCCACGTGCAAGTCCTTGCATTGAAACAAAGTAGTCTAAGTTAACTGAATGAAGCGCCTTCTGAACATGCTTGAATGTAACACACCAAATGATTGAGAGTACTTCGTGAAATTGAGTTAGAAAACACGCCTACGTCGCGCTAGGACCTGAGGCAGGGACACGCCCTTGACATTGAAAGTTTATATGAATTGTTGACTAACTTGGTTTACTTTGGACAGGAAAGGCCGGACGGTAAGTATGGATAAGTCGTGCATGTATTTCTATGCAAATACTTGGATTCGGCAACACGAGATAGGTTATGAAATATGTCATGAAACTGATCCTAAGGCAAGATTAGAAAAACAATGAATGATAGACGGTGCACAAAAGTAAATAGAACGTGCTTGGTAATGATAGCATTGTGGGCGAGCTAGCCTCCCCACCAGTGCATAACAATGTACTGATAACCCCACAGTTTGCTTGCAGGATGCAGGAGACGTCGTCGGGTGCGGAGCTTCCCTCGAACGTGCTAAGGCGCGGAGCTAACTCTGGAGCCTTGGAACGTTGCAAGGAGCTGAAACACCCTATACAGGACATAATGTATCGGAACATCGCCATGAATCATTCCATGTTGTAAGCCACTTGGCACGCCTTTTATGTTTCAGAGAGAGAGAGCTTGAGAGACTTGTAAACTCGGCCTAGCGCCGCTTGTAAACTTCTTGAAAAATCAATAAAGAGTTTGAATTCGCTTCAACTTGTGTTCATTTACTTTCCGCTGCAAATGGGGACACTCTGTGCGACTCTGTGGCCTAGCTCAAATCGGCCGTTTCTGGATATTAGTCTTGCACGAGAGCAACTTAGTCTCGTGCGGCATCACGCCTTAGCGAGGACGATCGCTCCCACGGGAGCGGGGCGTGACAGACGAGGCCAAGACTGCATGGGTCACGAGGTATGGAGCTTATGGGTTTTTAGTCACGCCCTTTGGACTACCAAATGCACATGCAACATTTTGTACTTTAATGAACAAACTCTTCTACCCTTATCTCGATCGATTCGTTATGGTATATCTGACATCGTCGTGTACTCAAAACGATAGAGGAGCACATTGAGTACTTGAAGGAGATTTTCCAGGTGTTAAGGGAAAACCAATTCTTCATCAAACGGAAGAAATGTTCATTTGCCCAAAAGAAGGTCGTTCTTGGGGCATTGGGTCGGACGTAGCAAGATATAGATGGACGAGATGAAGGTCCAGGCCATACGGGAGTGGGAGATTCCTACCATGCTGACGGAGCTACAATCATTTTTAGGCCTGGCGAACTACTATCGGCAGTTCATCCGAGGATATTCCACCATAGCCGCGCTACTCAAAGAAGTGTTACGGAATGATCGTGCATAGAGTTGGACGTCCAAATGCGAGGAGGCATTTGACGTACTAAAGAGGGTCGTAATGGAGGAACCGGTCTTATCATCATCAGATTACTCCAAGCCGTTCGAGGTGCATACTGACGCATCCGACTTCGCCATCAGTGGGATGTTGGTGCAAAATGGGGACCGCATCGCGTTCAAAGCCGTAAGTTGAATGACAGAGCGGCGCTACACGGTACAAGAGAATGAGATGACCGCAGTGGTGCATTGCTTGCGGACACGACGACATTTATCTCCTTGGCAGCAAGTTCGTGGTGATGACGAACAATGTTGCTACGAGCTACTTCCAGATTCAGAAGAAGTTGTCCCCCAAGCAAGCAAGGTGGCAGGACTTCTTGGCCAAATTTGACATGGAACTGCGGTACAAGCCGGGTAAGAAGAACCATATGGCCGATGCACTCAGCAAGAAGGTCGAGCTGGCAAGGGTATGCTTGCTCAAGGGAGACATACTTGAGCGTGTCAAAATGGGTGTGGTCAAGGACCCATTGACACAGAATTTGGTGAAGCTCACTCGTGAAGGTTTTGGCTAAGGGACGGACTTTTCTACACTAAGGATGACATAGTGGTCATGCCCAAGTGGGATGGCTTGCGTAGACAACTACTCAAAGAATGTCATGGCACCAAATGGGTTGGTTATCCGGGTCAAAAAAGGATATTGGCATTATTGGAGGCCACCTACTATTGGCCTCACATGCGCAAGGATGTTGAAGATTATGTGTGCACTTGTCTTGTGTGCCAACAAGACAAGGTGGATCATCAACGACTCGGGGACCCGCTTGAGCCTCTCCCCGTGCTGAGTCAACCATAGGAGAGCATTTCGATAGACTTCATACCTGCCATGCCTAAGGTAGGAGCACTTGGGTCTATTCTCGTTGTGGTAAACCGATTTTCCAAGTACGTAACATTCATAGCTGCACCGACAAACTGTACTGCAGAGGAGGCTGCAAGCTTATTCATTTCCCATGTGACGAAGTTTTGGGACATCTCGTAAAGCATTATCAGCGACCGAGATCCCCTCTTTACGAAAAAAATTTAGACGGAGGTGTTCAAGATCCTCGGGATGAGATCTGCACTTCTCGACCAGTTTCCATCCGCAGACGGACAGAAGAAGCGGGTCGATTCTCTACTCGAGAAGTACTTACGGCACCTCGTGAGTGCCAACCAGCAGGATTGGGTGCATCACTTGGGAATTGTCCAGATCTGCTACAATCTCCAAAGAAGCGAGTCGTCCCACATCAGCCCATTCGAGTTGGTAATAGATCGACAGCCGCTCGTCCCGCACACGCTGAGTACGGGATCATCGAACAAAATCTCTGTGGCTCACCAGTTTGCCTTGGACTCCAAGAAGAAGGCGGATCTTGCTAAGACATTTGTGGAGAAAGTCGTATGCAATATAAAGAAATGGGCCAACGCCAAGCGAAGGCATGTCGAGTATAAGAAGGGGGACATAGTGATGATCAAGATTCAACTGTTACAGTTCAAGGTGTTCCGCAAGGTGAACAAGAGACTGATTCGCAATTATGAAGGCTCCTTTCATGTCCTCAAGAAGGTGGGCAAAGTTGCATAGAAGCTCGAACTCCCTGGCAAGCTAAAGATTCATCCCGTCTTCCATGCGAGTTGCCTCAAGCCCTACTATGCATACTTGGAGGACCCTCAACGTGGAGTTTCGAAGCGACCCACGACGACCATGACTATGTTGTGCGACAAAGAATTGAAAGTCGTGCTTGACTCAAGGACCATTCGCCGACGAGGCCTTTCCCCGTATGTGGAGTATCTCATGAAATAGAAGGTAATGTCGCACGGTAAGTCTAGCTGGAAAAGCGCTGACACGTTGCATCAGTTCGAGAATAAGATCCAAGAGTTTCTCAGTGGATGTTAACACAACAGGTGGGAGAGAATGTTGTGTAGAATATTTTTCGACCCAACGAGACGCATTTGCAGAACCTTCTGATAGTTGTTTCGCTGGAAGCTTCTAGAATCTGCCAGAAGGTAGTGGAGTGTTTTTGAAGACTCATGAAGTCTACATATCTTTCTAGATGTTATAGAATCTTCCTTGTAAATATCTATAACCTAGAATAATTCCTGAAATTTTCTGTTTCCAAAAGCTTCATGTAAGCCCTTTGAGGCCCTATAAATAAGTGGGAGGCTCATTTGCTCCTAACCATCAAGACTTGTAAGCTTTCTTTCATGTTCCAATATTGCTCTACTATTCTCTCTTTACTTAGCATTCTAACTAAGTTCGTTCGGAAAAGGCTAGCACGGGTCTTCGAGTAGAAAGCTTTTACGGGTCGAAGTATAGGAAAAAACACTAAGTCCGTGACATTAAGTCATATTATTTACACTGGAGGAAGATTAACTAATCAAAATCTCCATAGTCAGTGCACACACATACATCTATAAGACCACTATCCAAGATTCCAAGTAATGATCAATTAAATCATTCATAAAAAAACTTGGATAGTTGGATTATATCATGATTAATTCAAGACGACTTCAAAGTTTTGTGAGCCTAGTAGGCTCCACTAAGGCATCCTTGTGGAAAAATAAGATTAACTTGATGGCAGCTATCTTATGGATTCTAATTAGAAGTATTTATGACTAAAACAAAATCTATGATTGCTCGGGAAACTAACATACTAAATATGGATAATACCATTGTGTTCAACATCAATGTGCAGAAAATGAGTTTGACTACCTATAGGCTTGTTGAAACACAAGAAATGTCCAAGCATTCACAGACTATTGTACATGGGCACGGGAAACTAACATACTAAATATGGATAATACCATTGTGTTCAACATCGATGGGCAAAGAATGAGTTTGACTACCTATAGGCTTGTTGAAACACAAGAAATGTCAAGCATCCACAGACTATCGTACATGGGCACGTGATGCGGATATCAGGTGTCCGGGTGACTAAAAGTATTCCGACGCTGGAGTCGACACGGCTATGGTATGTACATGTGTATCCAAGAATGTACTTGCACATGTCTAATAAGGATGAACTGCTTGAGAAATTGGTTCAAGAAGTAGTTAAATGATTTCTGCATTTGCTAGCATTCAAATATTTCATTTGAGTTTTAGCAGAATGTACAATCATGATAGAAAGTGTCCTAGAAACATCCAAAATGTCAATGTTACCATGCTCCGAGTAACTCAGTCGTTAGTTTGTCTCCTGTGCTTATCATGGACCTTAGTTGTGTAATCTCCAAAGCCAAAACAGGCCTTGAGTATAAATATAAAAGTTAAAGGTAATGTCTTCCAAGTTACAGAGTTCTATATGTCCATCCTCCCTGCCAAAACACTCTTTTCTCCATTCTCTCGTCTTTTTTATAATATGATCAAGAAACTGAGGTGTTTTTTCAAGTCTTACCGTGTCACTGTTTATACTTCCCTCCTCTCTCTTTTTCCTATCTCACCCGTCTTTCATTTCTTCTCCGACAATCAAGAGTCATGCAAGCTCCCCATTATCTTTCAGAAGCTAGGAAGCACGGACACTCCAAAAATGTGGGCCGCGTCATGTCGGACAGGTATGGAACATTCCAAAATATAAACTAGGACGCACCAAAATAAATGCCGTGTCTATGTTGCCGTGTTCTTACTGTGTCGTATCATATCTGTGTCCGTGCAAACATAGTGGATCAGAAGTCTCACTACAATTTCTCAATGGTCTGGAAAAGATAATTATTGAAGATTCCTAAGCTTATCTTCTCTCTGTTGGACATGGATCCCTAAGTCATCTTGCGGTTGTTGATCTTGATAGAAGGCAGCTTGAATGATAATAAACAGGATGATGATAAAGCCATGCAGTTCTTGGTTGAGAGTAATAATGGAGATAATATCGTAGCAATATATAAGCACCTTCGAATAAACAAATTAGTGACTACATACATGATACTGCCCTAGTGCATATCCAGCTCATATTCTATCTTGACAAAATAAAGCGTAAAAATAAGTATACCTGGTTGTGCGAAAGCTGTATTGGTTAAGAGAAGGATTTCCTTCGCCCAGGATGGAGTCCATGCTCCTTCCAGGCACCCCCGTCTCTTGTTTGTCTGGTTCAGGTTCCGTGTGAGGAGAATGACCGAGACTAGCATCGGAACCACAAAGAAGATGCCGGTAGGATCCAGTGGTGTTCAAAGACGAACCACCCGTGATGCCATCAGCGTTAACTGTGCTGCTCGACTGGGTACTGACCAAGCTCATGGTGGAAAGAGAAGGGCTCGCGCCATCATGAGGCAAAACTCTATTCTGTGCAGCCACATTGTTCTTCTCCTTGAGGCAGAAGTTGCAGACCCGGATCCTCTCTGGCTCCTCCCGGACGTTCCTAGGGCTGCACGAGTAGACCGGTATGAAGTTCCCAGTGCACTTCCCGCAGAAGACGCGCCCGCACAGACGGCAGTGGTGCCTCCGGTTGATCACCGTGAACTGCAGGTCGCACTCGTAGCAGACCCTGCAGCTGCGATCAGGCATCCAGAAGTGCCTGGAGACATTGTCCGGCTCCGACCGCCAGGGGATCCAGGACTTCAGTAGATCTATTACGGAGAACGGCTGGTCGGGGGTTTCCATCAGTGATGGACCTCCCAACCCCAATCACTCCAAATGCTTCATCTCCTATCTTACCTATTTCAATCAAGTTTCAATCTTTTCTTCTTTCCATTATCTATATGATCATCTACACATCAACAGTAATCCTGATTAATCAAAATCCAAACTCTACTCCCAAGTAACACCCAAGATAACATATTTCCAAGATTGCCTCCAGCAAAATCAGCAAATTTGTAAGTTTTGAACAAACCAATCATCCTAATTGAATAAAAATCCAATTTTTACTCCCAAATAACACCGAAACTGCCACCAGCAAAATTGGAATTTTGGCACAAAAACCAATCAAAGATCCCAACATTGCAACATTTAGGCCACGAGAGCGGAAAACGAGAGCTGCCCATTTGATTTCTCGATCAGGAAATCAGAACCCATCAAAGAATGATCGATTCCATCCAAGAAATGTAAACAAAATAAACTACTTTCAACCCAAACCATAACGTATAAGGCTGAGAGAAAAAAAAAACAAAAACTACCAAACTACTTTTGGACCCAAACTCTAAGGTTTTGTGTTCGTATAAGCCAGAGAGAGAGAAAAAAAAAACTACCGGTCTAAATCACGTAAACATACATTTGACGGTTGCTTGGTCTTTGATTCTTCCTCTTTTCTCTCTATGAGTTGCAAGTGTTGCTTTGGATGTGGGGTTGGCTCCGTCATGGAAGTTGGGTTGGCCCCTATCTTTTGGAACAATGTACTTTGGGATGGTGGTGGTGACTGGACAAGTGCTCTTTTGCGTGATTTTGTACTATATTTGGATTTCGTTAGAGTGCCTGTCTGGCACTGTATGGCTTGTCAGGATACAGTTTCAATAAATTACAGAAACAGAACAATTTTTTTTTTTCTTTAAAACACATCTTTATGTTTAAGAGGCTTAAAAATTGTATCGCAAAACTACTCAAAATGAGCAGTGACATATATATATTCTCACGTAATTAAAAAAAAAAACTACTACTACCAGTATATATATTTTTTTACGTAAAAGAATCCTAAAATCCCTCAAACTATCTAAATCTCTCTCTCTAAAATTCTATATATGTATCTATAACAAATTTAAATTAAAATATATTCAATATTCAAATCATATTTAAACTAACTACATACTATTATCTAAATATATATCTAAAAGTTCTAAAAACATATCTATAAAAAAAATTAATTAAAATTATATTTAAACTATTTTGATATAATTTAAATTTTTATCTATTTTTTTAATAATATTAAAGAATTTTTGGTATGTGCTAATATATATATGTGCTAATATATATATATATATATATATATATATATATATATATATATATAAGCACATATTTTATAATACTTGGGAAAACAAATAACAGCCTTCTTAATTTTTTTCTTCTTCTTCTATACATAATTACACAACTAATCATATTAAATTTAATGAACAATTTTAATTAGTAAACATAGATGACAACATTTGTGGAACAAAAACTTTCACGATGAAACCTATCTTTCTCATTATATATTCTAGTATATATGCACTATACTCTATACTAGTTGAAAAGAACAAATAATAATAGTATAAATTATTATATTATTGTATATTATTATTAGGAAAACTAAAAGACACCCACCTTAATTATTCTGAACTTATTATTAATTTTATTTTTTTATTTTTTTATACCTGCATGTATAACTATTTAGAAAAATCAAATTACATCTCTCATAGTTACCTAGCTATTAATAACAAGTAATCTTTTCAATTAGTAGGTATATGCAAGGGTATTTTTTTTTTGAAAGAAACTTCCATGGTGAAACCTAACTTTTGACATTTTCATTTTTTTCCATATATATAGAGAGACAGCTACATAACAGATGCTTTATTTTTATCAAATGGATTTACCTCTGGTTAAGAAGATAACTCTGGCCCAATACCAACTTGATCTCAACCGCCCAGGCTTAGGACAGTAAGGTTTCTAAAGTGAGATTTACAAAAGACCCCTACAGGCTGGGACAGTAAGGTTTCTAAATTGAGATTTATAAAGACCCCTACTTCTAGGAGAGGAAGGTCTGTCTCATCTTCTCTGTCGCAAAGAAACCCAAATTTAGAATAGAATAGGTAAGAAGCGAAAAAGCACAAGCATTCACGCATTAAGAATGATGCATGATCTAGTCCATAGAAGACTTCCATCCTCCCTTTACTTCTTTCCACAAACCCTCACGTTCTTTCGGTTGGAATGACATTTTCTCGTCACTATTTCAGACTTTCTGAGCTTGGACCGTGGACGTCGTCAGAAGGACACCTTGTAATGACTAATGAGCAATAAATATTGCCCGTGCAATAAAGTTACAGTTTTCATAGAAACCAAAATAGTTGTAAATTAGACAAATCGAACAAGATTAAATCCAGAAATGCGAAGGAAATATATAAGAGCAGCGCAAATGTTTGCACGCTGCTTGTAGTAGGTTTGAACTTAAATAGATGACTTCTTCTCTAGCAGTATACTTCCTCTGTAATTTGTGGGGGCGACTCCACCACCACCACCAGATGCGCACTCTAAGATATTAGAGTCTAATGCATCGGCAGCAGCAGTATCAGGGGCAGAGAAAATAAGTTGGGGAGCGCCGTTCAACTTCCAGTTGAAGGCGATCCGCGCATCTCTAAATGGAGGGAGGCATTTATCCTTTGCAAACTGAACACAGGACTCCTTGGATGCAGCAAGGCAAGCGGACATCTCTCCTTCCTCGCATCGCTCCCTTTCGGCATAATCTGCCTCTGAGACGACTCCGAACAATTGCTTCCACCATGGGAGCTTGCACTTGCTGGATGCGCTGATCGAACAGCCCACTCGTGCTCCAGCCTTCCATAAGAGACTTGTCACTACGCATTGGAAATTGAAAGGATTGAAGCATGACATGTTTCTAACTATGAAAAGTAAAATGCTACCAACTAATCTAAATATCAAAAAATGCAAGAGGCTGGGAGAAAAATCATGAGAAACCACAAATCTTTAAAAAAAAAAAATACTGAAAAGAGAAAGTAGACGAAAACTTATTAAAACGCTCAAATTGATGGTGTTGACTTGAGATGTAGAATACTATCAATCCCGGCTAAACTCTCTGCAGCTTTGAGCTGGTTTGTCACTCTTTCCTTCTGGAAATTCACAGCTGCTCAACTTACTGGCTGGAAACACTAAAACCAGCCAGCTGCAGACACTTTTGTTGAACTTAAGAGAAAGTAGACGAAAACTTATTAAAACGCTCAAATTGATGGTGTTGACTTGAGATGTAGAATACTATCAATCCCGGCTAAACTCTCTGCAGCTTTGAGCTGGTTTGTCACTCTTTCCTTCTGGAAATTCACAGCTGCTCAACTTACTGGCTGGAAACACTAAAACCAGCCAGCTGCAGACACTTTTGTTGAACTTCATTTTCAAACTATACAATGGCTAAAGAAGAAAAGAACAAGTAGTTAGAAGAACAAGTAGGGGGTGGCCTTGCGGTGGGGCTAGTGTGGGTTGTAGGGGAGGTCCTGGGTTTAAGTCCTAGCCTCAATACAAAATAATCATAATCATAATAACAATGAAGAAGAAAGAAGTAGGGAGTAAACAAGGCTGGTGAGCTATATTGTAATGTTGTCGAGAGAATTCAGTGTTCTAAAAATCGGCCTAGGCGCCGGCCCACCGCACCGAAAACCACCTAGGCGGTGGACTAGACGGGCCCTAGGTGCCCCTAGGCGGCCGTATTTTTTTTTTTTTTTTTTTTTTTTATTTTTATTTTTTGATTTTGTTTATTCTTGGTTGTATTTTGGATATTTGTTTGGGTTTTAAAATAGTATTTGGATTTTAGAACATTGAAATTTCAAATTTCAAATTTCAAAATTTCTAAAATTTCAAAAAAAAAAATCTAGGCGGGCTAGGCGCTAAGCGGACCTCTGCCGCACCGAGTCCGCCTAGCGATTTTTAGAACACTGTGAGAATTATGTATGTTTTGCATCAGCAGTTGGCCTTTAAGATGGGAATGTGATTATTTATTCAGAAATTTTCATATTGGGAGAAGAATTTTAGGTAAAATAGCATGTGGAAAAATTCCATATATTTTCAGATTGAGGGACAAAACGTCAAATCAATTGGCAAGTTAGAATTTTTCTGCAAGTTTTGCCAAATCAGTTGGCGGGCTATAGTCAGTTTACGAGAACCGCCAAGTCATTTGGCGCACTGGACAATTTTTGCCAACTGAGTTGACGAGTTGCCTCCGAGTATGATTTTTGCCAACTGAGTTGGCGGAACCTGGCCATGATCTCGTGGGTCTTGCCTGCGTCCACGGACTGGAGCATTGTTCTCTCTCTTTCTCTCTCTCTTACTCTCTCTTCTGATGGTTTTTAGAATGAAAGAAGAAACCAGTGTTAGAAAGGCATGCAACATGGCCACACATAAGGTAAGGGAGTGCATGCGGTTTTCAAATCCGCAGGGAGGGCATGAATGTAAAATGTTTTGTGCATGGAGGAGCAAGAGCTTATGTAACGATTATGATGAGCGTTGGAGAAAGGGGAATGGTAGGAGCACCAGGAAAAAGTGACCCAAACGAAACTCGTCAACAAAAAAATCACACCGGAGGCAGCTCGCCAACTCAGTTGGAGAATTTGCCATGACTTGGCAGTTCTCTTAACTCGCCAACTGGTTTGGCGAAAATTGCACTACCGTGCCAACTGACTTGGCAAAAGTTGCAAAAAAACTCCAACTCGCCAACTGATTTAGCGTTTTGTCCCCCAATCTGAAAATATATTAAAAAAAATTCCTTCACATGTTATTTTACCTAAAATCCCCCCCCCCCCCCCCCCCATATGAAAATTTGTGTTATTTTTGCCCTTTGTAATATAACCATTTACGCAAATATGATTTCCTATAGCAAAATGTATTATCCTAACACTTCATCCGGACTCTTTTCTATTATAGGAGAACTTGGAGGTGCTCTGTTGCATGAGCTAACATTGCAAGACCAAGTTCCAAAACGGTAGGTCTATCTATCACCCGAGTTAGGTATTATAGGAAGACCATTTCTTGGTCAATGCTATCTCACCTAGAATTTGGCACCGACATAAAAGTTCACAGCCGGTCACAAAACTGTGTCAGTTTTTTTCTTGGTGCTTTCTCAAGCTCTCTAGCTGAGACCCATTGTGATGGGAGAAGGTGATGATGCTGGGTGGCCTTGCAAGTCTCCATGGGCAAATCAAGTATTCACTCACTGGGAGTTAAGTAAACCTTGTAAGTATCCAAAGCTAATTATTGTAGTTTATAATTTTGAGGCAGACACTAATGAGCCGACAACGGAAACATGTGTGGCTGTATCATTAATGGGGAGTTCTACAGCAGTGCATGGCAGGCCCAATTTAGATGGTTCCTTCAGCATATGAGTATGTCCTGTGTGTCAGTGGCTTGGCATAATGATGCTCGGAAGTGAGAACAAGTCTGCAATACACATCCTAAAGACCTAGGAAGCACGAACACCCCAAAAGTGCAAGCCATGTTCTTGTCGCGTCATGTTAGACACATATCGGGCACACTTCGGAGACTATACAGTACACTAGGACACACCAAAATAGGGGTTAAATAGCGTCGTATCGTATCTGTGCAACGTAGCTAAAGATCCTAAGTACCACAGTAGGACCAAGCATACAAATCCGGTACCAGTTCCTCAGGAGATTGAACAAAGGCGATCTTAAAGTACACGCTACTGGTATCAAAGTTGTAGATCGGTTCACCAAATCCATACCTAAAGAGTACTTCAACACGCATGTCAAGGCTATGTGTCATGTAGTTGGTGAAGTACCAGTTTGACATTGTTTTGTCATCGGCTATTATACTTTCTACATGAGACGTTGCATTGAGGACTGCACTTTACATATGCCATGAAACTGGCCGAGATCCCTTCCGTGAGACCAAACAAGAATTCGTAAAACTCGGTACTCCAAGCAATTGGTTTTTTATACTTCTTCCACAAAGAAAAAGTTGATACGGAGTTCTACAACAAAAACAGAAAGATAATCGGGGATGAGTGATAAAGGATAATGTAAGAGTGCTGTCAATCCTGGCTACAAAATTTATGTAGCGATGAGCTGGTTAGCACTCCTATCTCTCTACTTTGATCTGTGCAGCTGATTAACTTACTGCCTGGCAACATTAAAGCCAGCCAGCTCGGCCAGCGGCAGACATTAACAACTAAAGAAATTAACATAGGTAGACAAAGGGGATATCTATGAAGCACAGACATTCCAAAAATCGGCCAGTGTTGCGTAGGATAAGGCTTATGACACCGAGTCACAGAGACATTAGAATACGATAGGACTCGCCAAAATCAAAGGCGTGTCTAATCGTCATATCCAAATAGTGTCATGTAGATTCATGTTTGTGCAACATATAGTAGTTGGAAGGATTAGCTACACTGAAGCCAGTCAGCTCGGCCAGCAGTACATCAAGAACAAGAAGAAGCACTAAAACAACTAACATATGTAGAAGAGAAATAGCCAGGAAGCACGGACACACTGAAAATGTGGTCCCTGTGACCGTATCGTGACCGACACAGACACTACAGATAGGGGACGTCAAAGCAAACGTTGCCAACCGCGTATCAGTGTCAGAGGGGTTTAAGTGAACCTCCTTGTGGTTGTCATATCTTTGTGATAACTATATTACATGGCACTCTTGAATTTCGGGGCAGAAGCTGATTGGGCCAACAATATGTCTACGTGTGGGTATGACGTGTGGGTATGCTACGCAAACGTGTTTGACCCTTACCATTAATAGGGGCAGAATATGAGACAGCCTCCACAGCAGCGCAAGTCTGGTTTGATTGAGATGGTTCCTTTAGCATATTAGTAGTCATGTATGTCAGCAGCTCAGTACAGTGATGCTCCAAAATGAGAACATGCATGCAATAGCCTTCCCCGAAGACCCTAAGTAACATGGTAGGACAAAGCCCCGCGTCTAAAGGACCATTTCAACGTGCTTCATTTTATGTAGTTGGGGAAGTACCAGTGTGACACTGTTTACTTGTCCTTCGAAACTGGCCAATATCGCACACCGTCAGCGTCGTATCACATGGGAAACGAAACGATATTCGTAGAAGCTACATTTATAATTGAAAACGAGTTCGGCTACAACAACAACGAAAAGTAAACATACTCGGCAGGTAACTAATAATGTAGGAGCCCTTTCAATCCCGGCTACAAAGTTTACGTAGTCGCGAGCTGGTTATAGCACTCCTCTCTCTCTGGTTTGATATGTGCAGCTGATAAACTTACTGCCTGGCAACACTAAAGCCAGCCCAGCTCGGCCAGCTGCAGACACTAACAGTAAGAAGATATCGGTACCGTCGCCCGTGTCCGTGTCACGTAGGACACGTGTCAGGTCGTGTCCGATACGTGCTGCAGACGCGTGTCGGACACGATCGTGCGGTGGCGTGTCGGTGTCGGAAGGGGGGAGGAGTTAGCTACCAGGCACTGGTGGACGATCTTGGACTCGGTGGAGCGGCGGGCGGAGGCCCACCCGGCGGCGGAGGGGAAGGCGAGGACGAAGGCGCCGGCGGAGGGGTCGTCGGTGGTTCCGGCCGGGACGGGGCCCCTGAGGAGAGGGACGGGAGGGTCGAAGGGGACGACGGTGGCGGAGAAGGAGAAGCCTTCTTCTTGAGGATTAGGGTCCGCCATTTCTTCCGTCTTTGCTCTTCCTCCTCTCTAGGGTTTGGTAACTAGGGCCGGCTGGATACTTTGCCTTTTCAGTGTGTGTGTATCGGTAGGTGGTTTATATAGGCTTTTTCTAAGGGCACCACACAATTTGCTAGGGGCTATCACTTACTAGGGGACAGTCCAGGTTTGAGGAACTTTTACTGGGAGCGTCCCGAAAATTACTTGGGGCTATCCCACCCCCCCAAACCCTCTCTTTTATTTCATTATCATAAAACAATTCTCTCTCTTCAAAACCCTCTCTCCAAAACCCTCCAAAATCCTCTACTCTCTAAAACCCTACTCTTCAAAATCCTCTCTCCATAATCCTACTCTCCAAAACCCTCTCTCCAAAACCCTACTCTTCCAAGATCATCAATGGCACCGAAGAAGAAACCGTCAACACAAGCTAGGTATGTTTCCTAATTATTGTAAAATTTATTTTACATTTCAAAGTACATTTCGAATCTTTGAGAATTCTCTTAAATGTTATTATAAATTATGTTAGAACAATTCAAAGTACATTTCGTAATCGAAAATCTGCTTTTTTCGTTTAATGATTCTAACCCTATAATACTAACCCTATATTATCCTGTAGTCCTGTGGCCGCTCCCAAAAGAAAGCGACCCCCCACCGCGTCCTTACACAGGGAACGTAGTGAGCGACCTCGTCCTCTTAAGAAACCAATCAGAATTTCAGAACCGCAGCAACAAGGGGGACAACCACACCCCCATTCTCGTTCGAAGCAACGAGGTCCTCCTAGTCCTCCGTCTTCTTCCGATGACGACGACGTACCTATCAGCCAAATTCTAGGACGAGGTGGTTCTGGTGTCGGTCCTTCTGAGGATCCTGTCCGTACGCCCGGTGTCGGTCCTTCTGAGGATCCTGTTCGTTCGGCCGATGCCGATCCTTTTGAGGAGGAGGAGGATGTCCGTCCGCCGGGTTGCTCAATATTGTTGTCGTTCGACAACCACATTGCTTGTGAAATATGGAAGAACCCGGTATGTATATTATGTTTGTAAGTTTCCGTATATATATATATATATATATATATATATATATATATATATATATATATATATATATATATATATATATATATATATATATATATATATATTATATATGTGTGTGTGTGTGTGTGTGTGTGTGTATTTCATAATCGTATTTTTATTATCTTGTACGACATACAGGAGAGCTGTCGTATTCTTAGGGCCGTGAGCCACGGGAGGAAGTGTGTTGCCTGGTCTCTTAACCATTTATCGAGGACGTCGAGACCAAAATATTTCCTACCGGTCTACAAAATTTGGCTAGATATGCCTACAAGACGCAGGACAGTGCTCTAATATCGGCCTTTGTGGAGAGATGGCATCCAGAGACCAACACATTTCATCTCCCAGCCGGGGAGTTGACCATTACCCTGGACGACGTCTATCAGATACTGGAGTTGCCGGTGGAGGGGCGCACCATGACAAATGAAAATTTATATACTGAGAAGGATCTCGAGTTCTACGATCGTATAGTTGATTTTGTGGAAGCGAACCTTGGGGTGGAGGCCACTACCTTTACAACCCTTGCCGGACTTCAAGAAGTCCTACAGAATTCCTCTGTCATGGTTGGTGGAGAATTTCAAAGGCCCGCATGAGGCGGATGATGAAACCGTTGAGAGGCCCGGGCATACATGCTCTTCATACTTGGATCGGTCGTCATTTCAGACAAGTCGGGAACCTCTATACATGCTAGGTATCTTGCGAACCTATCTGTTATAGACGACGTAGGAGCCATATCCTGGGGCAGCGGTATACTTGCTAACCTTTACCGCGAGCTTGGTATAGCATCCCGTGTCGGAACCAAGACCATGGCGGGATGCCAGACTCTACTCCATGTAAGAAAATTTCTAACATTTTAAACTAATATACTAGCTAGATTTTGTTGTTAATTTACTGACTATTCAATTACAAATTGTATAGGCATGGATATACGAGCACTTTCTGATGCTCAAGCGGGGTGAGCCGAACCCACGCTATCAGGAGCACCTTTCCAGAGTGTGTCAATGGAAGCCAACTCAGCTGGAAACTAAAAATCATGAAACGCTGGTTTCTATTCAGGATGCTCTGGATAATTTGGTGCCAGAAGAGGTTAGTAGATAGCGCGTAGATAGCGTAGACTATTTATTTGGTATGTTTATTTGTTGACTATTTTCTTTTTACTTTTGTCCTACAGATAGTTTGGTACCCATACCGGGATCTCCGGCAACAAAATCGCCATCTGCAACCAGTATCTCTATTTCATGGTATGATCACATACTATGATATTACGGAGCCTGACATGCCTGATAAAGTACTGCGTCAGTTTGGCCTCGTACAAACTGTGCCGCAGCGCACATTAAGGTTATTGGAGCCTTCGTGCGGGACCCAACCTTCGAACTACAAGCCGTCCTATTTCGACTGGGTGACCGACTGCTACGCCGAGTGGCAACGACATTTGCTGGGGGAAGAACTTCGACAACCGGTGGAGGAGATGCACGACTGCAGCGACGACTACATGCCGTACTACTTGGCAGTCGGACATCCTAAGTTGTCGAACCTACAAATCCAGGACCCGTTGCCGTTGGAGTTCTAGGGCCTCTGCCTTCAAAAAATGTCTTGTATGCTTCATTGGTCAAGATGGTAAGTTTATAAATTATAGTTTGTAAATACTTTCAAATTTAACTCTCTTAATTGACGTTTTGTTACCGTTGACAAGCTACTCGGGTGAAGGCTTTGGCGAAATCCCTCCGATCGGGCTGCCAGAACAATGAATGTGTCAATATCGCGGACCAGTTGGAGCATATCGACGACACTGTCGAATTTCCTTTCATGCAAAATCGGGAGGCGCGTACGAAGGCCCGACATGATCACTGATTTGATTATGATGTTTAACTTGTATTTTGGAAATTGTATTTTGGAAATTGTGATGTTTAACTTGTTCGATACATTATGAAAATTGTATTTTGGATACATGGAAATTGTGATGATTAACTTGGATGTTTAACTTGTATTTTGTATTTTGGATACATGGATGTTCAAATTGTGGTGATTAACTTGGATGATTAACTTGGATGTTTAAATTCTGATGATTAACTTGTTGGATACATGAAAACTCACATTTTGTATTTTGGATACATGGAAATTGGCAGTGGTCTGGCAGTCCCGATCAAAACTCACTGTGTGTGAGTTCAAAGCAGGAAAAAGTTAAAAATGGACATAAGTAGGATATTTTACACAAGTACATATTGCACACATAATGCAAGCACATGAAATTTGACTTCACACGTATAGCAGACAGGAAAAAGTAAAAAACCAAAAACATATATTTGACTTCACATTTCAAAATGCTATATTTTAATGTTTACAAAATGGGTCATCCATATACAAAATGTGAAAACTTCATTCAGTCGATTTCGACGTCGTAGTGGCCAACCGGTAAGTCTCTTGGCTCCTCCATCTGCAATAGTTTCATACAATGATTGATTTGATGATCAAAAGGCCCGGTCCAGGACTTCGCTTCTGCCGGTGCTAGTTTGTACCAAACTGTTGTAGGTGGAGGAATCGGAGAATGACCGATCATCCTTAGCATGACAAAGTGATCTTTGATTTGACCTATAGTACATAGATTAGTTTGTCTGTGCTCCGCCGGAGGAGCGCACATCGAAAAAAAAGTATTGCGAATCCCCGCCAAAAAAGTACAACAGGGATCCAGTACCGATTAGCAAATAAATACAAGGCAGATGGGACGGACATGTAGTGCTCTGGCCCGGTAACATTGTCAGTACAAGGAATACTTGTCAACAAACTTGCAACTGTTTCTTCGCTTAGGATGCGGGAGTATAATGGAAGACGACTCTCTAATTCCTCGTACATCTCATACCTCACTTGCCTCCATCCGTCTTTGTCAGAATAACCGAGATGTATTACAAGCACATAAAATCCGCAATGGCCATCCCCCGGGACATCAACAATAGACCAGATGTAACTGCGAATCTCAGGATGAAAATTATGGATATACAAACGCAACGTTTGACTTTCCACAGTATCTTTGTTTGCAATATCCGTTTTCTCTTTTTTCCGGCGAATGATAAGCTTGCTCTTCCGTACAGGCAGAGCTTGCTCTAAGCTTCGTTCAATATGCTCAAAGGATGATGGATCTCTCTTAGTTGACTCAAGTCTTCTCTTCTGTGAACTACTCATTCTTGTTTGAGGCCTGCCCTTAGGATTGGAAATAACGAACGGCTCATGCATTCTAGTAGTCACCGGACATGTAAGTTCTTGGATTTTAACCTCAAGCACTTCCGCTCTGCTCCTGCTGAGGCACAGCACCGTGCGTAGAGAAGTTTCACTTGTGGCAAAGAGAAGAAATCACTGTCTGTCTTCACCATGGACATTATAGACAACTGTCTCCAACGTTCATCGACAGCAACAACTGGAATAGGAATGGACTGACGACGATATGAATTAATCTCATGGCCACAAGGGAGGCCCAGTGTATGTCGATGTACACACTCGCAAACCTGAGGATCAAAGCCGACAAACTTTGACCTATCAATCTCTTCAAATATGAAATCCAACGCCTTGTGAGAAATGACACGCATTAAAGAATCCAAGAGGACTTCCTTTCTATGCTCATGCTTGACAATATTTAAGCTCATCTCAAATGATGCCTTAATTTCGTTCACCGTCCGATCTATTGATAGATGTATCGCTTGCCAAACCGAAACAAAGTTGCCTTGGGATGACTTTAAATGCCTCTTTAATACTGAGTGTGCTCCTTCGACACGGTTGGTAGTTGTCGTACCGTAATGCTTCACCACATTCGTCCATGCTAAGACGAATTTGTTCTTTGTGCGGTTCAAGCCATGTCTCTTTGATGTAAGAAATACATCCCGGCTCCCTTCCCTCCCACTTCTCCTTGAACAAGTACCATGCGGCGGCGTAACTGTCTATCATGCTGGCTCGTCATACACAATTCCAGTCATGGTTGAATTCGTCAAAAACTTGCATGTCAAGTTTACCATCCACTTTTCCGAACTTCAACTTACATTGGGATTGTATATTACGATTTACATGAAAAGTGCATAGCAATGTATCCGCTTGAGGAAACACAATCCGAATAACATTCATTAGAGCATACTCTCTGTCAGTAACAAAAACCGAGGGCTCTCTCTGACCGGTGTAAAGGGTTTTCAGTTTCTCCAACGCCCATGTGTAGTCTTCAACTTTCTCACTCTTCATGAAGCAAAAAGCAACTGGAAATATTTTCCAAGCAGAGGTGAAGCCGACAACATGAAAGAGAGGCATCTTGAACTTATTGGTCTTGTACGTACAATCAAGAACTAACACGTCGGCAAAAGATCGAGCCAAATGTGTGCAATCGGGATGAGCCCAAAAGAGTGAAATGACTTCATTGCTCTGGGAATGTCTTCTATGTGCTCAATATAATGATTATCTCCAAGCAACTTCATCACTTCTTGCATCGCCATTCTCGATTTCGACCGAATGGCGTTAGAAGAAGATAGGGCATTGTATATTGACTTCATTGTAGACTTGTTCTTCTTATCTTCATGTCGTATGACGGAATATATTTGTCTCGGTGCAACTCCGGAATTGGACAAGTCTTCCACTATCTTCTTCTCCGTATTGTTCAACCGTCCGACATACGGATGACCCAATAGTGTTTCGGCAATCTCGTGGTTGTGGATTCCATTCATGACTTGGACTGTCCACTTCGCTTCTTCATCCTTTCTAATATAGATTTTGAACGGACAACCACATTTTCTCGTTCCAACATTTCTCTTTGAAACTTTACTTTGGATAACTTTATCTTTCTTATGGCTTCTGAACACACCACCTCGTTCACATGAAACCACTGTGGTTTGTTGTCCCGGACGGTTTCGGGCTGATCTAGATATCACAAGAACTATGTTGTTTGCCCGTCCAACTTCTCGGCACCAATTTAGCGCACCTTCGTATGATTCAAAACACATATCGGTCTTGAATAAATGGCCTATATCGACGCCAATTGGAGCAGCTACCTCAATACCGGAAGATGATAAGTCCTACAATATAACTTAAAGTTAATAAAAGTAAATAACACAAGACCAAAAATGTGCAAACTGCTGCCAAAATGTAGGACTGCAGAAGGGAAGGCAGTCCTTGCAATAATCAGGACTGCCATCACACTGGCAGTCCTTTAAATAATCAGGACTGCCACAACTCTGGCAGTCCTTATGTTTTAAAGGACTGCAGCTATTTGGGCAGTCCTATATGTAGAGGTGGACTGCTAGAGTAGTGGCAGTCCTGTCTGTAACAGCCCCAAATTTTACCCGACATGAATGTTAAAATTGGCTTACCAAGAGTGCATCCGAAGCAAGAATGTGTTCTTCGAACATATCGGGACGAGAGTCTACTGCATTCGATGACCCGGGTTCTTCCATGTTCCTTTTTTTCTAAATTAAACACATATAAATCATTATTTATATGTGAAATTATTGTGAGAAAGTCTACAAATATATTAATTAGATGACATACCCATTAACGGATGAAGTCGATGACACTATAACAAAAATTTACACCCTAAATCTTCACAATGTCTTGGTTGGGAGACAATTTGGGTTAGGGTTTACAATTTTATGACCTAGAAATTCTTAGGAGAAGAAAAGAGTGGAGGAGAAGGAAAGAGTAGAGAGAAGAAGAGTAGGGAAATAAAATTAAGTTGTTATTTATGTCTGCTCGACCTGTGTCGGCCGAACATCACATGTTCTATTCGACTGGTCGAACTGAACAAAACATGTTTGATCGAGGAAAGTCGAACATATATAGGGCAGTTCGACCTGTAATGGTCGAACAGTAGAGCTTTGTCTGATTAGTTGTGGTCGAACATTGTATTTTTTTCATTTAATTTTTCGTTCGACCATCTCTGGTCGAACGTTAGCAAAGAAGTTCGACTGTTGTGGGTCGAACACCAGTCCGAGCGCTCGACAAACCAGGTTCGAACAAAACCGTAAAAACCCAAAAAAAATTCAAAATTTATTTTGTTTTCACATGATTGAAGGGATTCGAAAAACCCTAGCAGTGATCCTAAGCGAAAAATTCTAGCAGTAATCTTGGGAGCAGAGGGGATCGAAGATGAGAGGGGGCCGGTCGGTTGGAGAGAGGAGAGAGGAGAGTAGAGAGGTTAGAATGATTTGGAGTGTGCTTAGGAATGATAGATAAGTTTTAGGTTAGAATATAAAAGAATATTTTGGTAATTTGACGGGGTGTACTTAGCATTTATGCTAATTTTAATCAATAAAAATGTGGTGTACCTAGCACTTGGGGTATGCTAAGTAAGTCATGGGGTGCGTATAGCCGCACCCTTTTAATAGTTGTTAATTAATGTTTAGACCCTGGATTTTATTAACACGGTAGACCTCAAGTTCTTAATTTTTAGGATAAATTATAACTTTATACCCTCAACTATTTGAGTTTTTCAACATGATGCCCTCAACTATTTGAATTTTTCAACATGATACCCTTAACATTGATAGATACTAACTTAATACCTTCGCTCAACTAATATGTTCAATTTGGTACCCTCCGTCCATCCAACGTTAAGTTTTTCGTCAAAAAATATATATAATACCTAAACTACCCTCATCTTTCCCAACTCCCACCTTTGCTGTCCTCTCCCTACACTCCGCCGTGCACCCTCCGCACCCCCCTACTGCGACACCCCTGTCCCCTGCGCTGCAGCCGTACCCCACAGCCTCTGGCGCACCCATACGCGCCCCGCCGTGACCATTGTTGTTGCTCCCTGCGACGGCTGCTACTGATGCCCCTCACCCTTTCCTCCAACACCCCCTCTCCACCCCGTGCCGCCCCGTCCCCTCTACAGCCCCGCCCCCCTCCACCACCGTCCCCCCTACAGCCGCGCCCCCACCCCTCCTAGCCCCCTCCTCCCCTGCATCTCCAACCCCACAGCCACTCTGCGACCGTGCATAGCTGTCGCGCCGTCGCGTGCTGCTGCCACGCCGTCGCATGCTGTTGTCACGCCGCCGTGCGTTATTGTCGCGCCGTCGCTACTGCCGTCGCGCACTACTGCCATGCCGCCACTGCTGCTACCGTTGCTGCTGGTGTACCGTTGTTGCTGTTGTGCCGTTGTTGCGTCGCCGAAAGAGAAGGGTCGCCGTTGCCGGAGATGGAGGTTACTCTGCCGAAAAAAAGGAGGGGAGAGAATGAAGGAGGGTATTTTTGACATTTTTTATCTTAAGTTAACACCAGTTGACAGAAATAGTTGATACCTATCAAAGTTCAGGGTATCAAGTTGAACATTCGAAATAGTTGAGGGTATCAAGTTGTAATTTAGCCTAATTTTTATTTTGGACAATGCTACTCTTAGGCATTTCCAATGGAGATTTCTAAAATTGGATTTCTATCTATCCCACTTGGCATTATAATTTAAGTGAATTTGTATCATAGAATTTCTACATAGAAATTGCATACACATAAATACTCTACCATCGATCTCCATTTCTATCCTAGGGTGTCATAAATAACAGTATCAATTTAATGGTACGGGACCCACTAATAATTGTCATAAGAGATGGAGAACTTCTCTGATGTAAAAATCTTGATAGAAATTTCTCATCCTATATCAATGTCACGTAGGATAGAAATTATGATAGACCACCATTGTGAGAAGTTTTTTCCAAAATAGATTTCTACCATAAAAAATAGGAGAGGTAGAAACACCATTGGAGATAGCCTTAGGCCATTCCAATATACATGGTTAAAATTTAGTTTCTGCAACTACTTGCCATTGTACTTTAAGAAATTTTCTATGCTAGTTGGTAGAGTTTCTATATAGAAATTGCATATACTGTCACGACCCGCACCCTAGGTAGGGGCACAAGTGTGTAACAGCGCCCAGCCTACTCCATAAAAATGGCGTAGAATGCTGTAGGTCTGCTAGCTAACAAACAGTATATAATAACCTGTCATCTCCGCACGGAGGATATAATATGAAATAATGATAATCTCAATCACAATCTAGTAAGAAGAATCATGGCACGAAATCAAGATAGATATAAACCACAAAGTGCAATATCCAGCTCAACAGAGAGAAGAGAAACACAAAGTAATATAGTTATACAAATCCCAATATCATAAGCATAAGTAGCAAGCTGGAGACAATGTCCAGTCCAAAATCTACTCTAACTAAACTATAGCTAGAAGCTCGTCGGACGGAGCTAAGCCCTGATGAACCAAGGTCTCCAAGTCTATGCCCACTACATCATCCACCGTAGTAGGTACAGCAATCCTCCTCACCGTCATCTGTAATATTTTTGTCAACATATCCAGTCAGAATGGAACGAGCACAATCAACTAACAACAATTCACAAGATAGAATAAAACCTACAAGACTGTAAATAGAGAGTATATACAAGAAATCATGAATGTACATGTAAGTATCATGGCAAGGTAAGCTGTGAATCTAGAGCAAGAACAAGGCAAGTAAAACTGATCATGGCATGTACAAGAATCAATGTCACGCCCCAGTACCGAAATGCGGAGACGGACTAGGCCAGCTACTCCATATGAGGTACGTAACGTCATACGGCGATCGTGGCTGTCGAGAGACTAGGGGGTACATGCTACAATCAAGTCTCCTATGGTCCCACAGAGTTCTATGTCTCAATCAATCAAGTCACATCAGCAATTAAATGAACATTAAAGATAAAGCAGTAAGGCGTCCCCGACGCTTCATCAAAATGATCATGAGAGACTAGCTTTATAATTTAGCTATCTCAGAGAGTCAGGAGTACAAAATTATACACAGCCGCAGTCTGTTTATTTAAATTTTGTACTGACACAAAATATCAAGTAATCTGGCTAACAGGTGCCGGTGGCTAAACGCCGCACAAAGTAAAGACAGGAGTGATGGAGAAGAAACCCACTCGAGTCCCCGAACCGCCATGCTCCTAGTATGCACCATGGATGTCAGGAAGGAAGATCGTGTCTTCCGGCTCTGCTACGAGATCTGGCCAAACAAAACCAGCGGGGTCAGCCCCGAATAGCAAGTACCGCCAAAGGGGCACAAGAGTTAAGATTAAAAACCCAGTTAATAGAATGATTGATAATAGTAATACTTATGCTACTATTATATGGTAGCACAACATCTTCGAACCCATATGGCACCCTTACAACCAAACAAGGACAAAAGGTGCCGTATGGAGTCGGGATGTGTCGTACTCTATAACTTTCACATAAGTTAAAAGGCAGCAACAATAAAATCGCCTGGTCGTGACTTCGGTCGATAGCCTATCGTAGCACAATAACCAACCCAACAATCAAACAAGAACATGGGTTGGATCAGGTACCATGATAGACCATGTTCCTCAATCATTCAGAGAAGTAACACTTCACAACCAGAATAAGTCTTCCGTTCATAACTTCGGTCCACAGCCTGTCACAGTACGATAACCAACCCAACAATCAAACAAGAACATGGGTTGGATCACGTACCATGACAGTCCACTTCCTTCAGTTATTCACGGAAGGTATTAGGATACAAGCAAGTCATTTTCACGGCCAATCAAGTCTACGAGTTTCTAGTGGGACGAGGTTATCCTTGCATCATGTTATTTAGAAATCCTCAGATCGTATCTTTCCAGCAAGGCTAGCCAACCCAGGGGTTCGCGTAGACAGGTATGATTGAGCACAGGTCCCTCGTAAGGCCACCTTGCCAAAACATATAATATATAGCAGGAATTAATCGGATACAGTCATCCACTCGTTACAGATGACACAGTATCCACGGAGACCAGCCGGCACGTCGAGACAATATCTCAAGGCGGCTGGTGTAACACGATCTCGGGATTTTGCCCTTCCCATGCATCTAGTATATTTAGTTGCCAAGTTTAACCCTAGGTGAAATCTTGGACTCACATGCTGTGGCCTGCATGATTATCCTCCTAAAAGTCGTACTCGAGTACGAGTACCCCAAGAGAGGATCCATGTCAATCAGTATGTCAACATGTTCTACCCTCCTTAGTGTAATACATCATTGCAAATACGCCACGTGGAGTTACGAGTCATTTGTCGAGCATGAACAAGAACTGGGATATTCAGGTACATGTATCAGGTAGGAACACTTTGTTCACCGGGGTCACATTAGTGCTCATATCATGCTCAGGGCAAAAGGCGTAAGGATATATATAGCATACACAAACATTTACATATATATAAGCAATATAAAAATAAAAATAATATAAAATATAGGGGAGCCCAGGTCAGAGTGCGCAGGGGTCAGGGCGCGCAGGGGTCAAGTGCGCATGGGTCAAGCGCGCAGGGGGTCAAGCGCGCTGGGCCAGAGCGCGCACAGGGTCAGAGCGCGCAGGGTCAGAGCGCGCAGCACCAAAAGGCACTGGGCCACGAGAGAGCTGCGCCCTTCGCTAAAAAGCGCTGGGCCAGGACTGCGTGCGCCAACTGCTACATGGTCATCTTTTTCCTCTTGGCTGAGAGCAAGAACACCATGAGCCCTAGAACTTCTAAGGACCATAAAATCCTCATCCTAAGCCCAAATTGGGACTTCTATAGGTCAAAATAGGGTAGAACAAAATTCTCTACAACATGGAACACTCAAAACTTAAAAATAATGAAGTTTGCTAGATCAAAACCAAGAAAATCTGAAAATGGTTAAAACTTAGATCTACAAAAATTAAAGCTTCAAAATGGAAAATTTTAAGTTCTAAACTAGTATAGAATGAGGAGAAGAACATTTTTGACAAATAATTTTTGTAAGAAAACATTAACAAAAATTTATTGATCCATCTCTTGAGCAAGTTGGCACTTGCCTTGGTTGGTGGAGGAAATAAATGAGAGGAAATAAATGAGAGGAGAGAGAATGAGATGAGTTTTTATATAGAATCTTGAACCCATGGGTTCATGATGAACCAAAGGGTTCATGATGAACCATTGGTGAACCAAAAATAGGTTACCCAAATGAGCCAAAACTGTAGGCCCAAATGCAGAAAATAAATTACAAAATATTATTTTGTCGAATATTTTGGGAAATGCATGAAGAAATACAGCATAATAAATATCGTATAAATACAAGGTAAATACAATTTATCGGTTTACGTATTAAAATACGTATTCCAGGGTCGGGGAGTGACATCTCTACCCTTTTTAGAAAAATTCCGTCCTCGGAATTCCAGCCAAGACAGGATAGTGAAATCAGGGCTAGCAAGGCACAATCATATACAAGTTAACTATCTTAGCAGTTATTATCATACATCACAAAGTACAAAACAAGCAGGTGCAGATAAGCATGGAATCGTGTCAATAAGGTGCAAAAATATACCTCATTAGTCAAACAAATACGGATACCGAGATCTGATCTCGTCCTCGCGCTCCCAGGTTGACTCTTCCGAAGAGTGATGGTTCCAAGAAACACGGACAAGGCTTATCATCCGATTCTTGAGTACCTTCTCTCGCCGGTCCAAAATAGACACGGGTTGTTCCTCGTAAGTTAGGTCGGTACCAACGACTAACTCAGTATGATCGAGGACATGACTCGGATCCGGGACATTCCCACGTAATTAGGACACATAAAATACATCATGTATGCCAGTTAACGAGGGCGGAAGGGCAAGTCGATAAGCCACATCGCCTACCCGAGCGAGAATCTTAAAAGGACCAACGTATCTCGGACTAAGCTTTCCTCGGGTTCCAAATCTGATGATACCCCGAGTAGGCAAAATCCGCAGAAACACTTGATCGCCAACCCTAAACTCTAGAGGCCTACGATGCTGATCTGCCCAATGACGATGTCGGTCCTGTGCAACTCGAAGGCGCTCTCTGACCAACTTAACTATCTCCACAGTCTGCGTGATCATCTCTGGCCCCAACAACTTCCGTTCTCCGACATCGTCCCATGCCAAAGGGGACCTGCACTTCCTTCCGTACAATGCTTCGAACGGGGCCATCTGAATGCTAGCCTGATAGCTGTTGTTATAGGAGAACTCCACTAGATGAAGGTGATCCTCCCAAGATCCACCAAAATCTAAGGTACACGCCCGTAGCATATCTTCTAACGTCTGAATGGTTCTTTCTGATTGCCCGTCAGTTTGTGGATGATAAGCAGTACTGAATCTTAACTTGGTTCCCAAACTTTGGTGTAAGCTCCGCCAAAAATAGAAAGTAAACCGCGTATCCCGATCTGATACTATACTAACTGGAACACCGTGCTGCCTTACTATCTGCTTCATGTATATTTCTGCTAACTGCTCAGTAGTCTGTCCAACTCGAAAGGAAAAGAAATGAGCGACCTTCGTGAGTTGATCTACTATTACCCAGACTGCATTCTTACCAGTCGGAGATCTAGGTAAACCGGTCACAAAATCTACCGTGACGTGCTCCCATTTCCATTCTGGGATAGGAAGCGGCTGTAGCAATCCTGCTGGTCTCTGCTGCTCGGCTTTCACCTGCTGACATACCAGACACTTGGATACAAATCTCGCTATCTCTTTTTTCATGCCATTCCACTAAAAGAACTGCCTGATATCTCGATACATCTTCGTTCCTCCTGGATGAATGGAGTAAATAGAACTATGAGCTTCGGACATAACTTCTTGTCGAAGGTCTCCACTCGGTACACAGAGTCTGTTTCCAAACCTGAGCGTACCATCTTCATGAATCACTAACTCCTTCCTACGGCCTGATTCACACTCCGACCGCAACTTCTGAATCTGCGGATCTCCTGCTTGTGCTGTCCTTATCCTCTCTATTAAGGTTGACTGAATCTGTATACTGGTCATTCTTTCTATATCCCTTGGCAAAACTATTTCGATTTCCATACTCTGAAGGTCTTCTAAAATATGCTTCTGCGAGGTCAGGATAAAGGCACTGTCTCTCATACTCAGTGCATCTGCAACTATATTTGCCTTGCCTGGATGATACTGAAGATCTAAATCAAAATCCTTCAGCAGTTCTAACCATCGTCTTTGCCTCATGTTCAAATCTCGCTGCGTGAACACGTATTTCAAACTCTTATGATCAGTATAGATCTCTACCCGATCCCCGTATAAATAATGCCTCCACAACTTGAGTAAAAACACCACAGCTGCTAACTCCAAATCGTGAGTCGGGCAATTCTTCTTATGGTCTCGAAGCTGCCGAGACGCATATGCTATCACCTTTCCGTGCTGCATCAATACACATCCAAGACCCTTCCCTGATGCGTCACAATATACTGTAAAGCCTTCCGCTCCTACTGGAAGCGTCAAGATCGGGGCTGAGGTCAATCTCTTCTTCAATTCTTCAAATGATGCCTGAAAGCTAGCTGACCAAACAAACTCTACGTCCTTGTGCGTCAAACGCGTTAAGGGCGCAGAGATCCTGGCAAAGTCCGCCATGAACCTTCTGTAGTAACCAGCTAGTCCTAAGAAACTTCGCACTTCTGCAACCGTTCTTGGGACCGACCAATGCTCTACGGCCTCAATCTTCTTCGGATCCACTGACACTCCTGTCCCAGAAATTACATGTCCCAGGAACGAAATGTGGTCTAACCAGAATTCACACTTGTCAAGCTTCGCATAAAGTTGATGCTCCCTCAATGTCTGCAAGATAGTCCTAAGATGTTTCTCATGCTCCTTTTTACTGCTGGAATAGACAAGAATGTCATCTATGAACACCACCACAAATTTATCCAAATACGGCAGAAAGATGCGGTTCATTAAATCCATGAATACTGCGGAGGCGTTGGTTAGTCCAAAGGGCATTACTAAAAACTCATAATGCCCATATCTAGATCTGAATGCTGTCTTCGGTATGTCTTGCTCCCGGACTCTTACTTGATAGTATCCCGACCGAAGATCGATCTTGGAAAAGATGCTGGCCTTGCTCAACTGGTCAAACAGGTCATCAATACTTGGTAGCGGGTACTTATTCTTCACTGTTACTGCATTCAGCTTGTGGTAGTCGATGCACATCCTCGTCGACCCATCCTTCTTGGGAACTAGAATCACTGGCGCGGCCCAGGGCAATTTACTGTCTCGGATGAATCTCTTAGACTTCAACTCTTCTTCATGTTGATACAACTTGTCCTGTTCTGACGGCGACATTCTGTAAACTCTGTCTGCAATAGGCATCGTTCCAGGGTTCAACTCAATGCTAAATTCTACCTCTCTGACTGGGGGTATCCCTGGGAGCTCATCAGGGAAGACGTCAAGAAAATCTTCGACCACTCTCGAAATATGTCCTAGCTCTGATACTGCTGCTGAGATGACGCCTCCGACCTGATTCTTCAAGGTTCGAGTAAAGATGAACTGTTCCATCCCAGAAACGCTGAATATGACCCTACCTCCTCAACAATCAATTGTCGCATGACTGTCTCTCAACCAGTCCATGCCAAGAACGACATCAAAATTCCCCATAGAGAATTCAATCAATGATGCGGGCAATAAATGCCCACACACCTCTACCGGACATGAAAAGCGCACTCTGCTAACTTCTACGAGCCCATTGTCGGTGAGTATATCCATCCTCTCCGGCAATGCCTCAAACTCTAATCCAATCCGTGTAGCATATTGTGCAGAGATGAATGAATGAGTAGCGCCTGAATCAAATAATGCTACAGCGGGAAATGAGGTGACGAGAATTTTACCTGCCACCACGTCACTAGACGCTAGAGCCTCTCCCAAGGATAATATGAGAGCCTGGCCCTGGCCCCACGGAGCCCCTTGTTGCGGCCTTCCTCGACCATGTTGTTGCTGCCTCTGAGGACCTCCGGCTTCCTGTGCTTGGCGGAACATCTGAGCCTGCGTTGGTAGACGTTGGGCTAGGGGCCTTACTGCTAATACTGGCCCTCCACTCGGGGTTGCCACCGGAGCTGGCAATGCTGGAAACTGTTGAGCCGGCCCTCCTGGCCTCTGCATCATAGGACAAGTGGAAATACGGTGGTCTGAACTACCACACCTCAAGCATAAGCCATTCGCTGACCGGAACACCTCCCTCGTGTGCCCTGCCTTCCTACAGAATGTACAGCCCTGGGGTGCTCCCTGAAGCTGCTGCTGGTTCCTCGGCTGCTGATGCCGAACTGGCGCTGTATTAGTTGACACGGCTGTCCTCCGCGGCGCTCCTGCATCATGAATACGTATACCAGGTGCTGGTGCCGATGTTCGCTGTATTACTCCTCCTCCAACCTGGGAATGAGATCTCTTCTGACCCCTGTCCTCGATGCCAACCTCTGCTGGGTAAGCTCGTGCCTCCGAGCGGCCGTCAAAACAGCGTCAAACGTCTGGTAGTCGTGTCCCTCCACAAGTTGCAGTAGTTCCAAGTGAAGTCCCTGTTGGAACCTCATAGCCTTCTCTGGCTCCGTTGCCACCATTGCTGGTGCGAAACGGCACAATCTGCAGAACTCTGCTGCATACCCATCTACGGTCTTGCCTGCTTGCTTGAGACTAATAAACTTCTGCTGGAACTCATATCGAGCTACTACGCCAAAATACTTGGCCTTGAATCTTTCACTGAAGGTGGTCCAACGAACAGGGCGTCTTATACCAACTTCTTCTGATGCCCACCAGTCGCGGGCAAGATCCTGAAGTACTAATTTGACCTGATCAACCTTCTCATCATCTGGAACCTTGGCTGCCACAAGAATGGCTTCGATGTCTTGAATCCATGCATCCGCAGTGATGGCATCCTCCGTGCCGTCAAAATACCTCGGGTTCAAGCGACGGAATATTCCTGATGCTCCCGAGTCAACCCCGGCACTCCTCTCAAGAGCTAACTGAATCCCTTGGTTCAGCAACACGTTCTGCTCCTGCTGCTAAGTCTGTTGCTGTTGGTGAGTGACAAGAATCCCTCGGATGATCTCCAGGAGTGCTACGGCATCTAGTGCTGTCGTCGCTGCTGGTGCTGTAGGAGTTTCAATAACCTGCGGCTGCACTGCCTCTGGTTCCATTTCTGCTCGTGTCCGTCCTGGGGAAGGTTCTCTCCCCTGTTGGTGCCCAGTCGAGCCATGCTCTCGCTGCTCTTCCTCATGGGCCTCACCCGCTACTGAGAATGAAGCACCCCTATAGAGAAAGATATAAGATTATCAAGTCCGAACGAGGAAGATTTCGAGGATGCAAGTCAGGTTAGAGATCAAGGCAAGGATAGAGAATTCGAAACAGAATTTCAAGGGGAACAAGTTTTGATTGAGACTCCTACTAATTCGCAATACCCCACAAGTCTGAAAAACAGACCTGTATGGGCCACCACTAAAACCTTGTCACGCCCCAGTACCGAAATACAGAGACGGACTAGGCCAGCTACTCCATATGAGGTACGTAACGTCATACGGCGATCGTGGCTGTCGAGAGACTAGAGGGTATATGCTACAATCAAGTCTTCTATGGTCCTACAGAGTTCTATGTCTCAATCAATCAAGTCACATCAGCAATTAAATGAACATTAAAGATAAAGCAGTAAGGCGTCCCCGACGCTTCATCAAAATGATCATGAGAGACTAGCTTTATAATTTAGCTATCTCAGAGAGTCAGGAGTACAAAATTATACACAACTGCAGTATGTTTCTTTACAATTCTGTACTGACACAAAATATCAAGTAATCCGGCTAACAGGTGCCAGTGGCTAAACGTCGCACAAAGTAAAGGCAGGAGTGGTGGAGAATAAACCCACTCGAGTCCCCGAACCGCCATGCTCCTAGTATGCACCATGGATGTCAGGAAGGAAGATCGTGTCTTCCGGCTCTGCTACGAGATCTGGCCAAACAAAACCAGCGGGGTCAGCCCCGAATAGCAAGTACCGCCAAAGGGACACAAGAGTTAAGATTAAAAACCCAGTTAATAGAATAATTGATAATAGTAATACTTATGCTACTATTATAGGGTAGCGCAACATCCTCGAACCCATATGGCACCCTTACAACCAAACATGGACAAAAGGTGCCGCATAGAGTCGGGACGTGTCGTACTCTATAACTTTCACATAAGTTAAAAGACAGCAACAATAAAATCTCCTGGTCGTGACTTCGGTCGATAGCCTATCGTAGCACAATAACCAACCCAACAATCAAACAAGAACATGGGTTGGATCAGGTACCATGATAGACCATGTTCCTCAGTCATTCACAGAAGTAACACTTCACAACCAGAATAAGTCTTCCGTTCATAACTTCGGTCCATAGCCTGTCATAGTACGATAACCAACCCAAAAATCAAACAAAAACATGGGTTGGATCACGTACCATAACAGTCCACTTTCCTCAGTTATTCACGGAAGGTATTAGGATACAAGCAAGTCGTTTTTACGGCCAATCAAGTCTACGAGTTTCTAGTGGGACGAGGTTATCCTCGCATCATGTTATTTAGAAATCCTCAGATCGTATCTTTCCAGCAAGGCTAGCCAACCCAGGGGTTCGCGTAGACATGTATGATTGAGCACATGTCCCTTGTAAGGCCACATTGCCAAAACATATAATATATAGCAGGAATTAATCGGATACAGTCATCCACTCGTTGCAGATGACACAGCATCCGTGGAGACCAGTCGGCGCGTCGAAACAATATCTCAAGGCGGCTGGTGTAACACGATCTCGGGATTTTGCCCTCCCCATGCATCTAGTATATTTAGTTCCCTAGTTTAACCCTAGGTAAAATCTTGGACTCACATGCTGTGGCCTGCATGATTATCCTCCTAAAAGTCGTACTCGAGTACGAGTACCCCAAGAGAGGATCCATGTCAATCAGTATGTCAACATGTTCTACCCTCCTTAGTGTAATGCATTATTACAAATACGCCACGTGGAGTTACGAGTCATTTGTCGAGCATGAACAAGAACTGGGACATTCAGGTACATGTATCAGGTAGGAACACTTTGTTCACCGGGGTCACATTAGTGCTCATATCATGCTCATGGCAAAAGGCGTAAGGATATATATAGCATACACAAACATTTACATATATATAAGCAATATAAAAATAAAAATAATATAAAATATAGGGGAGTCCAGGTCAGAGTGCGCAGGGGTCAGGGCGCGCAGGGGTCAAGCGAGCAGGGGGTCAAGCGCGCAGGGGGTCAGGGCGCGCAGGGGGTCAGGGCGCGCAGGGGGTCAAGCGCGCAGGGGGTCAAGCGCGCAGGGCCAGAGCGCGCACAGGGTCAGAGCGCGCAGGGTCAGAGCGCGCAGCGCCAAAAGGCGCTGGGCCACGAGAGAGCTGCGCCCTTCGCTAAAAAGCGCTGGGCCAGGACTGCGCGCGCCAACTGCTACAGGGTCATCTTCTTCCTCTTGGCTGAGAGCAAGAACACCATGAGCCCTAGAACTTCTAAGGACTATAAAATCCTCATCCTAAGCCCAAATTGGGACTTCTATAGGTCAAAATGGGGTAGAACAAAATTTTCTACAACATGGAACACTCAAAACTTGAAAATAATGAAGTTTGCTAGATCAAAACCAAGAAAATTCAAAAATGGTTAAAACTTAGATCTACAAAAATTAAAGCTTCAAAATGGAAAATTTCAAGTTCTAAACTAGTATATAATGAGGAGAAGAACATTTTTGACAAATAATTTTTGTAAGAAAACATTAACAAAAATTTATTGATCCATCTCTTGAGCAAGTTGGCACTTGCCTTGGTTGGTGGAGGAAATAAATGAGAGGAAATAAATGAGAGGAGAGAGAATGAGATGAGTTATTATATAGAATCTTGAACCCATGGGTTCATGATGAACCAAAGGGTTCATGATGAACCATTGGTGAACCAAAAATAGGTTACCCAAATGAGCCAAAACTGTAGGCCCAAATGCAGAAAATAAATTACGAAATATTATTTTGTCGAATATTTTGGGAAATGCATGAAGAAATACAGCATAATAAATATCGTATAAATACAAGGTAAATACAATTTATCGGTTTACGTATTAAAATACGTATTCCAGGGTCGGGGAGTGACAATCAATAATCATCTATCTAGGTGTGTATGAGTACTAGCTTCGATATGTGGCCGGCTTGGGTCTGAACAAGGTCTAATGATCTAACCAATCATACGTGGAGTGTAGGATTAGCATTCACAAGGTTTACAAGAATAAATAAGGCAAATAATGACCACACATCTACACTAGTACTCCCCGCCTCCGACTGGTAGAGTGGATCCAAACAAGACACGTCACGACACGGGATTCTACGAGAAGGGAGCAAGTCTCCTCGAGAATCGGTGTCAATATACTGCACAAGAACTACAAGGGGCTTGCACAAGATATACCAAGATAACAAGGAATAATATCTCATGTCGGGATCCATGAATACCAATTCGTGTGACCAATGTGTCAAGAACAAGTATATCTATACTAAGTACATGAATTATAACAGTTATCGTAAATTAGAAAAGTTATCAGAGAATGTACTCGCTTGTCATGTGATGGAAAATGTCAACTGAGTCCAATACAGTGCTTCGAGGACCTAAAGATGGAATGTTGTATCAATATAATGTTCTGGAAGTAAAAACAAGTCAAACTAAGTCAAAGCAAGTCAAACTAGGTCAATCTAAGTCAAAACAAGTCAAACTAGGTCAATCTAAGTCAAAGGTTGACTTATAGTTGACTTTTGGTCACTAGTCAACCCTTGGTCAACTCTAGGTCAACTCTAGGTCAAACTTGACTAACGTTGACTAAAAGTTGACTTTGGGTCAACTCTGGTCAAGTTCTAGTCAATTATAGGCTACGGTTGACTTCCGGTTGACTTTTGGTCAAAATAGTCAACTATGGTCAACCGAGGTCAAAACTAGTCTAAGTCCACTATTCCTAACCATTACCAACCATAATATCCTAATTATAACTATATCTTAAAGTAGTAAACTCATATCTTAATAAATAGGCATTACCTTAACTTACCCTTTCTTACATTTTCAAGGTAATCCCATTACCTTAGCCTCAAACTCAAACTCTAGACTTCTCTACCCTCATTCTAAGTATTCTCCAACTCTCTACTATGGTATTCTAACCTTTTTCTAGTATCTCGATACCGTATCATGGTATCTTGATATCTCATTTGATGCAAGGATAATTATCTCATTACCTTAAGGCAAAAAGGTAAAATGAGACAACACAATGGTATCTTGAAATACCATTCTATCTAAACTCTATTTTAACTCTCTAAACTCTACTAGGATACAATATTAATATCAAGCTAACTTAACCATACTAACTATATACTAACACCATCAAACTCTAACCTTCTAACATCATAATCTAACTAACTCACTAACTTATCTCAATAGCTAACTCAAACTTAACTCTAAAATACTCTCTAAGTCCTATTACTAACATGAACATCTAACTTTCTGTAAGCCCCTGTTATTTAATTATTTTAAATTAAGGGTTTTTAAGTGCAAATGACATTATTAGCC
>JANAVB010035418.1:82500-239739 GCA_029216955.1 Iris pallida
GGTGTATTGTGGGCTGCTGCTGCTGCTTTAGCTGCTGCAATTGCTGCTGATTTTGCTGCTGCTGCTGCAGCTACTCAATGTCGCCCCCCCCTGTCCCCTCTACCTCCCTCTCCATCTCACTCTCTACTTCCCTCTCTACCTCACTCACTATCTATATATATAATCCATCTAACATCTAATATATATATCACATCCTATATATATATAATCTCCCCTCAACTTACAACACACACACACACACTCACTAGTCACACACGCACACACATATATATACACACAATTGTATACATATCTCCACACACACTCAACCCTCAAGAACAACACTGTCACAACCCGCTCCCGAATAATCGAACACGAGTCGGACATGCCCAGCCTTCATCGTTAGACACGATGAAGTAAGCTGTACCAATCTCTAGGGAAACTACAAGTCAAGATATGAATGAATATAAAACACAGCATCTATATAAGCGAATCCCAGAATCAAAGTATATGTCTAAAAGTTATTACATTCATCCAGCTAAAAGAAAAGTAAAGTCTGATAGTCTCAAGTACAATAGAATATAAACTGCTAAGGGTAAGGTACTAGGCCTCCTCAGTCTCTAAGTCCAGAGCAACTCCAGCTGGCTCTACTGCGTCTATAGGCTCACGGCCATAGTATGTGTCACACAATGCCTCTATCTCACCGGCAACATATCCTAGTCAGGAGCGGAGCAAAGTACAGTTCTAGTTAATGAACAAGAACATGGAAATACGTACAAGAGAACATGAAATATGAGATACATAAAATGAACATGAAAGTACATGAGTGTAAGTACAGGAATATAAACTATGAACCTGAAGTACAAGACATGACATATGTGCACAATGTTTGAAATACAACTTGTCACGCCCCAGTACCGAAATACGGAGACGGACTAGGCCAGCTACTCCATATGAGGTACGTAACGTCATACGGCGATCGTGGCTGTCGAGAGACTAGGGGGTACATGCTACAATCAAGTCTCCTATGGTCCCACAGAGTTCTATGTCTCAATCAATCAAATCAAATCAGCAATTAAATGAACATTAAAGATAAAGCAGTAAGGCGTCCCCGACGCTTCATCAAAATGGTCATGAGAGACTAGCTTTATAATTTAGCTATCTTAGAGAGTCAGGAGTACAAAATTATACACAGCTGCAGTCTGTTTATTTACAAGTCTGTACTGACACAAAATATCAAGTAATCCGGCTAACAGGTGCCGGTGGCTAAACGCCGCAAAAGTATAAGCAGGAGTGGTGGAGAAGAAACCCACTCGAGTCCCCGAACCGCCATGCTCCTAGTATGCACCATAGATGTCAGGGAGGAAGATCGTGTCCTCAGGCTCTGCTACGGGATCTGGCCAAACAAAACCAGCGGGGTCAGCCCCGAATAGCAAGTACCGCCAAAGGGGCACAAGAGTTAAGATTAAAAACCCAGTTAAATAGAATGATTGATAATAGTAATACTTATGCTACCATTATAGGGTAACGCCACATCCTCGAACCCATATGGCACCCTTACAACCAAACAAGGACAAAAGGTGCCGCATGGAGTCGGGACGCGTCGTACTCTATAACTTTCACATAAGTTAAAGGGTATAAACAATAAAATCTCCTGATCGTGACTTCGGTCGACAGCCTATCGTAGCACAATAACCAACCCAACAATCAAACAAGAACATGGGTTGGATCATGCACCATGATAGACCATGTTCCTCAGTCATTCACAGAAGTAGCACTTCACAACCAGAATAAGTCTTCCGTTCATAACTTCGGTCCACAGCCTGTCATAGTACGATAACCAACCCAACAATCAAACAAGAACATGGGTTGGATCACGTACCATGACAGTCCTCTTCCCTCAGTTATTTACGGAAGGTAATAGGACACAAGCAAGTCGTTTTCACGGCCAATCAAGTCTACGAGTTTCTAGTGGGACGAGGTTATCCTCGCATCATGTTATTAGAAAATCCTCAGATCGTATCTTTCCAGCAAGGCTAGCCAACCCAGGGGTTCGCGTAGACAGGTATGATTGAGCACAGGTCCCTCGTAAGGCCACCTTGCTAAAACATATAATATATAGCAGGAATTAATCGGATACAGTCATCCACTCGTTGCAGATGACACAGTATCCGTAGAGACCAGCCAGCGCGTCAAGACGGTATCTCAAGGCGGCTGGTGTAACACGATCTCGGGATTTTGCCCTTCCCATGCATCTAGTATGTTTAGTTGCCTAGTTTAACCCTAGGTGAAATCTTGGACTCACATGCTGTGGCCTGCATGATTATCCTCCTAAAGTCGTACTTTAGTACGAGTACCCCAAAGAGGATCCATGTCAATCAGTATGTCAACATGTTCTACCCTCCTTAGTGTAATGCATCATTGCAAATACGCCACGTGGAGTTACGAGTTATTTGTCGAGCATGAACAAGAACTGGGACATTCAGGTACATGTATCAGGAAGGAACACTTTGTTCTCCGGGGTCCCATTAGTGCTCATATCATGCTCGGGACAAAAGGCGTAAGGATACAAAATGGGCATATAATATCTAATAAAATATCAAAAGCGTACGCACAAAAGCATGCACGCTCAAGGGGTAAAAGTCACGCAGGCTCACTCAGGCTCACTCAAGGCAGCGTGCGTGAAAAGTCACGCAGACTCAAGGGAAGAGCTGCGTGAAAAGTCACGCAGACTCAAGGAAAGAGCTGCGTAAAAAGTCACGCAAACTCAAGGAGAGAGCTGCGTGAAAAGTCACGCAAGCTCAAGGAGAGAGCTGCGTGAAAAAGGTCACGCAGGCTCAAGGAGAGAGCTGCGTGAAAAGTCACGCAGGCTCAAGGAGAGAGCTGCGTGAAAAGTCACGCAAGCTCAAGGAGAGACACGCTTCCAACAGGAAGCGTGCTCAAACAGGAGCACACTGTTCACTGTCTTCTCCAAACAGCAAGAACACCATGGCTGAACCCAAACTTCAAAGCATCATAACTTGGCCATCCGAACTCCAAATCCAGATTTCCAAAGTTCCAACTTGGGTGAAACTGAATGCTCTTCCACATGGAAGCATCAAAAACCCATAAAATCTAACTAAAGTAGATCAAACCATGCAAAATCCGAAAATGATTAAAACCTAGATCTACAAAAATCAAAGCTTCAAAATAGAAATTTCCAAGTTCTAAACTAGTATAGATTGAGGAGAAGAACATGTTTTGGCAAATAGTTTTGTAAGAAATCATTGACAAAATTATGGATCCATCTCTTGAGCAAGTTGGTACTTGCCTTGGTTGGTGGAGGAAATAAATGAGAGGAATAATGAGAGGAGAGAGAATGAGATGGGTTTATAAAGATCTTGGACCCATGGGTTCATGATGAACCAAAGGGTTCAAGATGAACCATTGGTGAACCAAGAATAGGTTACCCAAATGAGCCAAAACTGTAGGCCCAAATACAGAAAATAAATTAGGAAATAATATTTTGTCGAATATTTTTGGGAAATGCATGAAGAAATACAGCATAATAAATATCGTATAAATACAAGGTAAATACAGATTATTGATTTCATATATTAAAATACGTATTCCAGGATCGGGGAGTGACATCTCTACCCTTCTTAGAAAAATTCCGTCCTCGGAATTCCAGCCAAGACAGGATAGTGAAATCAGGGCAAGCAAGGCTCAATCATATACAAGTAAACTATCATAGCAGTTATTATCATACATCACAAAGTACAAAACAAGCAGGTGCAGATAAGCATGGAATCGTGTCAATAAGGTGCATAATATACGTTATTAGTCAAACAAATACGGATACCGAGATCTGATCTCGTCCTCGCGCTCCCAGGTTGACTCTTCCGGAGAGTGATGGTTCCAAGAAACACGGACTAGGCTTATCGTCCGATTTTTGAGTACCTTCTCTCGCCGGTCTAAAATAGATACGGGTTGTTCCTCGTAGGTTAGGTCGGTACCAACGACTAACTCAGAATGATCGAGGACATGACTCGGATCCGGAACATACCCACGTAATTGGGACATATGAAACACATAATGTATGCCAGTTAACGAAGGCGGAAGGGCAAGTTGATAAGCCACATCGCCTACCCGAGCGAGAATCTTAAAAGGAACAACGTATCTTGGACTAAGCTTTCCTCGGGTTCCAAATCTGATGATACCCCGAGTAGGCAAAATCCGCAGAAACACTTGGTCGCCAACTCTGAACTCTAGAGGCCTACGATGCTGATCTGTCCAATAACGATGTCGGTCCTGTGCAACTCGAAGGCGCTCTCTGACCAACTTAACTATCTCCACAGTCTGCGTGATCATCTCTGGTCCCAACAACTTCCGTTCTCCGACGTCGTCCCATGCCAAAGGGGACCTACACTTCCTTCCGTACAATGCTTCGAACGGGGCCATCTGAACGCTAGCCTGATAGCTGTTGTTATAGGAGAACTCCACTAGATGAAGGTGATCCTTCCAAGATCCGCCAAAATCTAAGGTACACGCCCGTAGCATATCTTCTAATGTCTGAATGGTTCTTTCTGATTGCCCGTCGGTTTGTGGATGATAAGCAGTACTGAATCTTAACTTGGTTCCCAAACTTTGGTGTAAGCTCCGCCAAAAATGGGAAGTAAACCGCGTATCCCGATCTGATACTATACTAACTGGAACACCGTGCTGCCTTCTATCAGCTTCATGTACATTTCTGCTAACTGCTCAGTAGTTTGTCCAACTCGGAAGGGAAGGAAATGAGCGACCTTCGTGAGTCGATCTACTATTACCCAGACTGCATTCTTGCCAGCCGGGGATCTAGGTAAACCGGTCATGAAATCCATCGTAATGTGCTTCCATTTTCATTCTGGGATAGGAAGCGGCTGTAGCAACCCTGCCGGTCTCTGCTGCTCGGCTTTCACCTGCTGACATACCAGACACTTGGATACAAATCTTGCTCTCTCTTTTTTCATGCCATTCCACCAAAAGTACTGCCTGATATCTCGATACATCTTCGTTCCTCCTGGATGAATGGAGTAAATAGAACTATGAGCTTCGGACATAACTTCTTGCCGAAGGTCTCCACTCGGTACACAGAGTCTGTTTCTAAACCTGAGCGTACCATCTTCATGAATCACTAACTCCTTCCTACGGCCTGATTCACACTCCGACCGCAACTTCTGAATCTGTGGATCTCCTGCTTGTGCTGCCCTTATCCTCTTTACTAAGGTTGATTGAATCTGCATACTGGTCATTCTTCCTATATCCCTTGGCAAAACTACTTCGATTCCCATACTCTGAAGGTCTTCTAAAATATGCTTCTGCGAGGTCAAGATAAAGGCACTGTCTCTTCTACTCAGTGCATCTGCAACTATATTCGCCTTGCCTGGATGATACTGAAGATCTAAATCAAAATCCTTCAGCAGTTCTAACCATCTTCTTTGTCTCATGTTCAAATCTCGCTGCGTGAATACGTATTTCAAACTTTATGATCAGTATAGATCTCTACCCGATATCCGTATAAATAATGCCTCCACAACTTGAGTGAAAACTCTACAGCTGCTAACTCCAAATCGTGCGTCGGGTAATTCTTCTCATGGTCTCGAAGCTGCCGAGACGCATATGCTATCACCTTTCCCTGTTGCATCAATACACATCCAAGACCCTTCCCAGATGCGTCACAATATACTGTAAAGCCTCCCGCTCCTACTGGAAGCGTCAAGATTGGGACTGAGATCAATCTCTTCTTCAATTCTTCAAAGGATGCCTGACAGCTAGCTGATCAAACAAACTCTACGTCCTTGTGCGTCAAACGCGTTAAGGGCACAAAGATCTTGGCAAAGTTTGCCACGAACCTTCTGTAGTAACCAGCTAATCCTAAGAAACTTCGCACTTCTGCAACCGTTCTTGGGACTGGCCAATGCTCTACGGCCTCAATCTTCTTCGGATCCACTGACACTCCTGCCCCAGAAATTACATGCCCCAGGAATGAAATATGATCTAACCAGAATTCACACTTGTCGAGCTTCGCATAAAGTTGATGCTCCCTCAATGTCTGTAAGACAGTCCTAAGATGTTTCTCATGCTCCTCTTCACTGCTAGAATAGACAAGAATGTCATCTATGAACACCATCACAAATTTATCCAAATACGGCAGAAAGATGCGGTTCATTAAATCCATGAATACTGCAGGGGCGTTGGTTAGTCCTCAGGGTATTACTAAAAACTCATAATGCCCATATCTAGATCTGAATGCTGTCTTCGGTATGTCTTGCTCCCGGACTCTTACTTGATAGTATCCTGACCGAAGATCGATCTTGGAAAAGACGCTGGCCTTGCTCAACTGGTCAAACAGGTCATCAATCCTTGGTAGTGGGTACTTATTCTTCACTGTTACTGCATTCAGCTTGCGATAGTCGATGCACATCCTCGTCGACCCATCCTTCTTGGGAACTAGAATCACTGGCGCAGCCCAGGGCAATTTACTGTCTCGGATGAATCCCTTAGACTTCAACTCTTCTTCATGTTGATACAACTTATCCTGTTCTGACGGCAACATTCTGTAAACTCTGTCTGCAATAGGCCTCGTTCCGGGGTTCAACTCAATACTAAATTCTACCTCTCTGACTGGGGGTATCCCTGGGAGCTCATCAGGGAAGACGTCGAGAAAATCTTCGACCACTCTCGGAATCTGTCCTGGCTCTGACACTGCTGCTGAGATGACGCCTCCGGCCTAATTTTTCAAGGTTCGAGTAAAGATGAACTGCTCCATCCCAGGAACGCTGAATATGACCCTACCTCCTCTACAATCAATTGTCGCATGACTTTCTCTCAACCAGTCCATGCCAAGAACGACATCAAAATTCCCCATAGGGAATTCAATCAATGATACGGGCAATAAATGCCCACACACCTCTACCGGACATGAAAAGCGCACCCTGCTAACTTCTACGAGCCCATTGCCGGTGAGTATATCCATCCTCTCCGGCAATACCTCAAACTCTAATCCAATCCGTGTAGCATATTGTGCAGAGATGAATGAATGAGTAGCGCCTGAATCAAATAATGCTACAGCGGAAAATGAGGTGACGAGAATTTTACCTGCCACCACGTCACTAGACGCTAGAGCCTCTCCCAAGGTCAATGTGAGAGCCTGGCCCTGCGGAGCCCCTTGTTGCGGCCTTCCTCGACCATGCTGTTGCTGCCTCTGAGGGCCCTCGGCTTCCTGTGCCTGGCGGAACATCTGAGCCTGCGTTGGTAGACGTTGGGCTAGGGGCCTTACTGCTAATACTGGCCCTCCACTCGGGGTTGCCACCGGAGCTGGCAATGCTGGAAACTGCTGAGCTGGCCCTCCTGGCCTCTGCATCGCAGGACAAGTGGAGATACGGTGGTCTGAACTACCACACCTCAAGCATAAGCCATTCGCTGACCGGCACACCTTCCTCGTGTGTCCTGTCTTCCTACAGAATGTACAGCCCTGGGGTGCTCCCGGACGCTGTTGCTGGTTTCTCGGCTGCTGATGCCGAACTGGCACTGTATTAGTTGACACGGCCGTCCTCCGCGGCGCTCCTGCATCATGAATACGTACACCGGGTGCTGGAGCCGATGTTCGCTGCATTGCTCCTCCTCCAACCTGGGAATGAGATCTCTTCTGACCTCCTGTCCTCGATGCCAACCTCTGCTGGGTAAGCTCGTGCCTCCGAGCGGCCGTCAAAACAGCGTCAAACGTCTGGTAGTCGTGTCCTTCCACAAGCTGCAGTAGTTCTAAATGAAGTCCTTGCTGGAACCTCATAGCTTTCTCTGGCTCCGTTGCCACCATTGCTGGTGCAAAACGGCACAATCTACAGAACTCTGCTGCATACCCATCTACGGTCTTGCCTGCTTGCTTGAGACTGATGAACTTTTGCTGGAGCTCATATCGAGCTACTACGCCAAAATACTTGGCCTTGAATCTGTCACTGAAGGTGGTCCAACGAACAGGGCATCTTGCACCAACTTCTTCGGATGCCCACCAGTCGCGGGCAAGATCCTGAAGTACCAGTTTGACCTGATCAACCTTCTCATCATCTGGAACCTTGGCTGCCACAAGAATGGCTTCGATGTCCTGAATCCAGGCATCCGCAGTGATGGCATCCTCCGTGCCATCAAAATACCTCGGGTTCAAGCGACGAAACCTTCCTGATGCTCCCGAGTCAGCCCCGACACTCCTCTCAAGAGCTAACTGAATCCCCTGGTTCAGGAACACGTTCTGCTCTTGCTGCCGAGTCTGTTGCTGTTGGTTAGTGACAAGAAACCCCCGGATGATCTCCAGGAGTGCTACGGCGTCTGGTACTGCCGTCGCTGCTGGTGCTGCAGGAGTTTCAATAACCTGCGGCTGCACTGCCTCTGGTTCCACTTCTGCTTGTGCCTGCCCTGGGGAAGGTTCTCTCCCCTGTTGCTGCCCAGTCGAGCCATGCTCTTGCTGCTCTTCCTCATGGTCCTCACCCGCTACTGAGAATGAAGTACCCCTATAGAAAAAGATATAAGATTATCAAGTCCAGACGAGGAAGATTTTGAGGATGCAAGTCAGGTTAGAGAGCAAGGCAAGGACAGAGAATTCGAAATAGAATTTCAAGGGAAACAAGTTTTTGATTGAGACTCCTAATAATTCGTAATACCCCACAAGTCTGAAAAACAGACCTGCATGGGCCACCACTAAAACCTTGTCACGCCCCAGTACCGAAATACGGAGACAGACTAGGCCAGCTACTCTATATGAGGTACGTAACGTCATACGGCGATCGTGGCTGTCGAGAGACTAGGGGGTACATGCTACAATCAAGTCTCCTATGGTCCCACAGAGTTCTATGTCTCAATCAATCAAATCAAATCAGCAATTAAATGAACATTAAAGATAAAGCAGTAAGGCGTCCCCGACGCTTCATCAAAATGGTCATGAGAGACTAGCTTTATAATTTAGCTATCTTAGAGAGTCAGGAGTACAAAATTATACACAGCTGCAGTCTGTTTATTTACAAGTCTGTACTGACACAAAATATCAAGTAATCCGGCTAACAGGTGCCGGTGGCTAAACGTCGCAAAAGTATAAGCAGGAGTGGTGGAGAAGAAACCCACTCGAGTCCCCGAACCGCCATGCTCCTAGTATGCACCATGGATGTCAGGGAGGAAGATCGTGTCCTCAGGCTCTGCTACGGGATCTGGCCAAACAAAACCAGCGGGGTCAGCCCCGAATAGCAAATACCGCCAAAGGGACACAAGAGTTAAGATTAAAACCCAGTTAAATAGAATAATTGATAATAGTAATACTTATGCCACCATTATAGGGTAACGCCACATCCTCGAACCCATATGGCACCCTTACAACCAAACAAGGACAAAAGGTGCCGCATGGAGTCGGGACGCGTCGTACTCTATAACTTTCACATAAGTTAAAGGGTATAACAATAAAATCTCCTGATCGTGACTTCGTTCGACATCCTATCGTAGCACAATAACCAACCCAACAATCAAACAAGAACATGGGTTGGATCATGCACCATGATAGACCATGTTTCTCAGTCATTCACAGAAGTAGCACTTCACAACCAGAATAAGTCTTCCGTTCATAACTTCGGTCCACAGCCTGTCATAGTACGATAACCAACCCAACAATCAAACAAGAACATGGGTTGGATCACGTACCATGACAGTCCGCTTCCCTCAGTTATTTACGGAAGGTAATAGGACACAAGCAAGTCGTTTTCACGGTCAATCAAGTCTACGAGTTTCTAGTGGGACGAGGTTATCCTCGCATCATGTTATTAGAAAATCCTCAGATCGTATCTTTCCAGCAAGGCTAGCCAACCCAGGGGTTCGCATAGATAGGTATGATTGAGAACAGGTCCCTCGTAAGGCCACCTTGCTAAAATATATAATATATAGCAGGAATTAATCGGATACAGTCATCCACTCGTTGCAGATGACACAGTATCCGTGGAGACCAGCCGGCGCGTCAAGACGGTATCTCAAGGCGGCTGGTGTAACACGATCTCGGGATTTTGCCCTTCCCATGCATCTAGTATGTTTAGTTGCCTAGTTTAACCCTAGGTGAAATCTTGGACTCACATGCTGTGGCCTGCATGATTATCCTCCTAAAGTCGTACTTTAGTACGAGTACCCCAAAGAGGATCCATGTCAATCAGTATGTCAACATGTTCTACCCTCCTTAGTGTAATGCATCATTGCAAATATGCCACGTGGAGTTACGAGTCATTTGTCGAGCATGAACAAGAACTGGGACATTCAGGTACATGTATCAGGAAGGAACACTTTGTTCTCCGGGGCCCAATTAGTGCTCATATCATGCTCGGGACAAAAGACGTAAGGATACAAAATGGGCATATAATATCTAATAAAATATCAAAAGCGTACGCACAAAAGCACGCACGCTCAAGGGGTAAAAGTCACGCAGGCTCACTCAGGCTCACTCAAGGCAGTGTGCATGAAAAGTCACGCAGACTCAAGGGAAGAGCTGCGTGAAAAGTCACGCAGACTCAAGGAAAGAGCTGCGTGAAAAGTCACGCAAACTCAAGAAGAGAGCTGCGTGAAAAGTCACGCAAGCTCAAGGAGAGAGCTGCGTGAAAAAGGTCACGCAGGCTCAAGGAGAGAGCTGCGTAAAAGTCACGCAGGCTCAAGGAGAGAGCTGCGTGAAAAGTCACGCAGGCTCAAGGAGAGAGCTGCGTGAAAAGTCACGCAAGCTCAAGGAGAGAGCTGCGTGAAAAGTCACGCAAGCTCAAGGAGAGACACGCTTCCAACAGGAAGCGTGCTCAAACAGGAGCACACTGTTCACTGTCTTCTCCAAACAGCAAGAACACCATAGCTGAACCCAAACTTCAAAGCATCATAACTTGGCCATCCGAACTCCAAATCCAGATTTCCAAAGTTCCAACTTGGGTGAAACTGAATGCTCTCCCACATGGAAGCATCAAAAACCCATAAAATCTAACTAAAGTAGATCAAACCATACAAAATCCGAAAATGATTAAAACCTAGATCTACAAAAATCAAAGCTTCAAAATAGAAATTTCCAAGTTCTAAACTAGTATAGATTGAGGAGAAGAACATGTTTTGGCAAATAGTTTTGTAAGAAATTATTGACAAAATTATGGATCCATCTCTTGAGCAAGTTGGTACTTGCCTTGGTTGGTGGAGAAAATAAATGAGAGGAATAATGAGAGGAGAGAGAATGAGATGGGTTTATAAAGATCTTGGACCCATGGGTTCATGATGAACCAAAGGGTTCAAGATGAACCATTGGTGAACCAAGAATAGGTTACCCAAATGAGCCAAAACTGTAGGCCCAAATGCAGAAAATAAATTAGGAAATAATATTTTGTCGAATATTTTTGGGAAATGCATGAAGAAATACAGCATAATAAATATCGTATAAATACAAGGTAAATACAGATTATTGATTTCATATATTAAAATACGTATTCCAGGATCGGGGAGTGATATCTCTACCCTTCTTAGAAAAATTCCGTCCTCAAAATTCCAGCCAAGACAGGATAGTGAAATCAGGGCAAGCAAGGCTCAATCATATACAAGTAAACTATCATAGCAGTTATTATCATACATCACAAAGTGCAAAACAAGCAGGTACAGATAAGCATAGAATCGTGTCAATAAGGTGCATAATATACCTTATTAGTCAAACAAATGCGGATACCGAGATCTGATCTCGTCCTCGCGCTCCCAGGTTGACTCTTCCGGAGAGTGATGGTTCCAAGAAACACGGACTAGGCTTATCGTCCGATTCTTGAGTACCTTCTCTCGCCGGTCTAAAGTAGATACGGGTTGTTCCTCGTAGGTTAGGTCGGTACCAACGACTAACTCAGAATAATCGAGGACATGACTCGGATCCGGGACATACCCACGTAATTGGGACACATGAAACACATCATGTATGCCAGTTAACGAAGGCGGAAGGGCAAGTCGATAAGCCACATCGCCTACCCGAGCGAGAATCTTAAAAGGACCAACGTATCTTGGACTAAGCTTTCCTCGGGTTCCAAATCTGATGATACCCCGAGTAGGCAAAATTCGTAGAAACACTTGGTCGTCAACTCTGAACTCTAGAGGCCTACGATGCTGATCTGCCCAATGACGATGTCGGTCCTGTGCAACTCGAAGGCGCTCTCTGACCAACTTAACTATCTCCACAGTCTGCGTGATCATCTCTGGTCCCAACAACTTCCGTTCTCCGACGTCGTCCCATGCCAAAGGGGACCTGCACTTCCTTCCGTACAATGCTTCAAACGGGGCCATCTGAATGCTAGCCTGATAGCTGTTGTTATAGGAGAACTCCACTAGATGAAGGTGATCCTTCCAAGATTCGCCAAAATCTAAGATACACGCCCGTAGCATATCTTCTAATGTCTGAATGGTTCTTTCTGATTGCCCGTCGGTTTGTGGATGATAAGCAGTACTGAATCTTAACTTGGTTCCCAAACTTTGGTGTAAGCTCCGCCAAAAATGGGAAGTAAACCGCGTATCCCGATCTGATACTATACTAACTGGAACACCGTCCTGCCTTACTATCTGCTTCATGTACATTTCTGCTAACTGCTCAGTAGTCTGTCTAACTCGGAAGGGAAGGAAATGAGCGACCTTCGTGAGTCGATCTACTATTACCCAGACTGCATTCTTGCCAGCCGGGGATCTAGGTAAACCGGTCACGAAATCCATCGTGATGTGCTCCCATTTCCATTCTGGGATAGGAAGCGGCTGTAGCAACCCTGCCGGTCTCTGCTGCTCGGCTTTCACCTGCTGACATACCAGACACTTGGATACAAATCTTGCTATCTCTCTTTTCATGCCATTCCACCAAAAGTACTGCCTGATATCTCGATACATCTTCGTTCCTCCTAGATGAATGGAGTAAATAGAACTATGAGCTTCGGACATAACTTCTTGCCGAAGGTCTCCACTCGGTACACAGAGTCTGTTTCCAAACCTGAGCGTACCATCTTCATGAATCACTAACTCCTTCCTACGGTCTGATTCACACTCCGACCGCAACTTCTGAATCTGTGGATCTCCTGCTTGTGCTGCCCTTATCCTCTCTACTAAGGTTGATTGAATCTGCATACTGGTCATTCTTCCTATATCCCTTGGCAAAACTACTTCGATTCCCATACTCTGAAGGTCTTCTAAAATATGCTTCTACGAGGTCAAGATAAAGGCACTGTCTCTCCTACTCAGTGCATCTGCAACTATATTCGCCTTGCCTGGATGATACTGAAGATCTAAATCAAAATCCTTCAGCAGTTCTAACCATCTTCTTTGCCTCATGTTCAAATCTCGCTGCGTGAATACGTATTTCAAACTCTTATGATCAGTATAGATCTCTACCCGATCTCCGTATAAATAATGCCTCCACAACTTGAGTGAAAACACCACAGCTGCTAACTCCAAATCGTGATTCGGGTAATTCTTCTCATGGTCTCAAAGCTGCCGAGACGCATATGCTATCACATTTCCGTGCTGCATCAATACACATCCAAGACCCTTCCCAGATATATCACAATATACTGTAAAGCCTCCCGCTCCTACTGGAAGCGTCAAGATCGGGGCTGAGATCAATCTCTTCTTCAATTCTTCAAAGGATGCCTGACAGCTAGCTGACCAAACAAACTCTACGTCCTTGTGCGTCAAACGCGTTAAGGGCGCAGAGATCTTGGTAAAGTCCGCCACGAACCTTCTGTAGTAACCAGCTTATCCTAAGAAACTTCGCACTTCTGCAACCGTTCTTGGGACTGGCCAATGCTCTACGGCCTCAATCTTCTTTGGATCTACTGACACTCCTGCCCCAGAAATTACATGCCCCAGGAATAAAATATGATCTAACCAGAATTCACACTTGTCGAGCTTCGCATAAAGTTGATGCTCCCTCAATGTCTGTAAGACAGTCCTAAGATGTTTCTCATGCTCCTCTTCACTGCTGGAATAGATAAGAATGTCATCTATGAACACCACCATAAATTTATCCAAATACGGCAGAAAGATGCGGTTCATTAAATCCATGAATACTGCGGGGGCGTTGGTTAGTCCAAAGGGCATTACTAAAACTCATAATGCCTATATCTAGATCTGAATGCTGTCTTCGGTATGTCTTGCTCCCGGACTCTTACTTGATAGTATCCTGACCGAAGATCGATCTTGGAAAAGATGCTGGCCTTGCTTAACTGGTCAAATAGGTCATCAATCCTTGGTAGTGGGTACTTATTCTTTACTGTTACTGCATTCAGCTTGCGGTAGTCGATGCACATCCTCGTCGACCCATCCTTCTTGGGAACTAGAATCACTGGCGCGGCCCAGGGCAATTTACTGTCTCGGATGAATCCCTTAGACTTCAACTCTTCTTCATGTTGATACAACTTATCCTGTTCTGACGGCGACATTCTGTAAACTCTGTCTGCAATAGGCCTCGTTTCGGGGTTCAACTCAATGCTAAATTCTACCTCTCTGACTGGGGGTATCCCTAGGAGCTCATCAGGGAAGACGTCGAAAAAATCTTCGACCACTCTCGGAATCTGTCCTGGCTCTGACACTGCTGCTGAGATGACGCCTCCGGCCTGATTCTTCAAGGTTCGAGTAAAGATGAACTGCTCCATCCCAGGAATGCTGAATATGACCCTACCTCCTCTACAATCAATTGTCGCATGACTGTCTCTCAACCAGTCCATACCAAGAACGACATCAAAATTCCCCATAGGGAATTTAATCAATGATGCGGGCAATAAATGCCCACACACCTCTACCGGACATGAAAAGCGCACCCTGCTAACTTCTACGAGCCCATTGCCGGTGAGTATATCCATCCTCTTCGGCAATGCCTCAAACTCTAATCCAATCCGTGTAGCATATTGTGCAGAGATGAATGAATGAGTAGCGCCTGAATCAAATAATGCTACAGCGGAAAATAAGGTGACGAGAATTTTACCTGCCACCATGTCACTAGACGCTAGAGCCTCTCCCAAGGTCAATGTGAGAGCCTGGCCCCGCGGAGCCCCTTGTTGCGGCCTTCCTCGACCATGCTGTTGCTGCCTCTGAGGGCCCTCGGCTTCCTGTGCCTGGCGGAACGTCTGAGCCTGCGTTGGTAGACGCTGGGCTAGGGGCCTTACTGCTAATACTGGCCCTCCACTCGGGGTTGCCACCGGAGCTGGCAATGCTGGAAACTGCTGAGCTGGCCCTCTTGGCCTCTGCATCGCAGGACAAGTGGAGATACGGTGGTCTGAACTACCACACCTCAAGCATAAGCCATTCGCTAACTGGCACACCTCCCTCGTGTGCCCTACCTTCCTACAGAATGTACAGCCCTGGGGTGCTCCCGGACGCTGTTGTTGGTTTCTCGGCTGCTGATGTCGAACTGGCACTGTATTAGTTGACACGGCCGTCTTCCGCGACGCTCCTGCATTATGAATACGTACACCGGGTGCTGGTGCCGATGTTCGCTGCATTGCTCCTCCTCCAACATGGGAATGAGATCTCTTCTGACCTCCTATCCTCGATGCCAACCTCTGCTGGGTAAGCTCGTGCCTCCGAGCGGCCGTTAAAACAGCGTCAAACGTCTGGTAGTCGTATCCTTCCACAAGCTGCAGTAGTTCCAAATGAAGTCCTTGCTGGAACCTTATAGCTTTCTCTGGCTCCGTTGCCACCATTGCTGGTGCGAAATGGCACAGTCTGCAGAACTCTGCTGCATACCCATCTACGGTCTTGCCTGCTTGCTTGAGACTGATGAACTTTTGCTGGAGCTCATATCCAGCTACTACGCCAAAATACTTGGCCTTGAATCTGTCACTGAAGGTGGTCCAACGAACAGGGCGTCTTGCACCAACTTCTTCGGATGCCCACCAGTCGCGGGCAAGATCCTGAAGTACCAGTTTGACCTGATCAATCTTCTCATCATCTGGAACCTTGGCTGCCACAAGAATAGCTTCGATGTCCTGAATCCAGGCATCCGCAGTGATGGCATCCTCCGTGCCATCAAAATACCTCAGGTTCAAGCGACGAAACCTTCCTGATGCTCCCGAGTCAGCCCCGACACTCCTCTCAAGAGCTAACTGAATCCCTTGGTTCAGCAACACGTTCTGCTCCTGCTGCCGAGTCTGTTGCTATTGGTTAGTGACAAGAAACCCCCGAATGATCTCCAGGAGTGCTACGACGTCTGGTACTGCCGTCGCTGCTGGTGCTGCAGGAGTTTCAATAACCTGCGGCTGTACTGCCTCTGGTTCCACTTCTGCTTATGCCTGCCCTGGGGAAGGTTCTCTCCCCTGTTGCTGCCCAGTCGAGCCATGCTCTTGCTGCTCTTCCTCATGGGCCTCACCCGCTACTGAGAATGAAGTACCCCTATAGAAAAAGATATAAGATTATCAAGTCCGGATGAAGAAGATTTCGAGGATGCAAGTCAGGTTAGAGAGCAAGGCAAGGACAGAGAATTCGAAATAGAATTTCAAGGGGAACAAGTTTTTGATTGAGACTCCTAATAATTCGCAATACCCCACAAGTCTGAAAAACAGACCTGCATGGGCCACCACTAAAACCTTGTCACGCCCCAGTACCGAAATACGGAGACGGACTAGGCCAGCTACTCCATATGAGGTACGTAACGTCATACGGCGATCGTGGCTGTCGAGAGACTAGGGGGTACATGCTACAATCAAGTCTCCTATGGTCCCACAGAGTTCTATGTCTCAATCAATCAAATCAAATCAGCAATTAAATGAACATTAAAGATAAAGCAGTAAGGCGTCCCCGACGCTTCATCAAAATGGTCATGAGAGACTAGCTTTTATAATTTAGCTATCTTCGAGAGTCAGGAGTACAAAATTATACACAGCTGCAGTCTGTTTATTTACAAGTCTGTACTGACACAAAATATCAAGTAATCCGGCTAACAGGTACCGGTGGCTAAACGCCGCAAAAGTATAAGCAGGAGTGGTGGAGAAGAAACCCACTCGAGTCTCCGAACCGCCATGCTCCTAGTATGCACCATGGATGTCAGGGAGGAAGATCGTGTCCTCAGGCTCTGCTACGGGATCTGGCCAAACAAAACCAGCGGGGTCAGCCCCGAATAGCAAGTACCGCCAAAGGGGTACAAGAGTTAAGATTAAAAACCCAGTTAAATAGAATGATTGATAATAGTAATACTTATGCTACCATTATAGGATAACGCCACATCCTCGAACCCATATGGCACCCTTACAACCAAACAAGGACAAAAGGTGCCGCATGGAGTAGGGATGCGTCGTACTCTATAACTTTCACATAAGTTAAAGGGTATAAACAATAAAATCTCCTGATCGTGACTTCGTTCGACAGCCTATCGTAGCACAATAACCAATCCAACAATCAAACAAGAACATGGGTTGGATCATGCACCATGATAGACCATGTTCCTCAGTCATTCACAGAAGTAGCACTTCACAACCAGAATAAGTCTTCCGTTCATAACTTCGGTCCACAGCCTGTCATAGTACGATAACCAACCCAACAATCAAACAAGAACATGGGTTGGATCACGTACCATGACAGTCCGCTTCCCTCAGTTATTTACGGAAGGTAATAGGACACAAGCAAGTCGTTTTCACGGCCAATCAAGTCTACGAGTTTCTAGTGGGACGAGGTTATCCTCGCATCATATTATTAGAAAATCCTCAGATCGTATCTTTCCAGCAAGGCTAGCCAACCCAGGGGTTCGCGTAGACAGGTATGATTGAGCACAGGTCCCTCGTAAGGCCACCTTGCTAAAACATATAATATATAGCAGGAATTAATCAGATACAGTCATCCACTCGTTGTAGATGACACAGTATCCGTGGAGACCAGCCGGCGCGTCAAGACGATATCTCAAGGCGGCTGGTGTAACACGATCTCGGAATTTTGCCCTCCCCATGCATCTAGTATGTTTAGTTGCCTAGTTTAACCCTAGGTGAAATCTTGGACTCACATGCTGTGGCCTGCATGATTATCCTCCTAAAGTCGTACTTTAGTACGAGTACCCCAAAGAGGATCCATGTCAATTAGTATGTCAACATGTTCTACCCTCCTTAGTGTAATGCATCATTGCAAATACGCCACGTGGAGTTACGAGTCATTTGTCGAGCATGAACAAGAACTGGGACATTCAGGTACATGTATCAGGAAGGAACACTTTGTTCTCCGGGGTCCCATTAGTGCTCATATCATGCTCGGGACAAAAGACGTAAGGATATAAAATGGGCATATAATATCTAATAAAATATCAAAAGCGTACGCACAAAAGCACGCACGCTCAAGGGGTAAAAGTCACGCAGGCTCACTCAGGCTCACTCAAGGCAGCGTGCGTGAAAAGTCACGCAGACTCAAGGGAAGAGCTGCGTGAAAAGTCACGCAGACTCAAGAGAAGAGCTGCGTGAAAAGTCACGCAAACTCAAGGAGAGAGATGCGTAAAAAGTCACGCAAGCTCAAGGAGAGAGCTGCGTGAAAAAGGTCACGCAGGCTCAAGGAGAGAGCTGCGTGAAAAGTCACGCAGGCTCAAGGAGAGAGCTGCGTGAAAAGTCACGCAAGCTCAAGGAGAGACACGCTTCCAATATGAAGCGTGCTCAAACAGGAGCACACTGTTCACTGTCTTCTCCAAACAGCAAGAACACCATGGCTGAACCCAAACTTCAAAGCATCATAACTTGGCCATCCGAACTCCAAATCCAGATTTCCAAAGTTCTAACTTGGGTGAAACTAAATGCTCTTCCACATGGAAGCATCAAAAACCCATAAAATCCAACTAAAGCAGATCAAATCATGCAAAATCCAAAAATGATTAAAACCTAGATCTACAAAAATCAAAGCTTCAAAATAGAAATTTCCAAGTTCTAAACTAGTATAGATTGAGGAGAAGAACATGTTTTGGCAAATAGTTTTGTAAGAAATCATTGACAAAATTATGGATCCATCTCTTGAGCAAGTTGGTACTTGCCTTGGTTGGTGGAGGAAATAAATGAGAGGAATAATGAGAGGAGAGAGAATGAGATGGGTTTATAAAGATCTTGGACCCATGGGTTCATGATGAACCAAAGGGTTCAAGATGAACCATTGGTGAACCAAGAATAGGTTACCCAAATGTGCCAAAACTGTATGCCCAAATGCAGAAAATAAATTAGAAAATAATATTTTGTCGAATATTTTTGGGAAATGCATGAAGAAATACAGCATAATAAATATCGTATAAATATAAGGTAAATACAGATTATTGATTTCACATATTAAAATACGTATTCCAGGATAGGGGAGTGACACAACTAGCCTATGTGACCGGCTGGGGTGAGTACATGAATATGTACAGGAGTACATGAATATCGGCACGACTTAGGACCCGCGTGCACGATGCGAGGCCTAAGCTATCTACATGAATAATAGAACCGGGGTTTGGTCACATAGCTAGTGTATTTTCCCTCTCCGACACAAGTAAGTACAAGAACAGGAAGTATAAGGGTACAAGATATCGTGTCACATCGTGTCATCAAGAGAAGTATAAGATAGTAAATGCACAAAACCATAGAAAGTACTTGCCTTGCTCCGGAAAAGTATGGGTAATGAATGGAGCTGGATGTCCTCCTGTTTAATTAAGTACAAGTTAATTAATTTCTAATCTATGACAATTGATAGTTCACAGACTATTACTCTCTCTCTCTCTCTTATTAATTGGTATACCTCTACTACTTTTTAGAAAACCATTGATTTTATTCATTATCTATCTACCTGAATTATTTGTCAAAAAAAATTATACTAAGACTTACAAAATGAACTTGGAAGTATTGACTAGAATTATGCTTAAATGGCTTAGCAACCACATACCCTAACTTATCAATATTCAAGTACTACTGCTACACCCAACTTTGAACTTGCAATCTTTTTAATTTCTACAACACTCAACATCACAGAGTCTAAATTAGCAACTGGTCCCATTTAATTTACAAGAGTCTACTCCTGCCATTTGAATACTTACTCTATTAAATACTCCAAAATAAGATACCAACACATTTTAGCAAAATTTCACAAAGTCTAGACTTAAAGAAGGCTCGATCAGCAACATGTTTGATCCCAGCAATTGCTCCCCTTCTCAATTGAATTAAGATACTCATCACTAAAAATTCCAATAGGCAGAACACAACTCAAATGAACCCATTTGTTAACCAATAGTTATCATACCCACACAGTTGATAAAGAAAACTAGTTGCTCAACCAAAACCCAGAAAAACACCCATTCAAAATTAACTCCCAAACATAAGGAGCAGAATTATTCAGAGAAAAAGTATAAACTAAAACTTCCCAAAGCTTATACAAACAAAATCAATCATATTGTATCCTCCATCCTGGACACGCCATCCAGTCAATTTGGACACAGCTATAGGTCTCGCAACTAGCCAAACCAACACAATGCTAAGCCTACTCTTAACGGTTAAAAATTTAAAATTCAGACTTACATAAAGAAGGAAAAATAAGAACAATAGTTAATTACAACTTAAAAATAATGAATCAACATAAAAGATGGCAGTAGCTCCTGCATCCGACACTAATCCCGAACACGGCTGACACGTTCTAATCAACTGCCACCATGCTCAATAGCATACAATCAACTCTAATGTCACCAATGTCCATCTGCTCAAGGAACCTGATGCTCCATAATGGATACGACTCAACTGAGTCGTGTCTAACTAGACGCACATCACAACGACCCCAGCAGACACGAACGCGATGCAACATGAACACTGGACACAAATACAGTCAACATTACCCCCCCCCTCAAATTCGACCAATAGATAACAGAGTAAAATAATTGAAGAGAAATTACCTGGAGAAGAACGAATCCAAGGAGACTCGACTTCAAAGGCTGGCACTCCTACTGTTCTCAATTAAACTTGCAATTTCCTGTTTAGGCATTAAGTCGAACAATTCCATGCAGAAATCAGAAAGGCAAGATTCAAAGGAAGATCATGATCTCTCTAATGTATAAATTAGAAAATATAAATTCAAATAATCTTACCCAAAATTCCAGATCATGGCTCCCTAGTTCACTCAATCCAAGATCCAACCGAACCGACTAACATTAACTATTTCGAACAAATCTCAAAATTCGAAACTACCAGTTATCCAATAAAAACCTAAAATTCCTAATAATAAACCAAAATCCCCTATACGGTTGGTTACAAAAGCTTTTTGACAAGCACTTGCTGCAACGGGTCGCGTGAACCAAAAACCTATTAATAAATACGAACACATTCCCATAAGTTCCCAAAAAATATAAATTTGTAGCGGTCGCAAATAAAAATACTGGGAATTCCGTGTAAATTCAATCCATGATTCCATTTCCAATTCAAACCATAATTCGAAAGTCTCTTTTGTCGGGTAGTGGAATGTTTTGTTTAACGGATTAGTTACTAATTGAAATTAGAACTCAAATAAACACGTCACTCTGAACTTAATGAATTAATAGTAATCAAAATTCCTTTTAAATTTATGTCCCCGCTTATTATTATATATTCTATTTTTCTTTCCTAGTCTATTATATATATATATATATATATATATATATATATATATATATATAAAATATAATATAATATATAAAATATAATATATATATATATATATATATATATATATATATATATATATATATATATAAAATATAATATATAAAATATAATATATATATATATATATATATATATATATATATATATATATATATATATATATATATATTTTATATATATATATATATATATATAAAATATATATATATATATATATATATATATATATATATATATATATATATATAAATATATATATATATATATATATATATATATATATATATATATATATATATATATATATATATAATATAAAAAATATATATATATATATAATATAAAAACAAATTTATTTGTACCATAAAATGGTATGTAAAAATTATTGACATAATTAAGTATAAAAAATAACGAAAAAGAACGATCTATTTTGATTTGAGAAATATATGTCTTTCACATACAACGATAAAAATGAGTAACTCTTTTTGAATGGCAGTTCCAAAAAAAACGTACTTCTATATAAAAAAAACGTATTCGTAGAAATATTTGGAAGAAAAGGGGATATTTTGCTGCAGTAAAAGCTTTTTCTTTAGCTAAATCGATTTCCACTAGGAATTCAAAAAGTTTTTTTGTGCGACAAACAAGTCAAAAAAATTGGAGTAATATAAAATTTCACGGCTCGAACAATTTCCCATTTTAGAAGATGGAAAATTTCCATTAACTAATGTATTGAACTTTATTGAATTCCTTATATAGTAGTTAGAATTAGTTGATGTGGTATGTAGAAAAATAATTTTTTCGTCTACTCTGGGTTCTAAATATAATATTCTTTTTTTTTTGCATTCTCATTTTTATTATAGTCGATTTCATTTGTGATATGGTTTTCCCTATTACTGTACTTTTCTTTTTACAATAGATTTCTATTGTGAAAAAAAAGTACAGTAAATTGCGACAGGTATGGAAACTCTTTTGTTTTAGGGTACGGCTATCCGCACCCCACTGTTTGCTAAGCACACCCCAAAAAATTTGATTTTCCTATTCTACCCCTTCCCACTAAGCACACCCCCTTCCCCCTCCAGCCTCCACCGGCTCCTCTCCTCCTCCTCCCGTCGACCGGAACGACGCCGTCGCCGCCACCTCCTCCCGCCTCCCCTCCTCCTCCCGCTTCTCCCTCCCCTCCCTCCTTCGACGAGGACGAGGCCCCCGCGTGCACCCGCCTCTCCCCTCCTCCCTCCCTCCCTCCTCCGGCGAGGACGAGGCCCCCACGGAGGAGCAGGGCATTTTCGGAGGCGCGCGGGTGCCTCGTCGTCGCCGGAGGAGGGAGAGGAGGGAGAGGCGGGAGAAGGTGGCGGCGGCGGCGGCGTTCCGGTCGGCGGAAGGAGGAGGAGGGAGGGGAGGGAGGAGGGGAGGAGGGGAGAGGCGGGTGCGCGCGAGGGCCTCGTCCTCGTCGGAGTAGGGAGGGGAGGGAGAAACGGGAGGAGGAGGGGAGGCGGGAGGAGGTGGCGGCGGCGGCGTCGTTCCGGTCGACGGGAGGAGGTGGCGGCGGCGGCGGCGGCGTCGTTCCGGTCGACGGGAGGAGGAGGAGAGGAGCCGGTGGAGGCTGGTGGGGGAAGGGGGTGTGCTTAGTGGGAAGGGGTAGAATAGGAAAATCAAATTTTTTTGGGTGTACTTAGCAAACAATGGGGTGCGGATAGCCGCACCCTTTGTTTTATTATATGCTTAATTCAAAATAAAAGGGCAATTCATTGGGTTGATCATAGATTCAAAATATTATGTACACAATAAAGAGTATTATAAATTATATTAACTAATATAGTTATATATTAATTAATATTCATTAATTATTAAATATGAATTCTTAATAAATTCTCATATAGTTAATGATAATGATACTAAGGTATCAAAATCATTAGAAAAATCCCTTACGGAATTGGAGGTTGTTTGGTCAAGTAACGAAAAATCAATCGAATTCATAACTGTCTCAATGTCATTTTTACTTCCTTTTTTTGATTGTCTGAGTATTCAGCTAAGACCATTCCAATGCTCCTTTTCGCCATGCATAAACTGAGCCAACAATTGGGATAAGCACAAAAAATTAAAGCTTCCATAAAGACAGATACACCTAATACATCGAAACTCATTGCCCATGGATAAAGAAAGACCGTTTCAACATCAAAAACAACAAAAACTAGAGCAAACATGTAATAGCGGATTCGGAATTGTAACCAAGCATCCCCCATGGGTTCTATACCCGATTCATAACTAGAGAGCTTCTCTGGTCCTTCACTAATAGGAGCTAAAACTCTGGAAATTACAAATGCCAAGATAGGAATAACGCCTGATATTATTAGAAATGCCCAGAAAATATCATATTCGTGAAGCAGAAACATAAATGTACTCCTATTAAGGTGGAATAGGCTGAATTATTCGATTGGAATTTTCAATTCATCCGGAACTTCTTAGGCAAAACGAGAATTTCTTTTGATCAAATCAAACCGCATAGCTTAGAATTTGTTTGCTATAAGGCATGTCTTGTTTAAAGATTCATACAACGGAACCCCGCTTACATTTTTTTTTCATTAAAAAAAATGCAATTTCAGTAGTCATATGGGTAAAATGGCTAAAGATTTCTAGCATATTCCACTCAAAGTATTCTTTTCATTAAAATGTGGAGGATCCTCATTTCTTCAAATTTTTGTGTGTACTAGATTAAAATGACTAGTATAATTATTATTTTTCCTGATCGAGAAAATCCACAAAAAAGAAAAAAATAGAAAAATTGGTTTTTTATGATCAAAAATGCATTTATGTTGGTTATTCCACAAGAAGAAAAAGAAGAAAACTGTGGGTCTGTTGAATTTCAAGTTTTAGGGACCATATTATATCGGTTGGCTCATTACTTCAACTTCAGTTGAGATAATGAAAAATTATTTCGTTTTTTTAGTAGGAACCTTGGGCGGTTCTCGAAAAAAGATAGCGAAAAAAATTATCCCTAAAGTCGAGACTAAAAGGAATGTATAAACCAATGCTTCCATAGATTCGATCGTGGTTTACAATTATAGCTTCCACACCTATTCATTTGGGATCATTTACCATTTTCCGTAGTTTTTTCTTATTATACGATATAGTTACAAATCGACAGAATAGAATGTAGTTGTAGAATAATTTCAAATCACATACATATTCTCTGTCCTAATAGATATCTTTCTTTAGATACTTTTTTAGATACTTAAAGTTAATAACTAAGTAATCAATTTTACCTAGTCATTCCTTTTGACTAACCAACTGTCACTTTTTTCATATTTCCCATATTTGATAAAAAGATAGTTCAGAATAATGAAAAATAAAAATATTTAAAGGTTTTCATATATATATATATATATATTTTGTTGAGTTATTATTGTTCTTTTCGAAAGAGATAAAAATTGCTGAATCAGAAATAATTATAAGAAGAAAAAAAAATTTGTTATCAAATTGCTTCGATTTGAATTATCCGTAGGATACCCTATATATATATCAAAAAGATGTACAATCAAACCTATTTCTTGATTCAATATCAGTAGAAGTCCAAAGAAGTGAGGTACCCAAATAACGATAGATATGTCAAAAGCATGTCCAATTACGCCTATTCCTAATCCTAAATAGAATGTAACGACGTAGGGATCCATATGTAAACATGTAAACATATTATCTATTTACATACGCTCGAATGACCCCTTCTCATAATAATAATGTTAAAGCTACATCCTTGTGTTTTAGATTCTAAAAAAGGTAGAATTATTCCTGAGATACTTACTCCGGAGAACTTGAGCCCTAAGAGCTGAGTCATTCATAATAATCTTCCATCCTAACTTGGACAACAACGCTTTGTTGACTTTTATGTTTTTTTTTACCGACGCACAAAGAAAATATTTTGTTGCGAATGAACAAGATATTGAGGAATTGTCAATATGTATGATCATTATTATTGATACGGATCTTTTCCACATAAAAAGGGAATCTTTTGTTACAATAGAACCAGAAGCGATGTGGATCATTCAAAAATCGAAGTCGATTTGCTTTATAAAAAGAAGATATCAATGAACTTCTATGAAAGGGTTTCATGGGATTCAGCCAATTGTCCCGATCATGGGATATCATTGAGAAATAGGAATCCGTGTTATCAAAGGATTTCCTGCGATTATTTCTAGTATGGAATGAGTCAGTCATCCACTTTGGTATCTTTTTGAACAAAAATGGTAATATTGTTCTCATCCAATAGTATTTAACATCCAGAAAACTGCAAAATAAAATGCGTCCCAAGCAGAAATATCACAAGTACCGCCACGCCCTGGTCCGTCGCAAGGAAAACTATAACCGAAATTCTTTTTATCTGGCATTAATTTTGAACCGCGTGCATCTCACCTTTTACTAAAATCAATATAGTTGTATGCAAACCTAGAGCAATAGCATGATGAACCAAGAAATCTCCCGGACCTATTGTTAAGAATAGTGAATTATTATTCTCATTAATAGCATTCAACCAACCGGGTAACCATATGCTTCGACCCGCATTGAATGCCGGGCCAGTTGTTGAAGATAAGAGTACATCGAAGCCATATGAAGTCTTACCATGCGCGGATTGTATCCATTGGGCAAATATGGGTTCGATCAAGATTTGTTTTTTCGGAGTACCAAAAGCGAGCATGACGTCATTATGAACATAAAGGCCCAAGGTATGGAATCCCAGAAACAGGCTGGCCCAAATTAAATGAGATATACTAGCTTCTTTATGGTCTAACATTCTTGCCAATACATTATCCTCATTTTGCTCTGGATTATAATCTCTAATGAAGCATATAGCTCCATGAGCAAAAGCTTCTATCATGATGAATCCTGCGATGTATTGGTAATGAGTATATAACGCAGCTTGAGTAAATAATCTACAAACCAGGGATCGATCATCAAATATCACGATTCATAAATTCCATATTGATTAGTGAAATAAGCTTACTGCCAATTGACACTCACCAATATGCAGATCGAATAGTTGGAAATTAGTCTGGCTTCGAGAAATCAACTGGATCAACGCTCGATCTACACGATTCGATCATAAATGGAAGAACCAAATCAACATTAGAGGACAATCGAAGGGCACATGATTCATAGAAACTTGATTCGTACTCACCTTCCTAAAATGGCCAATCGGTGGAACCGGAAGAGCACTTCCGCAGAAATTAATACTCGACAACCGATGTATGAGCGTCGATCTGGAATTTACAGATCAAGGATAATTGTTCGATCGAAATCAAGCAAAATGGAAGAATCGATCGGGACGGGACTCACCTCTATCGGCATGATCGACTTGCCGATAATGAAATTCACTGGAGAATTTAGGAGTATTGAGGAAACTCGAAGAAGATGCTGCCAGGAGCGCTCGGGTCACCGAGTCGACGAGATGTCGCCGCTGTCGTCGAAATCCTCATCTTCAGTCGTTGGAGAAAGAAATTGGAGCGGAGCTGCTACCGAGTTAGATGTTCGGAGAAGCGGAAACGTCGGTCGCCATCGCCATCTCCTCCATCTACAAGCCACAGACGAGAATTAGGGTTAGGGTGCGAAGAGGATTTGGGGATGAGCTTGCGGGTTCTCAAGCTTTCGAGAGAGAGGAAGAGTGAATGGCTGAATGAAATTAACTAACAGAGAATAAATAGTGGCTGGAACATTTCCACTTAAGCCCCACCACCAATTGGGGTTTTAACACAATAGTCCCTCTCCTTTCAATTATTGCTATAGTATCCAAATTTCAGTTAGAAATTTGTTATGAGGTTTGAAAAAATTGGGGACCACTCCAAATGGGTTGAAACAAACTAGAAATTTTCTCCCAAATCATAAATTCGAATTTCCCTCCAAAATAGTCACGAGGATTTATTATTTGAAAATCAAAATAAACAAAACAATCATTTAATCAAAAGATAGATTTAAAATTTTCTGAACATTGAAAAAGTGGGGTGACAAATCTCTCTCTCTTAAAATAATTTCGTCCTCGAAATTTGAGGGACAACAAAAATAAATTCTTAAAACAAAATCACAACGAATGTTTAAACACAAGTCATTTATATAAAATTCTCAAAAGCAAAACAATACAATCAAGCAAACAAATTGGGATATCGCTCCCGCATCTCGTCCTCGCGCTCCCACGTGGACTCTTCCAGAGAGTGATATCTCCACATGACTCGGACAAGCGGTATAGTCTGATTCCACAGTTGCTTCTCCCTCCGATCAAGGATCTCTACTGGCTGCTCCTCGTAGGTCAAGCTCGGACCCACCTCTAGCTCTGAGTAGTCCACCACATGGCTCGGATCCAGAATATAGCGTCGAAGCTGGGACACGTGGAAAACGTCGTGCACTCCCTCCAAGCTAGCAGGAAGCGCTAGTCGATAGGCCACCTCACCAATTCGCTCCGTCACGTCGAAGGGCCCGATGTATCTCGGGCTGAGCTTCCCGCCTCTGCCAAAACGGATGGTGCCTCTGGTCGGCGAGATCTTCAGGAACACTCTACCTCCAAATGCAAACTCTAGTGGCCGTCTGCTGCTGTTCGCCTAGTGCTTCTGTCGATCCTGTGCAACTCTGAGACGCTCTCTTATCAGTCTGACCTTCTCTTCTGAGTCTACCACCATCTCTGGCCCAAGTAAAGTCCTCTCGTCGACGTTGTCCCAAGATAAAGGTGTGCGACATCTCCGTCCATATAATGCCTCGAACGGTGTCATCTCGATGCTAGCCTGATAACTGTTGTTATAGGCAAACTCCACAAGATGCAAGTGATCCTCCCATGATCCACCGAAGTCAAGTGTGCAAACCCGCAATATGTCCTCTAAAGTCTGGATGGTCCTTTCGGACTACCCGTCTGTCTGTGGATGGTAGGCGGTACTGAACTTCAACTGTGAACCCAAGCTCAGCTGTAGACTCCTTCAGAAGTATGATGTGAAGCGACTGTCCCTGTCTGAAATGATACTCACTGGCACTCCGTAAATCCGCACAATCTGCCGCATATAGAGATCCGTAAGCTTCTCGATCGATAGCCCTACCTTGAACGGAATGAATTGAGCGAATTTTGTCAGTCTGTCCACGATAGCCCAAATAGCGACCTTGCCACCGGGTGTACGCGGTAAACTAGAGACGAAGTCCATGGTTATGTGTTCCCACTTCTATTCCGGAATAGGTAAAGGCTGGAGTAATCCTGCTGGTCTCTGGCACTCCGCTTTGACTTGCTGGCACACAAGGCATCTAGAAACGAATTTGGCAGCTTCTCATTTCATCCCATACCACCAAACATATTCCCGCAGATCCTTATACATCTTGGTAGATCTAGGATGAATAGAATACTGCGACTGGTGAGCCTCCTGCATAACCTCCTCCCGCAAATCTTTGGGCACACACAACTGGTTTCCGTGCCTCAGGGATCCATCATCTGCAATAGTGAAGTCATTAAGCAATCCTGCCTCTGCCTGACCTCTGAGACATCGAAGTTCCTCATCTAGAAACTGGGCCTCCTTGATCTTCTCTAACAGTCCCGACTGTATCTGCATGTGCATCAGCTGCCCTCCAACTCCCAGAAGAACAATCTCAATCCCCAGACTCTCAAGATCCTCTAGAAGATGTCGGTCCATAGTAAGGAACATAGTAATAGGATATCGACTAAGAGCATCTGCCACCACATTCGCCTTCCCAGGATGATATTGCAGATTGATATCGAAATCCTTTATGAGTTCCAGCCACCTTCGCTGCCTCATATTCATTTTCTTCTGAGTAAAGACATACTTCAGGCTTTTATGGTCCATGAAAATGTCCACTCTCTCTCCATACAGATAGTGCTTCCACATTTTCAAGGCAAAAATGACTGCTGCAAGCTCCAAGTCATGAGTAGGATAATTCTTCTCATGAGACCTCAACTGTCTAGAAGCATAAGCAATGACCCTCTTGTTCTGCTCAAGCACACATCACAAACCTTTTCCTGATGCATCGCTGTAGATAAGAATCCTCTAGATCCTGATGGCAAAGCTAAAACTAGCACTGTAGTGAGTCTTTTCTTCAATTCTTCAAATGCTGACTGGCAGGCGTCGCTCCAGATGAACTCCTCGTCCTTCCGCGTAAGCTTGGTCATTGGCTCTGCTATCTTGGCAAAATCTTTCATGAACTTCCTGTAGTAACCTGCTAGCCCCAGGAAACTACGAATCTCTGCTACTGACTTGGGAGGTGCCCATGCTTCCACAGCTTCAATCTTCTTAGGATCTACAGAAATCCCCTCTCCAGTCACCACATGCCCCAAGAACTCCACTCTGTCCAAGAAGAACTCGCACTTCGAGAGCTTCCCGTACAGCTTCTCCTTTCGCAGAATCTCCAAAACAATACGCAGGTGCTCCACATGCTCTTCTCAGTCTTCGAATAGATCAGGATGTCGTCAATGAAGACTACGACATACTTGTCCAAATACTTGTGAAAAATCTTATTCATCAAGTTCATAAAAACTGCTGGAGTATTGGTTCCGAACGGCATCACCAAGAATTCGTACTGGCCGTAGCAGGTATTGAAAGCTGTCTTCGGAATATCTTGTTCCCAAACTTTTATCTGATGATACCCCGACCGAAGATCAATCTTAGAAAATACTTTAGCTCCACTAAGCTGGTCAAACAGCTCATCTATCCGCGACAACAGGTATTTATTCTTAAAGGTGATGTTATTGAGTGCACGGTAATCGATACACATTCTAACAGTTCCACCCTTCTTCAACACGAAAAGTACCGGTGCTCCCCAGGGTGAAGCACTGGACCGAATAAAATTCTTGTCTTCCAACTCATCTATCTGGGCCTTCAACTCTGCAGCTTCCTTCGGGTTGATCTTGTAGCAATGCTGGGACTTCGACGCTAATCCGGGCACTAAGTCAATGCTGAACTCCACATCTCGATCTGGCGGCAATCCTGGCAATTCCTCGGGGAAGACGTCGAAAAACTCTACAATCAGCGGGTGCGGCAACTTTTGGTCTTCTGCAACTGCTCCAAAGTAGACTCCCTCTGGCCTCTCTGCAATCCGTCTGCTGATCTCGAACGATGGAACTCCAGGCGGGCTGAAAATCACCTTCCCTTCATGGCAGTCTATTACAGCAAACTGCTCACTCATCCAATCAATGCTGAGGACTATATCAAATCCGGGCAATGGCATCACTAAAAGTCGAGCCCTAAGTTCCCTCCCAGCTATAGTAATAGGGCAATCAACCATCTCACTAACTGGCACTACCCCTCCTCCTGTCATAATCCGACAGTTCCTCCTAGTGGGCTTAGGTGTGAAATCGTATCTATGTAAAAACTCATATGATACAAAGCTATGTGTGGCTCCAGAATTAAACAATATAATGGCAAAAAATGAATGTAAAGGACAGAACCTGTAATCGCTTCTGGAACTGCCTCATCCTCCTCAACTGCGGCCATGATGTAAGCACGTCCCTGCTATGGTGGTCCCCTCTGCTGTTGATGCTGTACAAAATGCTGCTGTTGTGTAGGTAAAGCCTGAACCCTCTGTGGTGTAGCTGGTGGTACTCTGGGTGATGCAGGTGGTGGTCCTCCAGCTCCTCAAGGTCCTCCTGTCAGTCGAGCTGCAGCCTGTGGGCAGTCCCTCATCTGATGTGTGTCTGATCCGTAAAATAAGTAGAGGCCGAGCCTCTTGCGGCATTCGTCGAAGCTGTGTCCTGGCCGGTAACAGAAAGCACAAGTAGCTGCCTGCTGCTGTCTCTGTGGCTGATGTGCAGGAACTCTGGCTGGACGGTGATGCTGCTGCGCCGGCTGCTGTGGCCTCGCCTGAATCTGAGTCCTCTTTGCCGGCATCTGGTAGCTGCTACTGCCGATGTCCCGGTCCCTCTTCAGCTTCGGATCCGCCTCCTTCTCCAAAGCCTGAGCAATCTTGAGGATGCTCGCATAAGTCTTCGCCTGGCTGATCGCCACTGTATGCCGGATGTCACGACCCGATCCCAACTTGTTGGGTCGAACCGGATCATGCCCAGCCTGCACCGTTGTGAGACGGCGGCAGTAAGCTGTTTTATTGCAGGTAATCACAACAATATCTAAACATTTGTCGCAACATTTATATACGGGAACTTTAAAACTTTTATTAATCAACAAAATGGAATACATCTGAAATTGAAAGTGCTGAAAGGAAATATTGAATTCAAGTCTACAAAAATTCTAATAAAAGAAACTCGAATTAAAACGACAACTAGCTAGGATGGCTGTTTCGTCAGCCTCAGGATCTGCGTCCTCCAAGGGGTCTCCGGTAACACAGCAGAATATGGTACTGGATCATAGTAGCTATTGTGCTATAGCTCAGCAATCATCAGTGACACCTAAAATATTGGGTCTCCAGTCAGGAGGGAGCAAGTACGAGTATATATCCAATATTTTAAATAATAATAGAAATTTGTAATTTTAAAAAATTTAAAATATAATATTTTCCTACAATTCTACACGGTAGAAAATAATGTGATTTGAGTAGATAATGACTATGACCGGCTTGGGTTGTACACTTGTATCCTAGCGATACGATATGGCTTATCCCCGTGTGTAAGAGGGGTAAGCTAATACATTCATTAATTATTTGGGGTATTGGTCATAGACACTACACTACTTCCCCAATATCCCGCAGTCAATCAATCAATACTCTAGGAGAGAGTTCCGTGTAACAATGTGGTTTAAACATGCAAGATAACAATTACTAATTAAAATGCAGAATAATATAACCGTAACTTGCCTCGATTTGTAAAACTGGAGTAGGGACAAGTTGGTACCGTGGAGGATGTCAGGTTCGTCTTCGAGATCCTACAGTTGAGAACCTTGACTTAGAACCATTATGAGACCATTCTAGGTGTGCTAGTTACAATCTCTAGAATTGGTCCTAATTCAGTTTTTAAGTTATTAATTATTCTACCGAAAAACGTCTAACGTCGCAATTCTACGTTCGTTATTATTTATTTAAAATAAGCCGGTTATTGATTAATTAGAAAAATGGCAATTATCGGTTAATTTGGCAAAACTTGTATTTTGTAATATTATATATAAAACTACTATTTTTCTTTTAAATGAGAAAAACGTGAATTTTGTTTAAATTATAAACTTGCAATTTCTCCTAATTATTTATTGTGAGAAAACCTTATTAATTTTCTATATTAAAATAAATACTCATTTTAATAATCTACACGTTTAAAGCCAAAACAATAACTCAGGAAAATAAAGAAAAAGCTACGCTACACAATACAGGGTCGCAGCAAAGAAAATAGAAAACTGGGCTTATGCCCTTATATTTATTTACATAAATGAATTTTTAGGAAAAATAATAAAACTCGGGTGAATCCTAAACGCCGGGAAGCGGTCCATTCAGCAGGCCGAAGCCCTGCACCAAAATACTTAACAGCAGTACCCGAACTAAAATAATAATTATAAATTAAAGATAATAATTATATGAGTCTCAGACTTGGTCCAAAAGTCATAATATTGGCTAGCGCCTCAACGTACAGGAACCCTGTAGCGTTTGCGCTTCGCCAGGCTCATTCGACCTATAAGGTCGTCGCCAAAAAGGTGGTACAGAAATCCATAAATCCGAAAGCCGACAAATCCAATATATAAACGTTTTGCAAAAATCCGATTTTCAAATCCCAAATTTTATACGAAAATCCGTTTTAAAAATATTTCCAAAAAATTGGGCAGCATCTCCTCTATATCTGGGACAACCCAAAACTGGAAAAATGCGCCGACAACTCCAACAATTATCCCAAACCAGGAAAAACCCAAAATTTTAACTTCCAAAACCATTTTACATAAAAATTAAATTCACAGAACCATTTCCGAAGTTAAATCGGAAACCCGAAATAAAATCGAAAATCCCGAAATGAAGTCGGAACACCACAGCACCCAAAAATCTAGAATAACACATTTCAGAAAAAATCGAAATAACCACAGAACATCACAGAAACGATTTCGGAAACTACGAAACCATTACGCCCACAAAACTGAATTCCCGAGAAGGAATCGGGGACCAATCTCATCATCGACTACGGAAATGGGGACGGGAATACGAAATTATACCTTGGGTTGCTCGGCTAGAGCTCTCAGATGATAATATAGAAAGAAAAAGGAACACGCGGACAGTGGATCGGCTCGGGAACCGCGTAAACCACGAAACCACGGAACGGTTCGGGAACCGTAGCGGGTCTCAGAAAGCGGACAACAGCGGAGGCTTACGGAAACCGGGGCGGGGGCGCGGACCGGCCGGAGTGCGGGACAGCGCCGGAGAAGGCCGGCGGCGGGCGCTGGTAGCGGGCCGAGAGGGGGCGCACGGGGGAAAACCGCGCCGGAGGGACGTGAGGCCGGCATGGGGTGCCGGAGGGGAGCTGCCCGGAGGTGGGCTGCCGCGGACGGAGCCGCGGGCTGGACGTCGGGGGTCGCGGGAGTTGGGTGCCGGCGAAGGGGTCGGTTAGCCTCTGGAGGGGGAGAGGTTAGTTTGGATGGAAACAGTGGTGAGTTGAGAATGAGGGAAAAGGAGAAGAGTAGTGGTGGGAGTTGTGAGTTTGTGTAGGTTTAATTAAGGAAAAGGGGAGAAGAAAAGGGAGATTATGTGGAGAAGAGTGGATGAAGTGGAGGAAATGGAGGAGAAGGCCTGGTCGTAGGGGAGACCGGGCCATAGGGCTTATTTTTTTTTTTTAAATTTATTAACCCAACATAAAATAGTTCTAACTATTTATCTAAGGTCAAAAAAAATTTAAGAGGTTTCAAGACGGATTCGGAACTGGAAACGAAAATTGGGTTCGGGAAACGGAAACTGGCGTTCGGACTCAGGGTTCGGTGTCCGGACTCGGGATAGGGACAGGGCCGCAATAAAAACCAACGATAAATTTTAAAATAATGTTTTTCCTAAATCCGACTAAATAATAATATAATAATATAAATAATAGTAATAATAATATACAATAATAATAATAATTAACTAAACTAATATTACACTACAAATCTATTAAATCTAAAATCTGGGTTTCACACCGCAACTCTCTGGTGAGGCCCTTCTTGAACCTCCAAGCCCTATCCTCTGGTGCACTGACTAGGTTCTCCGCGAACCTGCTGAGTTGGGTAAACTCCGATGTGTACTCCGCCACCATCATGTTCCCCTGCTGCAATGCCTCGAACTGCATCCGAAGCTCATCTCGCTCCACGTCTGGGAAGAACTTCTCCTCGAACAGAGTTTTGAAGTATGTCCAAAGAACCTGGGCGCAGCTAACTGGGGCTCCTCCCGGTACCAAGCTCTGGCAAGATCAAAAAATCGCATGCTCGCAACTTCCACCTTCAGGTCATCCGGGATTCTTGTCATCTTCAATGTCCTCTCAGCATTTTCCAGCCACTCGTCCGCATATACGATCCTCTCATGGCCCCAGAAATCCATCGGACAAAGGTTCTGGTAGTCTCTGGCAGTCCCCGGTCTCGGTGCTGCTGGTGCTGGAGGTGCTATCGGTGCTGGTGTTGTCGGCTCTCGGGTTCTGAGAGCATCCACGACTGTCGCCCGAAACTGTACGGCCTGGTGGTTCTGAGCCTCCATGAACTGCTGGAACATGGCCATCACCTGAGCGCCGTCGAACGTCATCGTCGGGGGTAGCGGAGGAAAGATAGGAGGCGGTGGCAGAAGCTGCTCTACCAGAACGTCTTGTGTAGACTGTCCCATACCGCCTGCAACTCCGAGCTGATCCGTGGTCTTCCTCGTATTAACCATCCTGCAATAAAAGAAAACTTCGTGATTGATAAAAACCTAACCTACAAGTAAATGTAAATGTTTTATATACTATCCATATACCCGATGTACTCGATTTTCTATGCTGTGATTCAAGTTTCCCTAGTTTAAATCAAGTCCCACAATAGTACACTAATACCTAGGTACTATTAGAATAGACCTGCATGGGCCACTACTAAAAATATGGCACAACCCGCTCCCGAATAATCGGACACGAGTCTGACACGCCCAGCCTTCATCGTTAGACATAATGGAGTAAGCTGTACCAATCTCTAGGGAAACTACAAGTCCAGATATGAATGAATATAAACCACAGCATCTATATAAGCGAATCCCAGAATCAAAGTACATGTCTAAGAGTTATTACATTCATCCAGCTAAAAGTAAAGTAAAGTCTGATAGTCTCAAGTACAATAGAATATAAACTGCTAAGGGTAAGGTACTAGGCCTCCTCAGCCTCTAAGTTCAGAGCAACTCCAGCTGGCTCTACTGCGTCTATAGGCTCACGACCATAGTATGTGTCACACAATGTCTCCATCTCACCTGTAATATATCCTAGTCATGTGCAGAGCAAAGTACAATTCTAGGTAATGAACAAGAACATAAAAATACGTACAGGAGAACATGAAATATGAGATATAGGAAATGAACATGAAAGTATAGGAGTGCAAGTACAGGAAATAAAGTACAAAAATGTAAACTATGAACCTGAAGTACAAGATATGACATATGCACAATATTTGAAATACAACTAGCCTATGTGACCGGCTGGGGTGAGTACAGGAATATGTACAGGAGTACATGAATATCGGTACGGCTTAGGACCCGCGTGCACGATGCGAGGCCTAAGCTATCTATATGAATAATAGAATCGGGGTTTGGTCACATAGCTAGTGTATTTCCCCTCCCCGACACAAGTAAGTACAAGAACAAGAAGTACAAAGGTATAAGATATCGTGTCACATCGTGTCATCAAGAGAAGTACAAGATATGTAAATGCACAAAACCATAGTAAGTACTTGCCTTGCTCCGGGAAAGTACGGGTAATGAATGGAGCTGGATGTCCTCCTGTTTAATTAAGTACAAGTTAATTAATTTCTAATCTATGACAATTGATAGATCACAGACTATTACTCTCTCTTATTAATTGGCATACCTCTACTACTTTTTAGAAAACCATTGATTCTATTCATTATTTATCTACTTGAATTATTTATCATAAAAAATTATACTAAGATTTACAAAATGAACTTCGAAGTGTTGACTAGAATTATGCTTAAATGGTTTAGCAACCACATAGCCTAACTTATCAATATTCAAGTACTACCGCTACACCCAGCTTTGAACTTGCAATCTTTTTAATTTCTACAACACTCAACATCACAGAGTCTAAATTAGCAACTGGTCCCATTTAATTTACAAGAGTCTACTCCTGCCATTTGAATACTTACTCTATTAAATACTCCAAAATAAGATACCACCACATACAAAGTCTAGACTTAAAGAAGGCTCGGTCAGCAACATGTTTGATCCCAGCAATTGCTCCCCTTCTCAATTGAATTAAGATACTCATCACTAAAAATTCCAATAGGCAGAACACAACTCAAATGAACCCATTTGTCAACCAATAGTTATCATACCCACACAGTTGATAAAGAAAACTAGTTGCTCAACCAAAACCCAGAAAAACACCCATTCAAAATTAACTCCCAAACATAAGGAGCAGAATTATTCAGAGAAAAAGTATAAACTAAAACTTCCCAAAGCTTATACAAACAAAATCAATCATATTATATCCTCCATCCTGGACACGCCACCCAGTCAATTTGGACACAGCTATAGGTCTCGCAACTAGCCAAACCAACACAATGCTAAGCCTACTCTTAACGGCTAACAATTTAAAATTCAGACTTACATAAAGAAGGAAAAATAAGAACAATAGTTAATTACAACTTAAAAATAATGAATCAACATAAAAGATGGCAGTAGCTCCTGCATCCGACACTAATCCTGAACACGGCTGACACATTCTAATCAACTGCCACCATGCTCAATAGCACATAATCAACTCTAATGTCACCCATGTCCATCTACTCAAGGCACCTGATGCTCCATATGGATACGGCTCAACTGAGTCGTGTCTAACTAGACACACATCACAACGACCCCATCAGACATGAACGCGATGCAACACGAACACTGGACACAAATACAGTCGACATTACCCCCCCTCCCAAATTCGACCAATAGATAACAGAGTAAAATAATTGAAGAGAAATTACATGGAGAAGAAAGAATCCAAGGAGACTCGACTTCAAAGGCTGGCACTCCTACTGTTCTCAATTAAACTTGCAATTTCCTATTTAGGCATTAAGTCGAACAGTTCCATACAGAAATCAGAAAGGCAAGATTCAAAGGAAGATCATGATCTCTCTAATGTATAAATCAGAAAATATAAATTCAAATAATCTTACCCAAAATTCCAGATCATGGCTCCCTAGTTCACTCAATCCAAGATCCAACCGAACCGACTAACATTAACAGAAAATAATCTACAAACCAGGGATCGATCATCAAATATCACGATTCATAAATTCCATATTGATTAGTGAAATAAGCTTACTGCCAATTGACACTCACCAATATGCAGATCGAATCGTTGGAAATTAGTCTTGCTTCGAGAAATCAACTGGATCAACGCTCGATCTACACGATTCGATCATAAATGGAAGAACCAAATCAACATTAGAGGACAATCGAAGGGCACATGATTCATAGAAACTTGATTCGCACTCACCTTCCTAAAACGGCCGATCGGTGGAACCGGAAGAGCACTTCTGCAAAAATTGATACTCGACAACCGATGTCTGAGCGTCGATCTTGAATTTACAGATTAAGGATAATTGTTCGATCGAAAGCAAGCAAAATGGAAGAATCGATCGGGACGGGAATCACCTCTATCGGCACGATCGACTTGCCGATAATGAAATTCACTGGAGAATTTATGAGTGTTGAGGAAACTCGAAGAAGATGCTGCCAGGAGTGCTCGCGTCGCCGAGTCGACGAGATGTCGCCGCTGTCGTCGAAATCCTTATCTTCAGTCGCTGGAGAAAGAAATTGGGGCGAAGCTTCTACCGAGTTAGACGTTCGGAGAAGCGGAAACGTCGGTCGCCATCGCCATCTCCTCCATCTACAAGCCGCCGACGAGAATTAGGGTTAGGGTGTGGAGAGGATTTGGGGATGAGCTTGCGGGTTCTCAAGCTTTCGAGAGAGAGAAAGAGTGAATGGTTGAATGAAATTAACTAACAGAGAATAAATAGTGGCTGGAACATTTCCACTTAAGCCCCTCCACCAAATGGAGTTTTAACACAATAGTCCCTCTCCTTTTCAATTATTGCTATAGTATTCAAATTTCAGTTAGAAATTTGTTATGAGGTTTGAAAAAATGGGGACCACTCCAAATGGGTTGAAACAAACTAGGAATTTTCTCCCAAATCATAAATTCGAATTTCCCTCCAAAATAGCCAAGAGGATTATTATTTGAAAATCAAAATAAACAAAACAATCATTTAATCAAAAGATAGATTTAAAATTTTCTGAACATTGAAAAAGTGGGGTGACAAACACCACCACTCTCTACCTCAACATAAACAAAACCACACACCACACTCTCTCACAACAACATCAACCATCTCATAATTATATAAAATAGTCTAACACTTGCAATATATCACAAAACAGTCCATATTTGTAATATAACACAATAGTGGCTAAACCACATTGATTCTCATAAAACACCATATATGAAACTTGGTCTAAACATCAATACCATGCTAGATCTACCCTCTAAACAATATAAAACTGAAATTAGAGATCTACATGTCCTCTTTGGCATTTTCACAAGCACTTGGTGTGCCCTCTTTGGAATCTCTCCATGGGACACACCTATATTCATGCAAACACCAAAAGAGGACTCTAATGAGCCTCTAAAATATTCTAAATTGTGAATCTATCATATGGGGTGTAGTGCCCCGTCCTGCTCAGTCAATCGGAGGAATCGAAACGCCGACGGCGTTCGGACTTAGCCTTACAACGGTGACTCGAAGACATCGCTCGGTCGAGGCGACCGCTCGCTGAGGTAGGGTAGTTTCGGTGAACTCGCCTCATCTTTGCCTTCACATAATAAATTGCATATTTTCAACTAGCACAAGTAGGCTTAATAATAAAAGAGATGAATCCACATAGCTAAAGGGAGTAATCCCGATGGGTCAAATTGAGATAGAATATGGAAAGGTCCAACGGTCGGCTTAGAGTTGGTGCACAGCGTGCTTTAAAAATGACACTCGGTCCTTCGTCCCGTGGCTTGGGAGAAGGAAAGTTGGTCTTCGAGACAAAACTATAAACTTGCCTAAGTCATAGGCGTCGTTCGCATAAATGCTTGATAAAGCATGCACGCTTCCACTGCGCAAGGCTTGGCATAGCCTTTGCTCGTCCCTCGGGTTAAGTTGTAGGCTTGAGTAAGTTAGACAAAGTTATGCCGGTCGACCTGAGTCATTCCAAGTGCTGTCCCGCTCATTCTGCGATTGTCAAGTTAAGTAGCCCCACGATCTCAAGGCCCGTCGACTTGGGCAGGAGTGTTGCGTAGAACACGGTTGGCTTAAGGCACAATGCACGGACTTAGTGTTTAAGGCACGAGCTACAGTTGGTTTCAAGTCGAGTTTAGAAAAAGGGCTATAAAGTGGTCATTTCTAAGTTGAGTAAAAAGGATATGGCATCAAGGGAGAAGGCTCACGACCGTGGGTCGTCGAGGGATCTCAAGGATAGAAGTCTTGAACATGATTTTGAAAGAGAGGGTAACACTGAAAGAAGGATGACTGTGTGAGATGTCAGTTTGTGTCGAGTCTTGCATGGTCATGGACAACTTGTCGACAAGGGCAAAGTTTCTTCGAGCGGCAACCTTGGGCCATGGGACCGACTCGACCTAGGAGGAAACAGGGTATAGTCGTGCGTAAGGTTTTGGCACGGGTTAATGTGGGGGCTTACAATGGAGCTAGCTACTTGCGTTGAAAGGTCCCCGATTTAACCAAGCTATACGTCTCAGGATAGCTTGTGATGCTAGTGGCCAAGTTCATATAGATGTCGGCAAAATAGCGGCTATCCGCGTGTATGCCTTTGGATGGAGTCGAGTTGAAGGTGTGTACAGTTAGAACACAAAGTTTGGGCCTAAGATTGGATTTCAACATAGGCATCGTGCTTCAGCACGAGATATGGCGTCGAGTCTCAAGTGTGGACATGTGAGTTACAAAAATTGGGTTTGAGTTGTCCAAGTTTAAGTCAGGAATCGCCGCAAGGCAAGTCGATCAAGTGACACTAAGTTCACATGTCTCGATTGGGTCAGTTGATGATCAAAGTAGCAAGGACCGCAAGGCGGCGATATGGTTAAGTCTCACTGAGTTGCGAGGCACGGCCTCAGCAAGGGTTTGTAGCACGGCACACGGAAATGGAGCCTCATCGCGTAGTTGCATATCTGATTTTAAGCCGTAAGGCAAACACGACTCGATAGGTTAACGTTGTGGCACAAGAAGGGTCTTGAGGCAAGGTATGAGTTAACGTTGTCGTTGCAAGCACGAGATGGTCTAAAGACACAAAACAGACAAGGCGTCGGTCCTAAGAAAATCCTAAGGCAAGACTAGAAAGACAATCGATAAGAATGGACTATGTTGCATAAAGTAAATCAAACGTGTCGGTTTTGTATGGGTGGGCGAGGAGCTCATTCCACCAGTACAGTTGAGTACTGACATCCACATAGTTTAAATGTGCAGGCACAGGTAGAAGCTCGTGGCACGGAGCTCGCTTGGATGCGTCAAGGCACGAAGTTCCTTGGCGAATCGAAGCACGCGGCCGCATGGAGTAAAGACTTATACAGGACATAATATATGGACGTTGTCTTCCGAAGCATCCGCTGGCTCGAGACATGTATTGAGAGATGAGAGAGACCTGAGTGACTTGTAATGTGAGATGAGTGAGCTTGAGAGACTTGTAATCTTGGCCTTGTACCCCCAATGTAATCGTTGTTTCAATATCAATAAAAAGCTTCTTTGAATAACTTGCGTCTGTTCTAAATTTCCGCTGCTATGATTCAATGTCTCTGCATGGGACTTCTGTGCGACGACCCCGTCGCAGCTGCTGAAATCGGTCGTTATGGAACCCGCCTTGTACGAGCGCAATCTAGGCTAGTGCGGCATCACGCCTTAGCGAGGACTGTAGGCCTTTAAAAATGAAAGTCACGCTGAGTTGATCAAGACAGAGTCAAAAGTCACGCTCAGTTGATCCAGACAATATAAACAAATCACGCTGGGGAGATAGCTCATCATTTGTCAGAGAGTAATTATGACTGACAGCACAACAGTCGAAGAATGTCTCTTCGTATGCCACGTATACACAGACTTCGAGAGATCATCGCCGTCTATTGCGTGATTTTCGAAATCTTCTTCAGCAAGACTCAACCTTCGTCGAGTTGGCATACCAAAAGGGTTTCTTGTCATTTAATGCGACTGACAAAGCAATCACTGTCAGAGATTTTGTGTCAGTTGAGACACGCCGAATCAAGACAGCTGGCAGTTCTATCTCAAGTCTGCGTGTATTTGTGATCTTCATCTCAAGTTTGCGTGGATTCTGAAGTTTTCTTCCTCAAGTTTGCGTGGATTTTCGAGTTCTTTGCCTCGAAGTCTGCGTGGATCCTGAAGCTTCCTGCCCCAAGTTTGTGTGGATTTTGAAGCTTTCTACACCGAGTTCGCGTGGATTTCGTCTTCAACAAGTCTGCGTGGATTTCATCAAATTGGAGTACGTGGCAGCCATGCCACTGATCTCTCACCTGTGTGTCCTGTAACTTGCATACGACTCATGCATGATTGCCATGTGTCCAACAGTTACAGGCCACGTCCAGTAACTGCTCACAACCTTGCGTATGTTAAATCCTGCATGATTTTCAACTAAGCACAGGCTGTGAAGACAGTTATCTTTTCAGTTATTATTCTTGACTCTATAAATAGAGTTCTTTTTCTCATTCATTGTATAGATACATTGATATCTACTATCAAAATTTTGAGAGCTTTTCTTCTTCGCATAGTCCAAGGGATAAAGCGATCGTCTTCTAGATCGAATTCCTACAGTTGTAATTTTCCCAGAAACACAACAAATAAAGAGAATTTCTTTATGGAAAACAAATTGGCGACTCTGCTGGGGAAAACCATCTCCTCTTCTGAGATGGCAGCAACTCAATGCGACACTTTGTCAATCGGCTCGACGAAGAAGGTGATGATGATCAAATTCGATCAACTCGCCTATGAAGAAATACAGCGGGCTAAGGGTGGCAAACCCACTCCAGCCTCCATCATTACTGCCAAGTCAAAGGGACACTCTGTCTATGTCCCTAAGAATCAGTTGGCAGTCAATGGTGAAGTCTCTGCCACAGTGTCTACTCCTACCTCTGACAAGAACTCCACTGCAAGCATGCACACTCTTGTGTGCTCGAAGATGACAGTAATCAAAAGTCACGTTGACAGTACTGGCTCCTTAGCCAAATCTGTTCCAGCGTACAAATTCAACTCTAAAAGTCACGTTGACAGTACTGGCTCCTTAGCCAAATCTGTTTCAGCGTGCAAATTCAACCCTAAAAGTCACGCTGACAGTACTGGCTTCTTAGCCAAATCTGTTCCAGCGTGCGAATTCAACCCTAAAAGTCACGCTGACAGTACTGGCTCCTTAGCCAAATCTGTTCCAGCGTGCAAATTCAACTCTAAAAGTTACGCTGATAGTACTGGCTCCTTAGCCAAATCTATTCCAGTGTGCAATCCCACATTCAACAGTCACGCTGACAGTACTGGCTCCTTAGCCAAATCTGTTCCAGCGTGTAATTCTAAAATTAAAAGTCACGCTAACAGTACTGGTTCCTTAGCCAAATCTATTTCAGCGTGTATTTCATCAGAGAAGAATAACTCCTTAGTTATCTCTTCTTCTTTACCGAGTTCTACTAGAACTGGGGGTGGTCTTCCACACAAAGTCCCTTCGAAAAGGAATAACTCTTTAGTTGTTTCTTTTGCTCCTGTAGTTTTTACTTCAGGAACAGCTTTGACTGATACTTTTGTTAGTCAAAGGAAAGGAGATGGTCTTTTGACTACTCTTCCTTCTGGACATTCTATGTCTCAAAATCTGAATGAGTCTAAGAAGAAATATTCCTTAATATCTTCTTCTTTGACTTCTTCAAATTGGGCACAGAATCTGTCCATTAAAGAGGGTCTGTTACCAACTCCTAATCAAAGGAGCGGTTCAACTCTTCCTTCTCTGCAAATATCCAAATCAATGGAAGGAAAACTCCATGTTTCCAAAATTAATGTGTTACCTTCCACTGATTTAAGAACAAAACTCAGCACTTCTGGTGTTAAGAAACCATACCAATTGGATATGAAGATAAAAGATCCAGATGTAGAGTATGCAAGAAATTTATGGCTCACATTAATCACTCTTTGTATAATCAAGAGCCATTAAGACCCAAGAACAAGAAGTATACTCCTCAATCTTCACAAACAGATTTACGGGAATATCTTCAACAGAAGAGAAGGAGTAATTCTATGTCAAAGGAACATGCTAAATGTGACTTTTATCCAAGAGTCATAATTCAGTGCAGATGTCAATCAACGGTTCAAGACCATGGTGATCATGAATGTGACTTCCAGCCAAGAGCCACAATGCAATGCAGATGTCAAACTAAACGACAGTCTGTCTTCAATAGGATTCAGTATGAACCTATGCCTGATGAAGATGAGCCTTTGTTTGCCTCTGTCAACATGACTTCTCGGGACATCGGGGGTAGAGTTGATAGTCCAGATGGAGTATATAGAAACACCAGAGCAAGAGTCCTGGCTTCCAGTCAAAGAAATTTGATCCCTGAAATTGATTCTGAATTCCTTGGAGAATCTAACTTCCCACCTCTTCCTACTGGGGGTAATTCTCCTATAGTTAACTTTGATGCACGAAGCAATGATTCAGAGCATACAACATCCACTAGTTCATCAATAATCCCTCATACAGTCACGACTTACATGGTTGATGGGAATACTGATGAACCTTCTTCTTCTTTGACTCCTCAAGATCAAAGAATTGCTTCTTTGGAACAGCAAATGAAGTCTATGACTGACACAATGAAGTCGATGTATGAACTCATGACAGCTCAGTTGCAAAATCGACAGACTGTACCAGATGCCATACCAGTTGATACTGATATAAGTCCAGTACAAGTTCCTCCAGCAGTACAATCCAATACTCCTGGACCAGCTCAACTAAATCCTAGTCTCTCTGGAGCTAGGGGTAGTGCTTACAATGTTGTTCCTCCTTCCAACTATTCTCTACAAGCCACAACTCCACAATCTTCGGGAGTTGTCTCTGAAGAATTGAAGAATCTCAAAACTCAATTCGAGGCATTCAAACAGAAGGATGGTTTACAAAGATTAGGCATCAAGCAGCCTTATCCGATAGAATGGAAGCAAGTATCATATCCTCCTAAATACAAGCCTCCTACTATCTCATTCTATGATGGAACCACTTCTCCAAGTCAGTTTATTAATCACTTTGAAGTGATGACTGATCAACTGCAACCAAGTGATGCCCTCCTTACTCGGGTATTTATTGGATGTCTCAAGGGAACGGCTTATGAATGGTATAGGAGTCTCCCAGATGGGAGCATTACCTCATTTGCTGGTTTCAAACAGATGTTTCTTGAAAGGTTCTATGAAGGGCTTAATGACATGACTATGTCTGCTCTTATTAGAATCAAGCAGAAAAATAATGAATCTACAGAGGAATACATTGAACGGTTTCGAAGAGAAGCTCTGAAGATGCCTCTTGGAACTCCTGATGCTGTCACCATTGACACGTGCAAATCAAACTTGTTGCCAATCATCAGTATGTGGACAGGGTCCACTCAATTTCAAGATTAGCCTTCCTTCATAGTCAGTACCAAAGCTGCAGAAATCAGTGCTGAAACCTTCAAAGGTTTAGGAGTGCAGATGACTCCTAAAGAAACAGGACAAGGTGCTAACAATAAAAATAATGCTCGCAAAGGAAAAGAAACTCTTGAAGTTAATCTTCAGAGCAAAGATGCATCAAATGTTCAAACTCCTGTCTCTACAACTCAACAATCAAGAACACCTCGCCCCAAAGAAGAATATTCTTTTGATGACGACGATGTCCTTGGTATCTTTGAATGTCTGCTGAAAGGTAATAAAATACAATTACCAGAGATCAAGAAATCTGATGAAGCTGGTAAGACAGATCATCCTAAATACTGTCCATACCACAGAATGCTGGGTCACACAATTCGTACATGTTATGTACTGAAAGGAAAGATCCAAGAAATGATTAAGTCTGGAGCTATCTCTCTTACTCCAAAAGAGAAGACTGTCACTTCTAATGTCGTCTCTATGCAATTTGGAGACTTCCCTCCTCAATTTCTTGAAAGCGGAATTGTTCCTATTCCCAAGGCAATTCTTGAAATAGTAAATATTCCTCCTCCACAGTCTGAAGGATTAGCACCAATCACTTTGGAGACTGGAGAAATCATATGGATTCATCCTTATCTAATAACAGACTTTGAATCTCCTTCTCCTCAAAAGATTTCTTCTCGAAAGTCTAAGAAGGCTGGAAAGATCAAGTCATGTCATATGACTTCTCTTGGGTCTACCTCTGACACAGAGCCAAAAGGCAGAGAAGAAGCACTTGTTAGTGCTACTCGAACGGGGAAACCTTACCTAAAGGATTATTCTAAAAATCCTGAAGATCCTACTGATATCCTTTCAGTTGCTAAAGATGCTCCTAATGTTCCTCCTGAAGAAGAATCATCTACTGCACCTGTTCCTTCAACTACACCAGTTGAACCTGTTCCTCCCAAACCCACAACTCTTGAGAAAGGCAAGCAACAAGCTCAGTTTGATAAACCAATCAAGAAGTCTCTTCCTCTTGGACTTCAGAAGCCTTACAACTTCGACATTTTGGCTCAACTTGCTAATACTCTAGCTAGAATGTCCCTCTTTGAACTTCTACGTCTTTCTAAAGAAACTCGGGAGACGTTAAGTGAAGTACTTCTACAAGCTGACTCTTGTCTTGCACAATTGAAGAAGCCAGATGCGGAACCTGCCACTTGCTTACATTATAACAGTGTACTGGAGATTATCCCAAATATCACCTTTACACAAGACGACATGCTACTGGAGGATAATCGACATGACCGACCTCTCTACTACACTGGTTATATTGATACGATGAAGATAGATCGTATCCTCATTGACCCAGGGTCTGCTATAAGCATAATGCCAAAGAGTTTGTTGGATGAACTAAAAATCCCTCTTCACAAGCTCTCCAAAACGGTTACTACTATCTTGGGATTCAATCAAAGCCGAAGTGAGCCTTTGGAAAAGATTCATCTGAAGCTTCAGATAGGCGATTTCAGATCTAAAGTCACTTTCTATGTGATCGAGATCGCGGGATCCTATAATCTTCTTCTGGGAAGGCCTTTTCTTCATGAAAATAATGTGGTGCCCTCTACTCTTCATCAATGTTTTAAATACATTGATAGCAATGGAAGAGTACAAAAAGAAGTTGCTAATATAAATCCCTTCCATAGGGTTGAAGCTTATTTCAATGATTCCCGAATGTACAAAGAAGAGTATACAAGGATCATACAAGCTATGGAGAAAGAAGATGCACAAAGTGAGACTTTAATAATCCCTGTTAAAGGTCGAACTACTCAGCAAAAATCTCCTAAACCCTCTGGAGAAGATTCTTTCATCATTTCAGTGAGTGGACGGATCTCTCCGTTACCTCAATCATCTACTCAAAATACACTGATCATTCCTGTCAGTGGGCGTACTACAGTTCCTGTATCTTCACAAGATACTCTGCTAATTCCAGTTGGAGGGCGGACTACTCTTCCTACTCAAACTTCAAGGGAGCTCACCTCTTCTGAGCCATTTGTTATCGATCTTAATCGAAACAAAGCTTCTTCTTCTTCCCCTTTAGTCATTGACTTGGCTAAAATCTCTAAGGCTCAGCCTTCTCCTAATGTAAATATTGTTGCTTTTACATTTAATGAAAAGTCTTCACCTTTGCAGTACGTTGATGTGTGTAATTTTGTTCATAGTTATTTACATCTGTTAGATGACTTGAACACAATAACCATAGGAGTTGTACAGACTGTTCATACAGATGCATCTCTAGAACCTGTACAATCTTCATACTTTCTAGTTCCCAGCAGAAAGCCAGAAGACATTCCAATATTCTTCTACAAAGGGCCTCAAAATCCTTCTGATCTTGAAGATGATGACAAAAATGATGATACTGGAATATTACAACTACGTCGTTATAGTCAGCAATCTAGAGACATCATCAAAAATATGGGCTATGACTTCAGGACTGGCCTCAATGATGGAAAAGGAAGAAAAATACCTGTCCGGATTCCTCTTTTGAAATATGGAAGGACGAAATGCGGATTGGGTTATACTGCTCCTACTCCTTTCATCAATATTATCCATGAAGATCCCGAGTCTGACGAAGATAAGAGATCGGATTCTTCTAGTACCACTTCTTGGGATTCCGATACGAGTATCGGTGACTTCTACTGCAACATTTTGTCTTCCAACATGGTTTCCATTGACCATTCTGAAGAAAGTGATGAAGACGAAGAAGAGTTTGAAATCTCACCTGAATCAGAACAGTGGGCCCAAAGATTAGATAATCAATGGAAGTTCCGTTTCGAGCAAAAAGAACCTCCGACTGAAGATAAACTTGTTCAAATAGATGTTGGTGAAGAGAGATCTCCCAAACCAATATTCATCAGTGAAAGTCTTTCAGAAACTGATAAGAAAGACATGATCAAACTCATTTGTGATTACATCGATGTCTTTGCTTGGAGTTATGAAGATATGCCAGGACTTGATCATCAAATTGCAACTCACAAGCTCAATATCTTGCCGAATGCTAAACCGGTCAAACAACAACAGCGACGATTTCGTCCAGACATCATGGATGCAATTGAAGCTGAAGTCAATAAACTCATTACCTCTAGGTTTATTAGAGAGGAACAATATCCCGATTGGGTGGCTAATATTGTTCCTGTTTTTAAAAAGACTGGTAAGATCAGAGTATGCATAGACTTCCGCGATCTCAATACGGCATGTCCTAAAGACGAATTCCCACTACCAATCACTGATGTCATGGTTGATAATACCTGTGGATTTGAACGAATGTCATTCATAGACGGGTATTCTGGGTACAATCAGATCAAAATGTTTCCAGAGGACGAGAAGCACACTTCTTTCAGAACGCCGATTGGTACATACTGTTATACAGTTATGCCATTCGGTCTCAAGAATGCAGGAGCAACTTATCAACGAGCTATGAGCACTATATTCCGTGAACATTTGCGGAAAACAGTCGAATGCTATGTTGATGATATTGCAGTCAAAAGTCGACAAAAGGAGGATTATATCCAAGATTTGAAGACTATATTTGATCTAATGCGTAAGCATCAATTAAAGATGAACCCTACTAAGTCCTTCTTAGGCGTCTCTAGTGGTAAATTTCTCGACTTCGTCATTACCTTTAAAGGTATACACATGGATCCCGAGAAGATCAAAGCCATCCAAGAGATGCGTCCTCCACGCACCTTAAAAGAGCTACGAGAATTTCAAGGAAGAATCGCTTATATCAGGAGATTCATCTCTAATTTATCAGGACGCTGCAGACCATTCAACAAACTTATGAAGAAAGGTGTCTCTTTTGTCTGGAATGATGAATGTCAGAAAGCATTCGATGATATAAAACAATATCTAATGAGCCATCCAGTATTGGTACCTCCCGTCTCAGGAATACCGTTCCTCCTCTATACTCGAGCAATGAGTCATTCATTGGGTGCATTACTCGCTCAAAAGAATCAAAATGGCCATGAACAAGCCATTTATTATCTCAGCCACACTATGACTGGAGCTGAACCTCGATATTCACCGGTTGAAAAAGAATGTCTAGCCTTGATGTTTGCTGTCCAAAAGACGCGTCATTATATCATTGGCCAGACTATTCATGTCATCTCCAGGATCAATCCTATACGGATCATGATGAAGAAACCCAGTGTTTTGAATTCTCGACTGGCTAACTGGGGAATTCTACTTGCTCAGTATGACATGCACTATATTCCTCAGAAATCAGTCAAAGGACAAGCTTTAGCTGATTTTCTGGCTGCTCACTCAATTCCAGAAAATTCAAAACTCTATGATGAAATCCCAGATGAAGTCCTAGATTCAAATCAAATTGCTGAAGAAGATCCTACTTGGCGTCTATTCTTTGATGGAGTATCAAGAATTGGTCCTAATGGCGATATTGTCGCTGGAGTTGGAATTGTTCTTGTATCGCCAGAAGGTCTTGCTATCCAAAGAGCTTATTCTCTCGATCAGCCGTGTTCAAACAATGTAGCTGAGTACAACGCATTACTTATTGGTCTTCAACTCGCTAAACATCTGAATATTCAACATTTGGAGGCATATAAAAACTCTAAACTCATTGTCAATCAGATCAGGGGTACTTATGAAGTTCGCCATCAAGATCTGGTTCCTTATCATAAAACAGCTATATCTATGGCTTCTTCATTTGAAGAATTATTCATTGAACATGTTAGGCGAGCATGTAACATAGAAGCTGATGCCCTTGCTAATCTTGCAGCGGTGCTGGCTATTCCAATCAGACGGCAATAAATGATTGTTGTTCGTAATCGAGAATTATTTCATCTTGAAAATAACTTGACTCTAGGACTTCCAGTTGACATTGAAGAATCAACATCTCATGACGTCAACACAACAAGAGGATTTGGATTCAGTCGTAAATCGATGTCATCTTCATCCGATTCCAGTATGGAATTCATCTTCAGTAACTCGACTGAGAATCAGAATACGGATAAAGATTGGAGACTTCCTTTCTTAGATCTCGTATTATATGATATTCTTCCGGATGATCCGAGTGAGGCAGCATCTATCAGACGACGATCACTCAGATTCTACTACAATCATACAACAAAGACCTTATATCGTCGAGCTTATGATGGTTTACTCCTTCGATGTGTTGCCGGTGACGAGGCTCAACAAATCATTCGTGAAGCACATGATGGAATTTGTGGAGCACATCAGCCAGGACCAAAACTTTAAGACCGTATTCGACGTATGGGTTATTATTGGCCCACCATGGTATCTGATGCCATCGAATATCCAAAGAAGTGTAAAGCTTGTCGAATCCATGCGGATTTTATTCATCAACCCTCGAAATTTCTACATCCGACGGCAGCATCATGGCCCTTCGAAGCTTGGTGCATGGACATTGTCGGCCCGATCAATCCACCGTCATCTAAAGGTCATCGGTTCATTCTCGCAATAACCGATTACTTCTCCAAATGGGCCGAAGCCATTCCTTTATCTGAAGTTAAGACGTCTAATGTCATCAGCTTTATTAAGCACCACGTCATCTACAGATTTGGTGTTCCTCGACGCATTGTTCATGATAATGGACCACAGTTCGTCAGCCAAAAATTTACTCGATTCTGTGACGATCACCGGATCAATAATGTGGCTTCTACCGCATATAATCCAGCAGCTAACGGATTAGTAGAAGCTTTCAACAAGACTATCATCAAACTCCTAAAGAAGTTTGTCTCCACTAACAAACGTAATTGGAGTGACAAGCTCGGAGAATGTTTGTGGGCTTATCGCACTACAGTTCGTAATGCTACCAAATGTATACCTTTCTCTCTGGTGTATGGTTGCGAAGCTGTTCTTCCATTAGAGATTCAAATTCCTTCTTTAAGGATAGCAATCGCTAATGAACTCACTGCTGAAAATAACGATCGTCTTCGACTTCAGGAATTAGAAGCTCTGGATGAAAAGCGATTATCTGCTCAACAGAATATTGAATTCTATCAAGCTAGAATTTCAAGAGCTTTTAATAAAAAAGTCATAGTTCGATCATATCAAAAAGGAGAACTTGTTCTAACAGTCAGACGTCCTATGACTATGACTCATATGAGTAAGGGTAAATTTGACGCAAAGTGGGAAGGTCCCTATATTGTGAGCAAAGTTTTCTCAAATGGAGCTTATCAACTCTCAGAATTGGATGGTCGAAAAGTTTTGATGCCTATTAATGGCAAATTCCTTAAAAAGTACTATGTATAAATGTAAATACTTGTAATCATCAGACAAATTCATGTTTAAAAATAAAATTTTTATTTTATTTTCATGAATGATGATACATGATATTAAGGAAGATCACTATCATCCTTCTCTACTTTTGGATGTGGGCCACTACCGTCCTTCTCGAAGACGTGATCAGCAAAAGAGTCGAGAACCTCCTTGCTAGAACCCACGAGGAATTTGCAAGCGGCCATCCTCATGGCTTCCTCTTCTTCAGTCCTTCCTGGTTCGAGCAGAAAATCCAGAATGTCCCTTGGTGGCTTGGGTGCAGACGAACCTTCGCCTGCTTCCGTCCTCTTCGTTTTGACTAGACCAGCAGGGCGTTCTTCAGTGCCTTTCTGAACCTTTGAGGCTATCTCAGTCTTCTTGGATGCTTCTCTAGATGACATTTTTATGTTGAGGAGTAGAAGTATTCGTTCTCGCCAGATTTCTGCTATATTTATAGGCAGAAGTTCCTCATTCATCCGACGTTTCACATATTCATTAATGCTTAACGGTTCATCCATTCATTTCTCACATTCATCCGACGTTTCACATATTCATTAATACTTGACGGTTCATCCGTTCATTTATTACATTCACTCGACAGTTCATCTGTTCATCATTTCCTAACGGTTCATCCGTTCATAATCTTCTATCAATTTTTGGGGATTCGTTATTTATCATATTTTTATAACCTCTGAATCAATTCCGAATCTACTTACTCATTTGTCATGTTTTGACCTCTGCATAGAAATCAATCTATTTTTTTTTGAGTTCCTATATATTATCACGTCCATAATACCTCTGATAATATCATATACTCTAAAACAGAAAAGATGATTTTATTATCTATCATGTCCACAATTCATCCATAAATACAAATCATTGAGCATAGAAAAATTGTCATTTCCATTCTCATTTCACCATAAAAAGTCTATTACATTTTCTTAGACTTTCTTACAAATCATAATGGAAATCTATTATAATTTTGGATTTTCATTCTATACCACAACGATAACCTAATAGAGATCTATCTTCTTCTTTGGATCTTCTCCGTCGGACCTTCTCCGTCAGGTTCGTTGTTGGTGGCAATTCCTGACTGTCTGGGTCTCAGTCATGACCAGATCAGCAGGAATCAAACTCTGGTCTTCTCTCTCAGACGAGAGGAGAACCACAGAGTGTGGCAGCCCGAAGTCGTGGTGCTGCCAATACAACTGGTGGATTAGGAGCGACCTTTCAGAGGAGACAGGAATGTATCCAACCTTGGGATACAATTCCTAGTTCTCCCGCGAAAGGAACTCTACTACCCGATTTCTCGGTAGTAGAGTTGACTCCACCATCCAACTCTCGTGTATAAAGGCTCTTCCTACCATCTAAGGAAGACCCTTCTATCCCACGAAGAGTTCTGAGTTGTCTAATTTACGCGTCAAAAGCGTATGAGCTCCCTGATGTAGATGTCAGCAGGATATTCTCCACAGCATCCACATCCCCATTGCCAGTTCTGAAGAAAATTTTCAGCCAAGTTTCTGCAGAAAGATCAACAGAAATCATTCAGTGTGCATTTATCAAACAGGGACAGGCGTGTATTGTTCAAATCAGAAACAAGAAACAGAAAGCCTATCTTCAACAGCAAAAATAGTACACGTATTACACTGACTTACCTTCAAGTTTGGTGCTAAGGATCGGCAAACTCATGTTCGATACAGTGCGCAGAAGTCGAACATTAGAAGACATTGCTTTCCTGTTTGAGAGTGAAATCTCCCAAAAATTTTATTCTCAGAGAATAAGAAGAGGAATGGGAGATGAGTATCTGCAAAACTCTTCCATCTATTTAAAGGGCAAAGTACAAGTCTATTCTTGAAAAAGATTCGCATAAATAGCGCTCGTAAACTGTGGAATGAGTGTCACGTGTGCTTTGGAAGACAGCGCAACATTGGAAACAATCAAAGACTGCTGATTAATATTTCTCATTAAGGCACGCAGATCAAACACAAAAGTTGTACTTCATTTCTTAAGACAGGCACTAATGGCCTTACAAAAGACAAAACAAAAAGTGCAACAAAAGCATAAAAGTTACGCTCTATTTCCCAGAGCGACTGATCTTGGTGCCTAGTTCTTCTACGCTCCTAACTCCCAGACAGTGCAACAGAGCTTTAAACATTTCACGCTGCTCTATGAAGCTGCGCCCATCAGAAGAGGACGAGCCATCCAAGCCAAAATAGCTCAAGAAATTCTTGGCTAGTTGCAAGGGATCATCTTTGAGCTCGAAGACAAGGGGCTCTGGCTCTTCACCCCCAAAAGTGGGGTCACCATGAGAACAAAAGCCCAACTTGCGTGCTTCTTCCTCAGCTTTCTCCTTTGGTGTCATATTGACGTAAGATGAAGATTAAAAATGAAACTTCTTCCTGTTTATATAACTGAGTTTTGCCGGCGGTTCATATTCCACCATAAATTGGATACAATCAGTCTCGGAGAACGAAGAGTCATTATGACATTTAATAAGTTCATTTGGATGTTTTCAAAGAACTTTGAAGTCTTTTCGACTTTCGAAAAATTTTGAAGTCATCTCAGCGTGACTAAATCTATTTTATCATCTCTATTTTCAAAGTATTTTGAAAATTTTGAAGTCTTTTCAATTTTTCGAAAACTTTGAAGGGGGTCTTGTAGGCCTTTAAAAATGAAAGTCACGCTGAGTTGATCAAGACAGAGTCAAAAGTCACGCTCAGTTGATCCAGACAATATAAACAAATCACGCTGGGGAGACAGCTCATTATTTGTCAGAGAGTAATTATGACTGACAGCACAACAGTCGAAGAATGTCTCTTCGTATGCCACGTATGCACAGACTTCGAGAGATCATCGCCGTCTATTGCGTGATTTTCGAAATCTTCTTCAGCAAGACTCAGCCTTCGTCGAGTTGGCGTACCAAAAGGGTTTCTTGTCATTTAATGCGACTGACAAAGCAATCACTGTCAGAGATTTTGTGTCAGTCAAGGCACGCCGAATCAAGACAGCTGGCAGTTCTATCTCAAGTCTGCGTGTATTTGTGATCTTCATCTCAAGTTTGCGTGGATTCTGAAGTTTTCTTCCTCAAGTTTGTGTGGATTTTCGAGTTCTTTGCCTCGAAGTCTGCATGGATCCTGAAGCTTCCTGCCCCAAGTTTGCGTGGATTTTGAAGCTTTTTATACCGAGTTCGCGTGGATTTCGTCTTCATCAAGTCTGCGTGAATTTCATCAAATTGGAGTACGTGGCAGCCATGCCACTGATCTCTCGCCTGCGTGTCCTGTAACTTGCACACGACTCATGCATGATTGCCATGTGTCCAACAGTTACAGGCCACGTCCAGAAACTGCTCACAACCTTGCGTATGTTAAATCCTGCGTGATTTTTAACTAAGCACAGGCTGTGAAGACAGTTATCTTTTCAGTTATTATTCTTGACTCTATAAATAGAGTTCTTTTTCTCATTCATTGTATAGATACATTGATATCTACTGTCAAAATTTTGAGAGCTTTTCTTCTTCGCATAGTCCAAGGGATAAAGCGATCGTCTTCTAGATCGGATTCCTACAGTTGTAATTTTCCCAGAAATACAACAAATAAAGAGAATTTCTTTATGGAAAACAAGGACGATCGCTCCTACGGGAGCGGAGCGTGACATAATGGTATCAGAGCACGGCTTTACGTTCTTGGACTACCGATTGAATTCTTTAACTCCGTTGTTTTCGCAAACTCTGAATCGTTGTTTCCGCAAAGTTGATATCATTGGTGCGCTCTCTCTCTCAAATGTTCTACGGGATATCCATACAATAAGTCTAACTATTTTGCAAAATATAGGAGAACAGTTTTTGATAAAATGAAAAGATGGTTTGCGTATGCACGGTTGGCTAAGTCAGGCTGGGCATATACACCAAAGTTGTGTCGACCTTAGAAAAGTCGAGTGTGGGATTCAAATTATGTCGGACAAGAACGAGTTAGACTTGATTGAGTAAGCGGGATGACTATCGATAGGGATACTATCGAGCGACGATAACGTCAATGCGATATAGATGAGCGTGCTTGGAAATTGAGGAATGGTTCGAACGGGATTCGATGAAGTCGATTTAGATTCAAATGATAGTTTTGAGGATTTGTTGAATGACTTCATCCCTGAGTGGTGTATGCGATAGCCTCAGGGATGTCGATCGATCGATTGAGGATTCGGGGTGTCGGTGAGTTTATCAGCAAGCGTCGCATGGATGCAAAGTCTTAGATTGAATATGATTGAGCAAAATATAGTCTTGAAGATTTTGGTGAGTCGATTCGAACAACTTAGAAATTGACGCGCACGAAACGTGCACGGGATTGAAGATTGTGTGAAGTATAAAATGCGAAGGTGATTGAGTAGGTAAATTAAATCGAGAAAAAGTTAATGTGTAGCAAACGAATGACTTGATAAAGAAAATCGATAGGTGGATCATATAGAAAAAGTTAGCACGATAGAAAGATAGCGTACATGAAAAGTTGAATTTCGAAGTTACGTAATGACTCTAAGGATTGGATTGAATGTTGCTCGATGATTTGAGTTAACAAGGAATGATGCGAATTGAGAAAATACGTTGGTCGATGACTTAAGATAAAAGGATGAACGAATACGCAAAATTGGGTTTGAGAAATTTGATGTTGTGAATGATTCGAAGGATAATGATCGAACTTGAATTGAATATCGATGAGATTATCTAGTCGAACGATAGCATCATTCGTACGACTCAAAATTGGTTGCAAAGGAAGATCGTCAGGTTACGCATATCATCGATGGTATTGAGGCGTATCAAAGATCCATATGCGATAACTCGGGGGTACTCTGACTCGGCGAAGGATGATCGTGTAAGTGTTATTGTTCAGTTGGATGCAATACTTAGGACTTTGATCGAATAATGTTGGATAAAAATGATTGTGTCTTGAGGGTTACGCGGATGACCACAGCGTCGACATTCTTGTCTTGCGCGAGTGCAACTCCAGCCTCGCACATACGTTGCGTCGAATTTGGGACAATTGTTCCGCGTGAGCGCTGACATGGTAATTCATGTCGCAGGAATGATCGAACTCGGAAAAAATTAGGATGCGACAACTTTGATTGTCTCGACTTGTCGGTTTAATGCGAAGAAAAATTTGAGAATGTTAGGATTACGATTGATGAATAAAATAAACTTGAGGATTGAGTAGGTCCAATCCGCGCATCGAGAATGAATTAGTTTAGACACAAAACAAGAGTTACGTCCCGATGAGAATGATTGTCTCGCGGAAGCGTGCATGGTGATTCGTGTCCACCGTGGATAATCTGACTCGCGTGAGATCGGAGCACAACATATTGTTAAGTCGGACGACCTTGTGATCGATTACGTGAATTGGGATGAATGACTTAGGAAGTATAAAATATGAATTATGGTTTAGCGATAAATTGTGCCGTAGCGTGCTTGACTTGGAAGGAATGATAGGTGGATTATGTCGAACGTGTTTGGAGAGATAGACTAAGCAAGAGGATTTGTTGAACGAAGTTATATTGATATGTCAAGGAATTAGTTGAAACGTGAGTTATCGTAGGATGGCTTTGCTGAATGACTCGGACCCCGTGCGACGAACGTTGGGATGTGTGTAGGAAATCGATGCTCGATGTTTAGAAATCGAAGTGATGCGAGCTTGGGTAGAAAACCCCGTACCATCGATTTGGTTTGACCTTAGGATGGGGTCAGTATTGATATCGTTGTTTGGGAACTATAATTCTAATACTGACGGAAAGACGTAACCTAGCGGTTAGACAGATGTTCCGGTACGGAGCGATAGAGATTGTGGAGGCACCACTCGCGAGTATCGGTTGACATGCACGTATATCAGGGATGCCCAAATATGTGCATGATCCGACTCAAGTGGTGATGGTGGATTCTCTATCACGAGGCTTGGCTGAAATACATGTATTTTGGGGACGCCTAGAATATATGCACGATCCAACTAAGTGATATGTTGAATCAAGTGAGACTTGAGGAATGGGGAAGTGTCGAGGATTTTGAGATCATAAGTTTTGAAGAAAGGATTGAGGGTAGCACGAGCGTGGCTCGGATTTGAGAAACGCATAGGAGAAAGGTGTGTGAGAAACATAGGATGTTGAATAAGTGATAAGTCGATAAGTGTACTCAGTTAGTTTCGAGGACAAAACTTTTTCTGAGTGGTGTATGATGTAGTGCCCCGTCCTGCTCAGTCAATCGGAGGAATCGAAATGCCGACGGCGTTCGGACTTAGCCTTACAACGGTGACTCAAAGACATCGCTCGGTCGAGACGACCGCTCGCTCAGGTGGGGTAGTTTCGGTGAACTCGTCTCATCTTTTCCTTCACATAATAAATCGCATGTTTTCAACTTGCACAAGTAGGCTTAATAATAAAAGAGATGAATCCACATAGCTAAAGAGAGTAATCCCGACGGGTAGAATTGAGATAGAATATGGAAAGGTCTAACGGTCGGCTTAGAGTTGGTGCACGGCGTGCTTTAAAAATGACACTCGGTCCTTCGTCCTGTGGCTTGGGAGAAGGAAAGTTGGTCTTCGAGACAAAACTATGAACTTGCCTAAGTCATAGGCGTCGCCCGCGTAAATGCTTAATAAAGTATGCACGCTTCCACTGCGCAAGGCTTGGCATAGCCTTTGCTCGTCCCTCGGGTTAAGTTGTAGGCTTGAGTAAGTTAGACAAAGTTATGCCGGTCGACCTGAGTCATTCCAAGTGCTGTCCCGCTCATTCTGCGGTTGTCAAGTTAAGTAGCCCCACGATTTCAAGGCCCGTCGACTTGGACAGTGTTTGCCATTAAAATTGTTTGATTGAAAACTTTAATACAAACAGAACAGTGTTACAATATAGGACTTAGATGTAGTCCTAGGAGTACACTTTTGTTTAAGCTGGGTCCTTAGTGCCAATGGAGCGAGTGGTAATACGTAGACTCCGTTGACCGGCTGACGACGGTTATCGGTTCTCTGAAGGCGTGGATTGCTCTGGGTGCTGGAGCTTGTTGAGAGGAGGAAGACGTTGAGTGTTTGTATCTGCCTCTCTGATGATTCTTTTTATGTTCGTTGTGGATTCTGTCTGTTGTCCGTCGGTGAGAAGGAAATGATCCCTCTATTTATAGTTTTGCAGGCTGGCTGCTCATGCGCGCATGTAGGATGCGCCGGTATGTGGGGACGCCACGTGGAAGTTGCTGATGGGGGCGCACGGATGATGCGCCCAGATTGGGAGGTTGAACTCTTCATACTGCTGTTGTGAGTCGGCACGTAGCAGAGGAGAAGATCTTTCTGTTGCTGAAATCTTGGACGAGTTGAGTCAAAAGACACGTGTCATCGACCCCTGGTTCGAAGATCTCGGATTTGGGGGGGGGCAGTGATCTGGTGAGCTGCGCCTTGGATCTGGGCGCAGGAGGAGACTGCGGCTCATAACCTTTAGGAGTTATAAACCATTTAGGGCGCATGGCTTTTGAGGCACATGCAGGTGACCTTCCTTCTGTCTTTCGGGATCAGAGATCAGTCTGGGGCGTATGGCTTTTGAAGCGCATGCAAAGCTTCAACTGGAGACTCTTCTTCTGTCTTTAGGGATCAGTGAAGGGTCTGAGGTGCACGGCTTTTGAGGTGCATGCTGGTTTGGACGCGTGGCCGTAGAGGCGCATACGGATTTGGACGCATGGCCGTAGAGGTGCATGCGGGTGGCCACGTGGCAGTAGCCGTCGAAATAGAGTCGTGATGATGCTGACGTTGCCGACGCTTCGTTCTCTGAAAAAGCTGTCAACTGTTCAGACTTTGGGAAGCGTGCTGCCAACTCTGGTGTCAGTTCAGCATTTAATGTTTGTGATGTTCGATGGACAGCTGAGTGGGCACATTGGTTGGTGTTCCACTCGGCATGGAGATGTGAGGGGGGGCGCATCCTCTGTGATGCGCCGGGTACTGTAGGGCACGTCTGTATGATGCGCCTGATGCTGGAGGGCGCGTCCGTGTGATGCGCCGTTTGGCTGGCGCATCCGACATATCCTTTAATGACGCGGCTGTCTCGCTCCTCGAGTGCTATAAATAGCCGTTTGGCTGAATTCGAGGCGTCCGGTTCATCCATTTAATGTAAATTCATTGCACAGAATTCGGAGAGTCATCCACTTGGCGCGTGGGTTTGATTTGCCCGGCCTATAAATAGTGGCATGGAGAGAAGGTTTGCTCTTCATTCCCTCACGTACTTCCAACATGAACTTGGATATGTGGGTGCATTCTGTTGACGAAGTGCTCCCGAGGGTGAAGATGAGACGTCGTGTTGTCTTCGATGCTCTTGAAGGTGACTGTTACATCCAAAAGACGGAGTCGAGGGCTTCTGAGGCAGGCGGAATGTGCCTGTTGCATCCAAAGATAAGGATGTTCGGGCCTCGTCTCCGTTATTCCGGAAGAGCCGTAGATCGGAATGGCGGTGCTAGGCTCTCTCTTTCTTCAAAGTGGGTGCCGCCCACTTTGATTGTGTTAAAAGCTCTTTGTGCCATGATTTCGATCACGGTCTTCCTTGGTCTTTGGAGGCTCTTTCGAAGCCTCCCCTGGCCACAGCATTTGCGATGCTCTTCTCTTCCTTGGTTCCAGCCAGAGGGTTAAATGCTTTGCTTGGCGAAGCACTTATCAGGCGAGCCTGGCTGGAAGAGCGGTACATAACTGCACATAACTGAGCTGCTGAAGGGATGCACATAACTGAGCTGGATGCACATAACTGAGCTGCTGAAGAGATGGTAGGATGCGCCTGGCTGGAGGTGCATGACATCTGCTGCGCCTGGCTGACAGCGCATGGTGACTGCTCCGCCTATCGGAAGGCGCATGGTGGTTGCTGCGCCTATCTGGAAGGCGCATGGTGGTTGCTGGATGTAGATCTAGGATCCTTCCTTTGTAGAAATTCTCCTTTGTACCATCTTTTCTAGACATGTAATAGACTTTTATATATATAATAAAAAGCCCTTCTTCGAATGTCTATGGCTTATTCGATTAGCTGTCTGAGTTCTGGCGCATATAATGCCTGGCGCATGGGCTTTCTGGTTGTAAAATTCTATGCTTCTACAAGACCCCCTTCAAAGTTTTCAAAACTTTTGAATAAGTTTTGGAAGACTTTGAATAAGAAGCATGGAGGTCAGGGCGTATAATTTTTGGGCGCATGCTTGTTCGGACGCATGCTCCTTTCAGTTGATGATGATGACGCCTTGGTAACCCAAAAGATTAATGATGATCTTTTGGTTGTATTTGTTGTTATCTCCTCACGGAACCCGAAGCGACGGCTGAGATTACACGTCATCGGTTCACGCGTGCGACCAAGTCCTATAAATAGGTAAGGGTTGGAGAGAGAGTTCATCTGCTCTGTGCCTTTGCTTTCTTTAGAGTTTTTCTTCAAAACCCTAACTTTTTCTTCTTTGAGAGAATGGCTCCCAAGACTCCTCGCGGCGGTACCGGCAAGGGGAAGGAGAAAGCGAAGGAGCCTGCGGAAGTTGTAACGGCTGACGTTCCCCGACGGCCTGTCGAAGTTCGGCCAGAGGTGGTCGGTAAGTCTCGTTTTTCCGTACACAAACGCACATAGACCTTGGGTCTTTAATGATGTGCCGCGGTCTTTGTTCGCCGACGCGCATGGGTTTAGACCCTGATGATGCGCCGAGGCTGCTGACGCGCATGGGCTAAAACCCTGATGATGCACCGAGGCTGCTGACATGCATGGGCTTAAACCCTGATGATGCGCCAAAGCTCTTCTTGTTGCTTCTAATATTTTTCTGATCTTTGCTAGTGTCGGTAGCAATCCCGCCTTTGAATGAAGTGTTCTCGGAGGCTGTCTTCAACCAGATGGGAGTAGAGTATGATGAGGAAGTGATAAACCCCACTCAAGAGGCTCTTATGCTGGATCAGCCTCCCGAGAGAATAACCCAAATCCGTGAGCAACAGTATGGGTTCCTCAAACGGATGATGGAACGTGGTGTTTTAAAATCTTCCACATCTGATAAATTGACCTTCTTGAAGCCTGAGTTCCTATTCGGAGACCGTCTCACTTCTACTGATGCGACGGTGTTGAAGGTCAAGGAGGACTGGTTCTTTACAGCGAATGGGGTGCATATGACTGTCAAGCAACTTGAACGTCAATGGCCTTTGACATCCTTCTGTCGCCTTGTTTCCCAGAGGAGGATGTCTTGGGATCTTACCCCTTCTCAGGGGGGAGCGGTGACTGGCGTCATCCAAATTGATTCTACTTTCGACCAAAGGGATACTTTGACCGCCACACGGTCTGGGTCTTCTTTCACTTGGCGGACTCTACGCCCCGGGAGCCTCTACAGTGACGTACCCATTGATACGTTTGCTTATAGTGCTTTGACCTTTACACATCGTATGCTTTTGATGGAACGCTCATACCCGAAAGGAGATTTTCGGGTAGAGGGTTGGTGCCATTACGTTTTCAAGTGGGATAAACTGACACTCTGGATCTTGTCACGGTTTCGGACCGAGCTTCGAGAGATTGGGTTGACTGCCGCGATCCGTGCTACCCAGGCGGGTGTTGATCTCAACAGGCACATGTTCCTCGCACTACTGGAGATGTTTGATGTCCATACCGGGACCTTTTTTACTCCGGTGGAGGAATTAGGGTTCGCACTTCATGAGATGTACGAGGTGTCAAAACTCCCCTGGGGGTCGGAACCCTATGAAGAGTACTTTCCCACCAACGAGGAACTTCAAGTCCTGGGGGACAGGGCTGAGGAGATGACGGCCGTCTTCAAGGAAGTGGCGAGTCATCATTACTATATGCAGAGACGGGATAGGAACGGGACGCAGCCTCATGTGACCGCTTGGAGAGATTGTCTTTAGACAAGACAAGGAGAATCCCTCACAATTTTCCACTCCACCGGCGCTCTCTCGTAGCGAAGTATTGTCCGAAATGAGCAGGTTAGGAGAGAAAAATCCTCGAGGAAGTGAGGACCAGCAGTCAGATGCACGCTCCTACAGCTGCTTCTGGCATCTTGCTTATCGGATGTCACCCAAGACGGTGTTGGCGTCCTACCTGATGATATGGCTTCGGGATTGCGTGTTCGCGGGCGGATCCGGTGTCGTAGAGAGGGTAACCCGAAACTTAATCCTGCCAGCCGTGAAGCTGGTCTTCGGCCGGCGTTTGGCTCTTCTTCCTGCAATGGTATGTAACCTGCAGCGAGGTTTGAGAGAGTTTGCTGGAAATGTGATTCATGACAGAGGCCGAAACAATAACTTCCCGCGCGCCGAACTGCCGTTTCACTATTTGATGGGATGGCTGATTTTGCATCATCCCAATATGATGAGTCCAGGCTCGGAAGAAGATTATAAGGCTGGAGATGCACTCCTTCGTCATTTCAATCGGAGGAGCTGGTCACATACTGGTGTCCCTGTTTGTAGAAAGGTTTTATCCCGTCTTCAGGGTTAGGAAATTACCAAAGTTGGTCCAATCTACTTGGGCTTTGAGGCCAACGAAGATCTAAGGGAATTCCGCTGGTTGCAGAGTATCCGGCCGTCTCATCTGGTATACAGGAACAGGAATCAGTGCTACCTGGAACCATATTTGCCAAGCCGCTTTGTGCGGCAATTTGGTTATGCCCAGATGATGTTGGATAACCCCAGTACTTCTCTGGGGTATATTGGAAGTTTATTGGATGGTGCACGAGCATGGCATTACTATAATGCCGGATGTACCGGAGCTCGTTTTACGTTGCCCGTCCCAGATCCGCGGCCGCCCATTCTTTACTCAGCCGCCAAATTTTACTGTGCTATGGCTGCTGCGCCCTCCGGATATGACAGGGAGACCAGTCTTATTGCAGGCACCCAGTTAGCGACGACCGGGAACGTGCCGGTGAAGGCCCGATCGCATCGTCCGTCAGGGATAGGTCACCGGAGTGCCCCTTCCGCCTCTCAAGCAGAACCCTCGGGCGATCGATCAAAGCGATGTGCAGACGAAGGGATTGAATCTCCTGTACCGAAGAAGCAGAAGAAGGCGTCGTCACCGACGGCGTCATCGGATTCAACGTCCGCAGAGGTAAAGGCGTCCCACATAATCTGATTTTGGTTCCACTATTTACGAGGCTTCATCTTCTCTTGTAGGAACCGTTAAAAAGAAAACCTCGCACCCCAAAGTCAGGTAGGAGCAGGCGAGAAGGGACGGCGGGCTCGTCTGAAGTGCGTATCCTGCCGACCATGATGTCTCCCATGGAGGAAGATCCGGAGGATGCTGTTGACGTAGAGATTCCGGTATCCCCGGATTATGTTAGGAGGGAAACAAGCACGCCGTTTCCTGGTGGTGAAGAAGAATGGAGTTCGTCGTCTTTCGATGACGTTGCTCCAGAGCTGCAAGGGCCTGTTGCGGAGGCAACAGAAGTAGCTGAGACAGAGGAGAGGGTTGAATCCCCTCTTTATCATGATGAGGGGAGGTCGACCGCATCATTGCCGAGTCCTACCCCGGCTTCAACCGTGGAAGTTGAGGCGGCTACCACTCAGGAGGTAGCGACAGATTCTGTCCCTGTTGAGGGACTCGATGATGAGACTCGTCTGCCAGTCAAGGCCGCTGCGACGAGTCAAGAGACAAGTGATAATCTCCCTATTCTGCCAAGGGAGGTACCAACTGTTGATAGGATGTTGGGGGTAGAAGAGGTGGCTGTTGACGTCGGAGGTTCTTCCGGGCTTGAGAAGGGTAAGGGTGTAGAACCCTCTGTAGCTCTTTCTACTTGGGGGACCATCTCGATGCCTGTGCCGGCTCCTTCTGTTGCTTCGGCTCCTCGGGCTAGAAGTCCAGCCCCGGTTGATGAAGAGCCCATTGATGCCGAGGTTCAAGCCTTGCTGATTGAGATTGGCGGATCTTCTTCCGGTCCGCAAACTGTAGTAGCTCCTCCAACTCCCGCGATGACGCCGCAGGTCCTGGCGGATGCAGACGAGTATGTAAAATTCCTCGTCGAGGGGGTATACAAAATATTACAGAAGGGTGTATCTGCTGTGATGGATGCCAATGGGAGTTTTGCGACGGCAAAAGCTCTGGCAATGCCCTGCATCGAGCTGATTCGTATTCACCAAGGCCACGACCATATGGCCAAAATTTTGGAGGCTTCGGTGATTGAACTGGACGAGCGGCTCGCGGATCTTCAACGCATCCAGCGAAACGACCTTTCTGTCCTGATAGAGACGGAGAAGGGGAAGCTCATCGCCGAGATCGAGTCTTCATACCAGGCCACCGTGGGCGTTTGGGAGCGTGAGGTGGCTGAGACTGAGGCTGCGGTAGAGCAGTTGTCTCAGTCTATGAAGATGACGGTGGAAACTCGAGCTGTATTGGAAGCTAATATCGCGGATATCGACACCCAGATGCGTCGCCTTGAAGACCAACGGGCCCGACTCCAGTTAGAGGTCGAGCGTGTCTGGGCTGAACATGCGGCATTTAAGAAGGATGAAGCGGCTTTTACTCAGCGAACTCTTGCCTTGGCGCAGCAACGACAACAGCTTGATGAGAAGCATGCAAGTGATACTTCCGCTGGGGCCGTTGAATTGATGCGCCGAGAAGCAGAGCGACGAGTCCTGGCGACGGTGGAGGCCCGCGCAGTCGACTTAAAGCTTCGAGTCAAGGAGCTCTCAGCCCATCCTGGGGAGATTCAGGGACTATAGCTTTTTTCCTTTTTCTTTTGTGTTCTTTTGCAACCCTTACCGGGGGATGATGTAGCTTCTTGTACTCCTTTTTTCAGAAGAATAAAGAAGTCTACAACCTTTTTTTTGTGATGTGTTCATCTTTTGTTGTCATGAACTTGATGATTTGCGTGGACCTATTATCTTTTGCGCACCTTGGTTTTCAGGTACAGATAATAAGTTTGAAGGAACCATTATGTTTGCTCAGAGGTAATATGGACATGGCAATCATTGGGTTCGAAATGATAGAATCTCCCTACTCAGAGGTATTATGGACGTGGTAGGAATGATCTTGGGGGATACGCTGAACAACTCAGAGGTTATATGGACGTGGAAGTTCTGCGATCAATGTACAATAACACAGGAGTTGTTTGTACCAGATGTTTACTCAGAGGTAATGTGGACGTGGTAAACATGAAGGGTAGCGTAGGCTTACGAAGTGTAAGATTCTGCTTTGTAGGGTGTAGAGAGACAACTCAGAGGTAATATGGACGTGGTTATCTTTCTACTGGAAGATGCCACGAAACAGCTGGGTTCCGGAGGCGTATGAGTTTGTGGAAAGAGGTTGTTTGAGGAAGTACATGTCTGGAGGATGTCAAGAATAGTACTTCTTTAGGAACTTGCCGTTGATGGGCATCATAAACAAGTCCCCATTGGGTTTGGCGAGGCGGTAAGCACCGTTTGAGTATACCGTCTCTATGATGAAAGGTCCTTCCCACTTGGGCTCGAACTTTCTTGGTATCTTGTGGGTCAACACCATTGGTCTTCTGACTGCTAAAACCAGGTCGCCAACTTGGAAAGTCCTCTGTTTGACCTTTTTGTTGAAAGCCTGTGATATACGGGCTTGGTAGAGCTCGATGCGTTGTTGAGCTAAGAGACGTTTTTCGTCAAGTGCCTCCAGTTCCCGCAGACGACGACGTTGATTGTCCTCTTCTGTGAGATCGTTTGTGATTGCTACGCGGAGCGAAGGTATCTGTATCTCGAGAGGCAGTACTGCTTCGCTCCCGTAGACCAGGGAGAATGGAGTGTTGCCTGTTGGGGTCCGTACCGTTATGCGGTAGGCCCAAAGGCATTCGCCAAGCTTTTCGTCCCAGTCGTATTTGTTGGATGACACGACCTTTTTGAGCAGCCTAACGATAGTTTTGTTGAATGCCTCAGCCAATCCGTTTGCTGCCGGATTGTAGGCGGTTGAGGCCACGTTCTGGATGCGATTCTTGTCACAGAACCTGCTGAAAATGTGGCTGATAAACTGAGGACCATTGTCATGGATGATCCACCGGGGTACTCCGAAACGGTAAATGACATGGTGTTTGATAAAGCTGACCATCCTGGAGCTTTTTACTTCTGCTAGTGGAACTGCTTCCGCCCATTTGGAGAAGTCGTCGGTGATGGCCAGGATGAAACGGTGTTCTTTCGATGAAGGAGGGTGATTGGCCCTACAATGTCCATGCCTCAGGCTTCGAAGGGCCAGGAGGCGACTGTAGGATGTAGCGGCTCCGATGGTGTATGTATGAAGTCTGCATGAAGTTGGCACGCGTGGCACTTCTTAGCATATTCGACAGCGTCGGCAACCATGGTTGCCCAGTAGTAGCCCATACGTCACAGTCGATCTTGCAACTTAGGACCGGGTTGATGAGCTCCACAAGTTCCGTCATGAGCTTTTTGAAGAGCTTCGGCTGCTTCTTCGTTGGACAGGCATCGAAGGAGGAGCCCATCGAAGGAGCGTCGGTACAGCGTTTTGGTAGCCGTATCATAGTAGAATCGAAGAGAGCGTCTCCTGACTGAGACGGCTTCCTTCGGGTCCTCTGGAAGGATTCCGTAGACAGCGAAGTCGATGAACGGGAACCTCCAGTCTCGGATATTAACCCCAGTGTTTATCGGCATGGCGTGAGCCACCTGCAAGCATAGGTTATTTCTGGGACAAATCAGATCTCGTCCTGTTACCGTGATATAGTGTTGAGTCCCAAAGGGCGCTGCTAATGAGGCTGCGAGGCCAGCCAGAGCATCGGCCTCCAAGTTTTGTAAACGGAGGACATGTTCGATGAAGAACCCGGTGAAGGTTGAAATGATGTTCAACGCGACTTCATGATAAGGGATTAAATCTTCATGCCGAACTTCGTATTGTCCCCGAACCTGGTTTACGACGAGTTTTGAGTCGCCGTAAGCTTCCAGATGGTCGACCCCCAGCTGTTGTGCGAGCTGGAGTCCCATGACGAGTGCATTGTACTCAGCAACGTTGTTGGAGCACGGTTTCGAAAGAGAGTACGCACGTTGGATGACCAGCTGATCGGGGGAGGCTAAGACTACCCCCACTCCTGCGATAATTTGGCCTTTGGGGCCTGTTCTCGAAGCGCCGTCGAAGAACATCCGCCAAACGGAGCTTCCTTCGGTGACGTTGGATTCTTGGACCTCATCCGGGATATCTTCATAGAGTTTTGAGGATTCTGGGATGGGGTGCGCAGCTAAAAAGTCAGCCAGAGCTTGACCCTTAACAGCTTTTTGCGGCACAAACACCATGTTGTACGGTGTTAGCAAAATTGCCCATGTAGCCAGCCGGGAGTTCAATGATCCTGGCTTCGTCATGAGGACTCTGAGCGGGTTGACTCGGGAAATGACATGAATTGTCTGACCCGAGACATAATGACGAGTCTTCTGGATGGCAAACACCAAAGCCAAGCACTCCTTTTCGACGGGGTTGTATCGGTGTTCGGCCCCGATGAGTGTTCGACTGAGGTAGTAGATTGCTTGCTCGTAGCCTGTATCGCTATTTTGAGCCAGCAGAGCGCCAGGAGAATGATCCATGGCACGGACGTAGAGGAGAAATGGTTTGCCGGTGACTGGCGCTACCAGGACTGGTGGGCTCGTCAAGTAGGCTTTGATGTCGTCGAAAGCCTTCTGGCACTCCTCTGTCCAGACATAAGAGACTCCCTTCTTCATAAGCTGAGTGAAGGGTTAACACTTACCGGAAAGGTTTGCTATGAACCTCCGGATATATGCCAGGCGTCCCTGTAGGCCTCAAAGTTCTCGAAGGTTCTTCGGAGGGTCCATGTTGAGGATGGCTTTGGTCTTTTCAGGATCAACATGAATGCCTTTCGCTGTGATGACGAAGCCCAAGAACTTGCCGCTAGAAACCCCCAGAAAGGATTTAGTGGGGTTCATTTTGAGTTGATGCGTCCGCATGAGATCGAAGACCGTCTTCAGGTCCTGTAGGTGATCTCTTTTGAGGCGGCTCTTGACTGCGATGTCGTCAACATAGCATTCGACTGTCTTGCGAAGATGTTGACGAAAGATGGTGCTCATAGCTCGCTGGTATGTCGCACCGGCGTTCTTCAAGCCGAAGGGCATTACTGTGTAGCAGAAAACACCCTTTGGAGTCCTGAATGACGTGTGTTTTGCGTCATCGGGGAATATCTTGATTTGATTGTAGCCTGAATACCCGTCCATGAAGGACATGCGCTCAAAGCCACACGTGTTGTCGATCATCACATCAGTGATTGGAAGCGAGAATTCGTCCTTCGGGCAAGCAGAGTTGAGATCTCTGAAGTCGATACAGACTCGTATCTTCCCGTTCTTCTTGGTGACAGGAACGATGTTGGCTACCCAATCCGGGTGTTGTTCCTCACGGATGAAGCCGCTAGTCAAGAGTTTGTCTACCTCCTGATCGATGGCATTCATGATGTCCGGACGGAAGCGTCGCTGCTGTTGTTTGATAGGTTTGGCATCAGGTAAGATGTTCAACCTATGCATTGCGATCTGTGGATCGAGTCCCGGCTTGTCTTCATAGCTCCATGCAAAGACGTCGATATACTCTTTAGCCAGTTGGATTAAAGATTCTCGATCTTCTCCTTCCAAGCTTTTACTGATGAAGATGGGTTTGGAAGAAGACCCCTCCCCGAGGTCGATCTGTTCGACTTCGTCTTCAATGGGAGGTTCACGAAGCTCAAAACGAGATTCCCATTGTTCCCCTAGGCGTTGGGCCCAGGGTTCTTCTTCGAAGGGTTCTGGCGCTTGGTCTTCGCCTTCACCTTTTTGAGCTTGTGCTGACGTCATGTTAGCTGACAGCACTTTCCTGAAGACTGATCCGATACTGGTATCGTAATCCCAAGTCGATGCTTCGGACGAGTGGGAATGTTCTATGTCTTCTGCATCTGAACTCTCTGGGGTTGATGGCGGCGTGACATAGCCTAACCCTCGTCCAGTCCGATTATAATAGTCCTGTGGCTTTCCATTGGGCATCGAAAGCCGGATAGGGAGATGCCGACCCTTGCCGTAGTTTAAGCCTTTGTTGCTTTTCAGGTCGTAGCCCATCTTTTGGATGATGTGCTTTGCCGCATCCGTATACCGATAGACTTGTACTCTGCCGGTATCAGGTTCGGGCTCGGTTGACGGGAGGTCCCGATGACGCTCGACTTTGCCCGAGATGATGGTGCCTTGGTCTTGGCTTCGTGGAGGGACTATGAAGACTCCTTGAGACGGGACTATTCGATTATGGTGGACGGTCGTTATTTGTGTTTGCAACGACCGTAGAGCGTTGTCTAATGTATACATGGCATTCCAGTGTGGAAGACAAGAATAATTAAAAGACACTCTATTATTGATAAAATACGAGATCTTATCCCGTGGGATTACATTGTCAAAGGAGGGTGCCTCTACGTCAGCCGAGATATAATCACCAAGCTCCTCGTCTGTAAGAACTGGGGGCGGACTAGGAGAGTCCAACGCAGCTTTGGGGTTTGAGAGGGTTATATGAGCCTTCTCTGACACCTTGGATGACTGCGGTGGCTTGCCCTTGAGACGCACCTTGAGAGGCGCCTCAGTTGCGCCTCCGGTGAGTGGTGCCTTCCCTTGTAATTTTGCCACCAGGGGAGCCGATGTTTGAGGTGGCTTTCCCTTGAGGCGTATCTTCAGGGGTGCTTCGCGAGCCGGCGCTTTCCCTGATAGCTTGATGCTCATTGGAGGCGCCTTCTGGGGTGGTTTCCCCTTCAGTCGGATTTTCAAGGGGGCGTCGGGAGTCGTCTCAGGTTCCATGTCCAGCTCTGTTGCCGTCTCTGCCTCATCATCAGCGTCGTTGGCTTCCTCCTCGTCAATGGGCTTGTACAAATCAGAATCGGTGAAGTAGGCTTCAATTCCTTTGAAAGGATCGATGTCTGCAAACTCCGTCCGGATGACGCCATTGGTGGACACATACTTCATGCACTGGTGGAGCGTGGAGGGCACCACCATGTACTCATGCAGCCATGGTCGACCGAGCAGGATGTTGTAGTTGACCTCGACATCTACCACATAACAAGTCACCTCAGTTTTGAGGCTGCCAATGTGACACTTCAGTCGGATCTTGCCCAATGGCTCGCTCTTGCTAGCATTGAAGCCACTGATGGTTGTATTGGAGGGCGCCAGCCGGTACATCGGGATCCCCAGCTTAGATAGCAGCGCCTTCGAAATGATGCTTAGGGAAGACCCAGGATCGATCTGAATCCGGCTCACCTTGACCGAGCCAATGTACCCTGTATAATACAACGGTCGGTTATGTCGGTGATGCTTGAGCAGCATGTCTTGTTGGGTGAAAGTTATGTTTGGGATAACTTCATCCGCACAATGACAGTACGCACAAGTAGTTGGGAGGTCTTCAGGCTGCTTGACCTGACTGAGAAAGGATTCAGCGTCCTTCAGAGCTTTGCAGAGAGCTTCTCAGGAATCTTTAGAAAGACGCAGGAGCTCGAACAAAGACAGACGCGCAGGTGTACTGGCTAATTGTGCCAGAATGTCAAAGTTGTGAGGCTTGGACAGCCCCGAAGCATTCTCCTTCCGTAGAGGTCTGTCAAAACGGGCCTCCACCTGCTTCTGCTTATTGGCTGCTGAGGGCTTAGATGGACCCTCCTCAGGGATGGTGCTAGGAGGCACCACCTCGGCGGCGGCTTCGCCAGATTGGGAGCTCAGTTGTGCACATGTTTGCACTGGAAGTGCCTCTTCTGTTGAAGAAGAGACTGTGCGGCAAGACTTGATCTTCCTGCCTTTTGATTTGGAGGTAGGGCGTACCTCCGATTGAGTCACCTCGGAGACGAGGTCGGGGTGAACCCAGAGGACCTCTCCTCGAGATGTGGTGAGCGGGGTGAGTCCACTCACATTGTCACGAGTAGGTGGTAAGTTTACCACCTCCATTGTCGCCTTAGGGATGGGGACGACGCCATCTTGTGTGGTAGTTGGCGGCAAGGTGCCGAACTGAAGCAAAACCAGATTGGCCGACACCGTCTTCTCTTCATAGTCGACGGAGATTACATCCGCATTGATCATGCGCTGGATGTAATTTTTGAGGACGTAGCAGTCCTTGGTCGGGTGTCCGACAAACCGATGGTAGTGGCAGTACCTTGGGTTGTCCACTTTCCCAACTTCATCGGGCCGCTTTGGGTCCGGTAGCTTGATCTTGTCACCCTGCTTTAGTATCTCAAAAAGTTGCAGGGTGTCGTCATCATTGAATGAATAAACCTCCTTGGGTCTCGGTGCCAGTGGAGGCTTCTGAGTAGGCGCAGATGCGCCTTTTGAGGCATTAACAGTTAATGCCTGTTTTCCCTTTGCTTCTCGTCCGGAGCTGTTAGCTGCGGACTTTTTCCCCTTATCGTCAAAGGCGGGGAAGCTGACACCCAGAAGACGTGCATTGGCCGCCTTCTTTTCTGCAGCTTCAGCTTCGATGATCAGGGAGCTCCAGTCAGGAGGGGGAGTAGAGTTGAGCCAGAGCTTTACTGCAGGCAACATATTCATGCTGCAAGCGGAGAGAAGCGCATGTTCTGGCATGCCTGGAGGTAGCCTGAAGCAAGCCTGTCGGAAACGTTCGATGAACGCCCGAACCGTTTCCTTCTCCTTCTGACGTATCTCTATGAGAGACGCCATCGTCATGTCCTTCCCGCCGTCGTAGAAGCGGTCGAGGAAGAGGCGCGTCAGGTCGTCGAAGGACGATATAGAATTGTCGGGGAGGCTGCAGTACCAGTCATACGCCACTCCTTTCAGGGCCCCGACGAAGATGCTGGTGAGGAGCGCGTCCTCCTTCGGAAGATGCCCTGTCTGTGACTGGAAGTACGTCAGGTACCGTCGCGGAGAGTCCTTCCCGTCGTATGGGGTGAGTGTTTGTGGTTTATACTTTGGGGGATAAACCACCTTGTTCCACTCGAGGGGATAAGGCTGTGGAATGCCCATCTTCTGGCGTTCCTCTTGCCTGTTCTTGGACTCGAAGCGCTCCCGCAGGTCTTTGATCATTTCGACCACATCCTCCGTAGAGCTAGGAGTCGGGGAAGGAGGTACCATCTGGATTGGAGCGTTTGAGGGCTCCGAGGTCCGAGGTGCTTCTGTATCCGAGGGCACCCGTTGGAGGGGCACACTCGACTCCCCATTAGCTCCTGGGTCAGGACCAGTTGAAGGTGTCCTGATCAAGGCCGACCGCATCTCAAATACTGCTTGAGTCAGTGCTTGCATTGAGGCAGGGAGGGTTTTGAGTCCTCCCTCCAATGAGTCTATGCGCTGGACTATGTCCTGTGACGGCGCATCAGACTCGACATCATCCCCAGCCATGTATACTGTCCTGACACGGCCAGGAGTGGATGGATTGGTTGAGGCTTCACTTTCGGCCTCACTCTCATGCGGGGGAGTCACTTCTTCTGGTGTTGGGCCACCCCCAGCCATATTCTGGAGTTCATCTTCAACAGGCGCATCTGCAAGGGTCTGCTTGTCCTCATCTCCGTCTTGAAGGACCTCTTTGTTTCCAGAACTACCCCCGGCAGTGTCCTGGAGGATACCCTCATTTTGAGGGGCTTCAGGGAGAGTAATCTCGTCTTGATGATGAAGATCCGCCGCAGCTGTGCTTTGGACATCTTCGTCTTCGGAAGGAGGCTCAACAAGGGTCTGGCTACCCCTAGCTTCCTCCGAGGACTTCTTCCTCGACCGAGTGCCTTCAACACCCCAGAGGTCGAGACAGCTGCCTTGGTTTTCCTCGGCTGGCTTTTGGATGAAGATGAGGAATTGGCAGTCGTCTTCCGGATTGATGAGGAGTTGGAGACCACGTTGCATGAAGCAACGTTTGGCTCCTCTTCAGCTGACACCTTTGCCCCAAGACGACGTCGGAGAGGTGTCGATGATTGCAGTCGTTGGAAGACCGACTGTCTTGGTGGAGCTACCGTCTTGCAACAGCAGTTAATGGTGACCACCGCACAAGTATGCCCCGTGAGAGGCGCATCGTGCTTGTTGGCCGACTCTCCTGACCGGCGCTTATGAGTGATCACGTTGCGCAGGTCATCGGAGGAGAGTGGTGCCTTCACACCCCTTTCAGACGTATGGCAAGGCCAAACGCTGGGGTGGTCAGGTGAGTGCTGCGCCCCATGATCTAATACCAAGCAGGCATCACGATCAGTAGTGGGGGAACCACAACATTTGAAGTGACTTGAACGGACCTCAAATGCACAACCAGAGGAGGCGCAGGAGTTCAAGACCACTGAGTTTGCCTCTCTCGACTTGGTTGTGCACGCAGTAGATGCGCCCAAGCGAGATGAGGACTTTGAAGATCGACTCGTTGTTAGTGCAGAAGCACTTGAGTCAACCTTGTATAGCTTGCCATCGGCAGCGCGCGTGATGACGAGCGCGTGCCTCTGGCCGGCTGCTGGCATAGCATGTTTGTGGCGCATGGCCCGTGCCGCCTTGGATTTCTTCGTACCAGCCCGCTGGGGCGCATAGTACTCAGCATCCAAATTCTCCTCGCCATTACAGCGAGTTAGTCTGTCAAAGACAGAGGCTTTTTGTGGCGCATCAGAGGTGATGCGCGGGGCATTGGCTGCGCCCCTGCTCCGTCGACGTATCTTCCTCGCCTGAGAGGGAGATGGCTGGGGAACGTGGTCGGCCGCACGCTTCCCCAAGAGATGCGCTGCATCGGCGGGCGCACCTTGGTTGCTGAGAACGTCAGCAGGAAGGGAAGGCTGGATTGCTGCATCCCCTTCAGTGGTAGTGCCCGAGGCGTCGACTTTGTGCACCCAGGCCGTGCGGATCTTCTTCGGCTTTGGTAGCCGCTTCGAAGGACTCGCACTTCCTTCAGAAATGAACTCCTCGTACGCCTGTTGATTGAGGCGCACGACCAGCGTCTTGTGGGAGGAGCCCACCTTCACGTCGTCGGCCTGTGACACGACTTTCTCGGAAGAGGAGAAAGAAGTCCCCAGGAGAGTCGCCAGCTTGTTTGCCATTAAATTTGTTTGATTGAAAATTTTAATACAAACAGAACAGTGTTACAATGTAGGACTTAGATGTAGTCCTAGGAGTACACTTTTGTTTAAGCTGGGTCCTTAGTGCCAATGGAGCGAGTGGTAATGCGTTGACTACGTTGACCGGCTGACGACGGTTATCGGTTCTCTGAAGGCGTGGATTGCTCTGGGTGCTGGAACTTGTTGAGAGGAGGAAGACGTTGAGTGTCTGTATCTGCCTCTCTGATGATTCCTTGTATGTTCGTTGTGGATTCTGTCTGTTGTCCGTGGGTGAGAAGGAAATGATCCCTCTATTTATAGTTTTGCAGGCTGGCTGCTCATGCGCGCATGTAGGATACGCCGGTGTGTGGGGACGCCACATGGAAGTTACTGATGGGGGCGCACGGATGATGCGCCCTGATTGGGAGGTTGAACTCTTCATACTGCTGTTGTGAGCCGGCACGTAGCAGAGGAGAAGATCTTTCTGTTGCTGAAATCTTGGACGAGTTGAGTCAAAGGACACGTGTCATCGACCCCTGGTTCGAAGATCTCGGATTTGGGGGGGGCAGTGATCTGGTGAGCTGCGCCTTGGATCTGGGCGCAGGAGGAGACTGCGGCTCATAACCTTTAGGAGTTACAAACCATTTAGGGCGCATGGCTTTTGAGGCGCATGCAGGTGACCTTTCTTCTGTCTTTCGGGATCAGAGATCAGTCTGGGGCGCATGGCTTTTGAAGCGCATGCAAAGCTTCAACTGGAGACTCTTCTTCTGTCTTTAGGGATCAGTGAAGGGTCTGAGGCGCACGGCTTTTGAGGGGCATGCTGGTTTGGACGCGTGGCCGTAGAGGCGCATGCGGATTTGGATGCATGGCCGTAGAGGCGCATGCGGGTGGCCACGTGGCAGTAGCCGTCGGAATAGAGTCATGATGATGCTGACGTTGCCGACGCTTCGTTCTCTGAAAAAGCTGTCAACTGTTCAGACTTTGGGAAGCGTGCTGCCAACTCTGGTGTCAGTTCAGCATTTAATGTTTGTGATGTTCGATGGACAGCTGAGTGGGTACATTGGTTGGTGTTCCACTCGGCATGGAGATGTGAGGGGGGGGCGCATCCTCTGTGATGCGCTGGGTACTGTAGGGCGCGTCTGTATGATGTGCCTGATGCTGGAGGGCGCGTCCGTGTGATACGCCGTTTGGCTGGCGCATCAGACATGTCCTTTAATGACGCGGCTGTCTCGCTCCTCGAGTGCTATAAATAGCCGTTTGGCTGAATTCGAGGCGTCCGGTTCATCCATTTAATGCAAATTCATTGCACAGAATTCGGAGAGTCATCCACTTGGCACGTGGGTTTGATTTGCCCGGCCTATAAATAGTGGCATGGAGAGAAGGTTTGCTCATCATTCCCTCACGTACTTCCAACATAAACTTGGATATGTGGGTGCATTCTGTTGACGAAGTGCTCCCGAGGGTGAAGATGAGACGTCGTGTTGTCTTCAATGCTCTTGAAGGTGACTGTTACATCCAAAAGACGGAGTCGAGGGCTTCTGAGGCAGGCGAAAGGTGCCTGTTGCATCCAAAGATAAGGATGTTCGGGCCTCGTCTCCGTTATTCCGGAAGAGCCGTAGATCGGAATGGCGGTGCTAGGCTCTCTCTTCCTTCAAAGTGGGTGCCGCCCACTTTGATTGTGTTGAAAGCTCTTTGTGCCATGATTTCGATCACGGTCTTCCTTGGTCTTTGGAGGCTCTTTCGAAGCCTCCCCTGGCCACAGCATTTGCGGTGCTCTTCTCTTCCTTGGTTCCAGCCAGAGGGTTAAATGCTTTGCTTGGCGAAGCACTTATCAGGCGAGCCTGGCTGGAAGAGCGGCACATAACTGCACATAACTGAGCTGCTGAAGGGATGCACATAACTGAGCTGGATGCACATAACTGAGCTGCTGAAGAGATGGTAGGATGCGCCTGGCTGGAGGCGCATGACATCTGCTGCGCCTGGCTGACATCGCATGGTGACTAATGCGCCTATCGGAAGGCGCATGGTGGTTGCTGCGCCTGTCTGGAAGGCGCATGGTGGTTGCTGCGCCTATCTGGAAGGCGCATGGTGGTTGCTGGATGTAGATCTAGGATCCTTCCTTTGTAGAAATTCTCCTTTGTACCATCTTTTCTAGACATGTAATAGACTTTTATATATATAATAAAAAGTCCTTCTTCGAATGTCTATGGCTTATTCGATTAGCTGTCTGAGTTCTGGCGCATATAATGCCTGGCGCATGGGCTTTCTGGTTGTGAAATTCCATGCTTCTACAGACAGGAGTGTTGCGTAGAACACGGTTGGCTTAAGGCACAATACACGGACTTAGTGTTTAAGGCACGAGCTACAGTTGGTTTCAAGTCGAGTTTAGGAAAAGGGCTATAAAGTGGTCATTTCTAAGTTGAGTAAAAAGGATATGGCATCAAGGGAGAAGGCTCGCGACCGTGGGTCGTCGAGGGATCTCAAGGATAGAAGTCTTGAACATGGTTTTGAAAGAGAGGGTAACACTGAAAGAAGGATGACTGTGTGAGACGTCAGTTTGTGTCGAGTCTTGCATGGTCATGGACAACTTGTCGACAAGGGCGAAGTTTCCTCGAACGGCAACCCTGGGCCATGGGACCGACTCGGCCTAGGAGGAAACAGGGTATAGTCGTGCGTAAGGTTTTAGCATGGGTTAAAGCGGGGGCTTACAACGGAGCTAGCTACTTGCGTTGAAAGGTCCCCGATTTAACCAAGCTATACGTCTCAGGATAGCTTGTGATGCTAGTGGCCAAGTTCATATAGATGTCGGCAAAATAGCGGCTATCCGCATGTATGCCTTTGGATGGAGTCGAGTTGAAGGTGTGTACAGTTAGAACACAAAGTTTGGGCCTAAGATTGGGTTTCAACATAGGCGTCGTGCTTCAGCACGAGATGTGGCATCGAGTCTCAAGTGTGGATATGTGAGTTACAAAAGTTGGGTTTGAGTTGTCCAAGTTTAAGTCAGGAATCGCCGTAAGGCAAGTCGGTCAAGTGACACTAAGTTCACATGTCTCGATTGGGTCAGTTGATGATCAAAGTAGCAAGGGCCGCAAGGCGGCGATATGGTTAAGTCTCACTGAGTTGCGAGGCACGGCCTCAGCAAGGGTTTGTAGCACGGCACACGGAAATGGAGCCTCATCGCGTAGTTGCATCTCTGATTTTAAGCCGTAAGGCAAACACGACTCGATAGGTTAACATTGTGGCACGAGAAGGGTCTTGAGGCAAGGTATGAGTTAACGTTGTCATTGCAAGCACGAGATGATCTAAAGACACAAAACAGGCAAGGCGTCGGTCCTAAGAAAATCCTAAGGCAAGACTAGAAAGACAATCAATAAGAATGGACTATGTTGCACAAAGTAAATCAAACGTGTCGGTTTTGTATAGGTGGGCGAGGAGCTCATTCCACCAGTACAGTTGAGTACTGACACCCACATAGTTTACATGTGCAGGCACAGGTAGAAGCTCGTGGCGCGGAGCTCGTTTGGATGCGTCGAGGCACGGAGTTCCTTGGCGAATCGAAGCGCGCGGCCGCATGGAGTAAAGACTTATACAGGACATAATGTATGGACGTCGCCTTCCGAAGCATCCACTGGCTCGAGACATGTATTGAGAGATGAGAGAGAGCTGAGTGACTTGTAATGTGAGATGAGTGAGCTTGAGAGACTTGTAATCTTGGCCTTGCGCCCCCAATGTAACCGTTGTTTAAATAGCAATAAAGAGCTTCTTTGAATAACTTGCGTCTGTTCTAAATTTTCGCTGCTATGATTCAATGTCTCTACATGGGACTTCTGTGCGACGACCCCGTCGCAGCCGCTGAAATCGGCCGTTATGGAACCCGTCTTGCACAAGCGCAATCTAGGCTCGTACGGCATCACGCTTAGCGAGGACAATCGCTCCTACGGGAGCGGGGCGTGACATGGGGTGGGTTCTTATAGATCAAAACCATAAATATTATATAAAATGACAAGAGTGAGAGAAATCTATCTATTGGGAGGTGATTCGCAATGAAAACTCCAAAGGACACGGAGCCGACACGGACTCTTCTTCCAAATGGACACATCTCCTTGCTTTGACTCCACAAACACTTGTAGCTCCTTCTCCTTGCAAGAATGAGAGAGTTTGGTGGAGAAAAGAGAAGTTTTGAGGGATGAAACTATAAGATTTGCTCTCATGTGTTGGAAGGAACCCTTGAATAGAATGGAGGCTATGTTGTGAAATGAAAAATGAAGTGAAGGGCTCCAAGAGGTGGCCGGCCACTCATATTAGGTTTTAGTCATGATGAAAAGACAAGGATGGCCCTAACTAAGCCCCCTTTGGCTAATTAATTGAATGAAAGAGGTTGGGGTCAAAAATGTCAAGTTTAAGTCATTAATCTAACCATTCTAATCAAGTGGGATTTGACTAATTACACTAACATAAATAATAGAATTTGTGGGTCATGTCTAACTTAAGTTTGAGTTCCATCTAGAGTCTAAGCTACCCGGGTCACTAACACTAGTCGAAACGAGACGAAACTTAAACCCGACTAAACAAATCCAATAAACATTATTAAAAATATAAAATTTCTAAAATGTTGAAAAATAAAAAATGACCAAAATACCTTCAATGGTAAAAATTGGGAGTGACATATAAAAAAAAATACTCTCCAGTGTTTCTCCATTTATATCCTTAGTGACACAAATAAAAGGATCAATTTAACGACGTGGGGTCAATATTAATTGGTATGAAATGTAGAAAATTTCTATGAGAGTAGAAACCCTCATACACCGCCACGTATGATATAAATTGGGATATAAATCACCACTGAAAAAGTTTTTCCAAAATAAAGTTTCTACCATATAAATAAGGGAGATAGAAACCCCCATTGACCCTTAGGCCATCTCCTACTTGTCATTGTACTTTAAAAAAATTTATATCCTAGTTGGTAGAATTTCTATATAGAAATTGCACACATAAGAAATACTCTCCAATAATTCTTCATTTCTATTCTACGTGGCAACAAATAAAAGGATTAATTTAATGACGTGGGGTCGAATATTAATTGTTATGAGATATGAAAATTTTCTATGAGAATTTCTATATGTAGAAACTCTCGTAGAAACTCTACATTCTATATAACTATAGAAATTGAGATATAATTCTCATTCATTTTTCTATTACATTTGTTTGTTTATCATCATTTAAAAGCAAGCATGCGCTACAAAGAGTTGATGATGATGTAAAAAAATAATTTGCACCATACCAAATAATGGTCATCGGGAAAAAAAAATCAAATCAAAGCATAAAATGGTCCAATTTTGGATACAGTGTTAAAAATACAAGAAAAGTGCTTGTGTAAGTAGATGTAGGCTCACAGATCTTCCAAACTAGTATGTACTTTTCTCTTATTTATAATGATAATAAATGATTTAGTCGAATACATAAAATGCCATGTCCGGACTTTATATGAGGCACATGAGAGAGTCGTCTCAGGCCCAAAATTTTAGAAGGCACAAATTATATATATATAAACAAAGGCCCATCGTATAATTTTTTTTACAGGATATCTAGACGCAAGGCCGATCCGGAGTTCATGGGGCCCTAAACAAAGTCTCAAAATGTGGTCCATGTATAATGTAAAAAAAATATTAAAAGCTAAAATAAAAGTAAATTTAAAAAAAAATGTTTCAACCAAGAATTGAACCTAGAACTTCTAATGTACAAGTCTAACATAACAACACTACACCACAATTATTCTATATCAAAAGAGGGCCATGGTACATACTAGTTCTATTTTAAATACAAGATTGTATATATATATATATATATATATATATATATATATATATATATATATATATATATATAAATTAATTAATTTTTTGGGGCCCTCATACTCTTTGTGCCTGGGCGGTCGCCCTGGCTGCCTGGGCCAGGGCCGGCCCCGTCTAAACGTCATATACTATAATACCAAGAGACAAGTCGGTTAGTCAGAATAAAGAAAAAATTGATGCAGTCGTTGTTAAAATCATTTTCCCTTCCCTCGCTCTAACAGTTTGACGTTCTCAATCTCCTCTACCATTCCGTCATCTGTCTCAATTTCCTCTACCCTTTCGTTGGTGTCAATCTCTTTTGTGTGTGTATTTCTTGGTCCTCTGGGAGGTACTATACAAGAGAATAAGTTACAATATTTTCTTTTTCTTTTTATAATTATCTATGAACTACTCCAAACATTGTTAGCTTTTTATTTATTTATTTGCCTATTATATTAATTTTATTTTTGGTTTGGAACACCTTCAGTTTCATTAGAATTTTATTATGACATATTATTTTGGATATTATATAGTATTTAATTTATTATTTTATTTTCTCAGTTTTGTGTTGATAATACTATTGTATCATCGTCCATGGAAAAAAAATCTCTCTGAACATTATGCTTTGAGGGCACCATTTTAAGAGTTTGTCTCAGGATCTCAAAATTTAAAGTCCGACACTGTAAAATGTTTAAAGAAAATTCATGAATAGTCCAACACGAAGGAGAAAAAGAAAATTTGAGTGGCACCCCACTTTGTTTACCTTTATTTAAGGTGCACCCCACCACTTTACATGAATGTATAACACCCCCCACTTAAGACGAAATCCGTCCAAGACTAACAGTTGACCACTTTATGCTGTAATTTATGACGAAAGTTCCCCTCACGTGTTCAGAGAAGTGAACTTAAAGTAGGAAAACCCTAAACTACCCTCTATTTTCTAAACAACTCTCTCTTCCCTACAGAATTTGAAACCCCCTCTCTTCCACTCCCTCTTCTCTCCTGGCAATATTCCTAGCGTCACCGTACTCCGGCGGCCTAGCAAACACGCAGTATGAAACCGCCCTCTCTCTTCTCTCTCTTTTGCATATGAATTTATGATCCACGCTAAACTATCGATCTTTTCCTTTTCGTTCAGATTTATGTAATTCGAAGCATCCTCGAGATTCCATGGCGAACAAAACACCCGGGTATGAAATTATTCGTTTTCCCTATAATGTTTGAAGTTATTCGTTTTTATGTTTCGTTTTTAGGGTTTTCTCTAAAATTGTACGATGATTTTTTTTCGTTTTTCTTTAATGTATGACTTTAATTGTTTTTAGGGTTTTTCCTAAAATTGTACACTGGTATTATTTGGTTTTCCTTTAATGTATGAATTTAATTGTTTTTAGGTTTCGTTTTTAGGGTTTTTCCTAAAATTGTATACTAGTATTATTTGGTTCAGATAGTGGCATGAAATTAGGGTTCAATCTATGAAATTAGGGCACGAGCTTTCTTCTAAAATTAGGGTTCAGATAGTATACAATGCAAGCTTTATTGGATATTGTGGTTATGATATTGTGCTCTAAATTTTATGACTATGGGCATATAATCTATTGGCATGAAATTTTGGTTCTGATATTGTGCTCTAAATTGAATTCACACTGGGCTATTGTATGTGTATTTGTATGCTATTATATGTGTATTTGTATTGTTATATGTGAAATTAGGGTTCATTTTAAGGGTTTTAGTTGCTATTATATGCTATTATTATGTGTATTGTATTGTATGCTATTGTATGCTATTGTAGGCTATTTTAAGGGTAGTTTAGTTGCTATTGTGTGGTATAGGAAGCTATTTTAAGGGTACTTGTAATGTTATATAGGAAATACATGCTTAGGGTCCATTTTAAGGGTAGTTCAATTGCTGTTGAAGTGGACCCAGACTTTATAAGTCTGTTGGATTTACCTTATACAGTTGAAAGTAACCATTTGGAGGGAGTTTATAAGTACTACTAGATTGATGACTTGAAGTATGGGGAAACAGTGGAGCTCCTCACTGATGCTGGATTGTTGGACATGTTTAGTAAACAACTTCCTGACAAGAAAGGAGAGATACACATATTCTTAGAAGAATTTGGCAACCCTGCAAGTCAAGAGCAACAACCTAGTGAGTCACTAACACCAAGAAAAACTGGGAGGATTAAGAAAGTAGCCCACAAACCAGTTAGAAAACATGTCAAGAAGAGTCTTCATGAGGAGCAGTTGGATCCACTACCTAGTGACAGTGATGTGGACCTTCCCGAGGAGCATTTGGATCAAATGCCCTCAAGGGTCTTCACTGGTGGATTAGATGCAGTTGCTGGAGGGTCTGACCAAGTAGCTCCTACACAGACAGAGGGTGAGGAAGAATATGGCACACAGGCTGAGACACAACTTTATGGAGATGAACCCCAGGGTGAGAAAGACTTTGGCATACAGGGTAATGAAGGAGTAGACAGACAGGGTGAGGAAGGAGTAGAGGTTGGAGAAGAAGAAACAGATGATAAAGAGGAGATGTCCAAAAATATTTACATTCCAGAAGTAGATGTGGCAGAATGGGGAGAAGAAACTGAGTTCCAGAGTGAAGAGATCCTGAGAAGAAGAACAGTTGCAATTGATGAACTTGATGATGAAGAAGAAAATCATAGCTGTGACTCAACTGAATCTGAATAAGCTGGGACTGAACTTGATGACTTGTACACTGATGGTGAGATAGGTGAGGAGAAATACAGAGTTCCTGAGGTGAATGATCTCTCCCTAGGGCAGCAGTGGATAAATCCCAGTGAGTGCAGAAGGTATTTAAGGTCATATGCTATAAAGAAGAGGTTTGAAATAAAATATGTTAAGAATGAAGGAAAGAGGATATGGGGTGTGTGTCAAGAAGAGACTTGTCCATGGATGTGCAGGGTCAGGATCTCACCAGATAAGACTACTTGTACACTTAGACAACTTAATGAAGAACAAACTTGTAAGCACACCTCAAAGCCGCAGAACAAAATGACTAATAGCAAATTCATCTCTGAAGTGTTAGAAGAAAACATTAAGGCACACCACAGTTCATGGAAGGCAAAGGATATTCAGAAGCAGATGTGGGCCAAGTTTACAGTCAAAGTCTCATATTGGAATGCACACAAGGCATTATTCAGAGTGAAGGAGATGTTATTTGGGGGTTATGATGAGAGTTATAGAAAAACTCCAGAAATTGGAAAGCAGGTTTTGAGAACCAACCCTGGGAGTGTAGCTTTCTGTGGGAATGTACCTGGGACAACAGAGTTTGGGTATTTATGCATAGGGTACAATACAAGCTTTACTGGATTCACAAATGGTTGTAGACCCTTACTTGGTTTAGATGGGTGTCATTTGAAAAAAAAAAGTATGGGGGGTATGCTTGTCTGCAACAGCTTTAGATGGCAACAATGGGTTGTTCCCACTTGCCATTTACCTCTGCACATCTGAAAGTGAAGCTACATGGGTCCATTTTCTTAGTATGATCAAACACAAGCTGCTGCAACATCCAGGAGAGATTTCCTTCATTTTTGATAGGCAGAAAGGCCTAGGGAGTGCTATTGAGAAGGAATTCTATGGGCATCCCCACAGGTTTTGCTTTAGACATTTCTACAAAAACTTCAAGTACTACATCAATGGTATCCTATAGATGAAGCATCTTACATGGGGAGCAGCTAGAGCCTATAGACAGGTAGATAATGCTAAGTGGATTGAAGCAATAGCAAAACAAAGCCCGGAGGGACTTCAGTATATGATGAAGGAGCACATGAGCAGATGGTGTAGAGCATATTTTGACAAAACAACCAAGTGTGAGCACATAACTAACAATTTTTCTGAGAGCTTCAACAATTGGATAGAAGAAATCAGGGGTAAAGCCATCACTATGATTGTGGAGATGTTTCATATGATGGTCATGCAATTGACTTATGAAAGGAAGATTACTTCTAGAGCATGGGGTGAGTATGACTTGACTCCAAGGACTAAAAAGATCATTGAGCAGAGGTCAAAGCAAGTCAACAAGTATCAGGTCAATGGTGCTGATGATGGGTTGTTTTGTGTCACTAGTGTGTTCCCCATTGAGAACAGATGGACTATTGATGTTAATGAAAAAATGTGACTGTTGTGTATGTGATTTAACTGGGATCCCATGTGTGCATGCTGTTGCTGCTTCGCTACCTAGCAGGCCTACATGGTCAATGTAAGTATCATATTTCACTGTTACAACTTATACATTCTAGTAATGGTGTACACTAATCAAAGTTTGTCTTGCTATAGGTTCACAAGTCACTACTATCATGTCAATACCTACAAGAAGGCTTATGCTGGAAAGATTGTTCCTTTGCCTGAAACAAAGTCTATGGGATGCTGTAAGTTTCTCTTTATTTTCTGTAGGCTTCTCCTTATGCTTTCCTTTATTCTTTCCCTTTATGTTCCGTAGGAATGTAGGATTCCCTTTTTTCTTTCTCTTTATGTTCTATAGGCTTCTCTTTACTTTCTGTGGGAATGTAGGCTTCTCTTTATATACTCAATTTTTCTGTGGGAATGCAGCCACCATATGAGGTTGGTCCACCTGGTAGACATAGGCAACCTGGAAGACCAAAGGGCGTTAGAAGGAATGAGGCAGATGAGGCACCAAGACCTGCCAAGAAGCAAAGGATTTGTGGGAGGTGCAAGTTACCAGCTGATCATAATGCTAGAGGGTGCCAAGGAGGACCAGTTGGAGGGAACCAGAAAAAACCAAGGGCACCATATCCACCAAGACCACAAAAAAAATCAAGACCTGCAAAGCTACCAAGGAGTAGCAACACTGTTTACAAGAGGCCAAAGGTTTCAAGGGTTAGGAGGAAGGCACCACAACAATCAGGTGATTCAAATGCAACACCACAAAGAGTTCCAGTTGAAGATTTGATACAACATCATTTAGCCAATTTACCTGGAAGGGCTAATGACATTGTAGTATGTCTGCCACCAAGGGGCTCAAACAATTCTGTTTTTAGGCCTCCATGGAAAGTCAATAGCAGCATCAGTAATGTGCAGCAATAGCAAATTAATGTGAAGTGAAGTGAACATTTTGTGCAGTGAAGTGAACATTTTGTGCAGCAATAGTGAAGTGAAGTGAATATTTTGTGAAGTGAACTAATTTCCTAAATAGCAGTAGACATTTTGTGAAGTGAATATTTTGAAGTGAACATTTTGTCAACTGAAGTTATGTCAACTAATGTAATATGCAACTCTAATGTAATCTGCAGCAATGCAGTAAACATCCCACCCTGTGTGGCATTTTGTATTGCAGTAAACATGCTTATAATGTGAATTGCAGCAATGTGAATTAATCTTGTAATGTGAATTACTCTTGTACTGCACAAAATATTGTGAATTACTCTTGTATTGCAGCAATGTGTATTACTCTTGCAATGTGAATTACTCTTGTACTGCACAAAATATTGTGAATTACTCTTGTACTGCACAAAATATTCTTGTGAATTACTCTTGTGATCTGCAGCTCTAATGTAATTCTGACGGTGAATTACTCTAATGTAATCTGCAGCTCTAATGGTGAATTACTCTTGTACTCTTGTACTGCACAAAATATTCTTGTGAATTACTCTTGTACTGCACAAAATGACAGTAGACATGCACAAAATGGCAGTAGAGAGCTTCTATTGCATTGCAAAACTTTACATAGCAAAAATTTGAACATGAATTTGAACAGGAATTTCAGATTTACAAGATTTTAGATTTCAACTTTACATAGCAAAACTTTACATCTCATGCATTGTTAAATTCATATAGTGGATCAAATACAAGATTTCAGTTTTCAACTTTACATAGCAAAACTTTTTTCAAATTTTCTACACAACTCTTCTAAAGTTGTGTTCACTACAATTTGAACAGGAATTTCAGATTTACTATCACTAGTCGAAGACTCATTCAACCATTGAAATGCATTGTTGCATCTCATGCATTGCAAGAATCTTCTTTCCTTGCTGTTACTCCTCTTTGACATCAAGACAGCCCTCTCCCTAGGGGTGTAAAATGGACAAAGTAGTCCGTTGTCCGTACGTGTCCGGCTCGATAAATGGTTCGACCGCAGAACGTCCGATTCATTAACGAACAAAACTTAGACATTTTTTTTGGTCCGATTAAAAATCGGACCCGGACACGGTCATATCCATGTCCGGTCCGAATTCGTCCGCGAACAGTCCGATAGTGGAGACTCCTTTTGGTTTTGTATCAATTATGTCAAAATATTTTGGTTTTGCATCAAGTTTTTGTTGTCACGTCTCGATTTTTGTTATCATTTTACTATTGTTTGTTGTATTCTATAACCTTCAATTGTATTTTCTTTCAACTAGATTTTTTGAACCAACTATTAAGGTATCTTGATAAAATAATAACTTTTGGTAATATATTTAATTTGTCCGCGGACCGTCCGATTGAATTAACAAACAGTGGTTGTCCGTGTTCGTCCGGCCCGAACTTGAACAATAAACTGTCCGTGTCCGTCCGTCCGAACTCATTTTCATTAACGGACCGAACACGGACAGCCCGTCCGGTCCGTTTACACCCTTACCTCTCCCTCCACAATGTCGATTTGGGCAAGTATTTTCTTCACAAGGACATTGTTTCTTCCAATGCCCTAAGTCACCACATGTGAAACATCCTTTCATTTGAATTGTTGAAGAAGAACTTCCAGAGCTTAAATCCAAAATAGCCACATCCAGCCATTGAAAATCTGAGCAGAGTGGACACTTCAAAAAAATTCAGCCGGAATTTGCTTTGGTATTGGACTTCGAAAGATACCTAATCCCCTTGCAACTTTCGACCTTGCATGGTGAGCTCAAAAACGAACACTCGTCTACTAGGTGGGTGTTCATCGAGCATATTTGACATTTGTCCTAATCAAAAGAAAACAATGTCACGATTTGAGACAGAGAAACCACAAAAGAAAAAGCTTTCACATATTAAAGGGAAAAAAACCAAGTCAATTTTACTTTACCTGGGTTGCAGCGTCGGCCATGAGAGTTGAGGAAGATTCCGATTTAGAAAGGGAAGAGAGATTTGGGGGTTAGGTCGCATGTCATATAAAAAGAGAAGAAGAGAACGGGATTTGCTTTTGTCGGAAAGAATAGAGGGTAATTTAGAGATTTAAAAAGTTTGTTTTACTGCTCTGAACCGCTCTGAACACGTGAGGGGCACTTTTGTCATAAATTACAGCCTAAAGTGGTCAACTGTTAGTCTTGAACGGATTCCGTTTTAAGTGGGGGTGTTATACATTTATGTAAAGTGGTGGGGTACACCTTAAATAAAGATAAACAAAGTGGGGTGCCACTCAAATTTTTTGAAAAAGAAAACGGAGGAAAATAATAAATTAAAAAAGAAAAGAAGTCAAAATGACACGTTGTTATTCACTTTATTGATTATGTGTTCAATGTACATGAGAAGGTCCATCCGTTCATGAATCTCCAGTTTTCAACTCACGAGAGAAAAAAGAAGGAAGAAGAAGAAGAAGAAGAAGAAGGAGAAGGAAGGTTCATTCTCTTTTGTCTATTTAATTCCTCATTATTCAATGGATTGGGTTTCTAGTCTCGACTAGAATTTAGAGGAGTCTCAAGACTCAAGTTGTGTGAAAAATAATTTGGAATATCGTAAAATGTTATAGAAGTTGCGACAAAGGCCATAGAGCCGGTAGCTGAACCATGACTCGAATTAGAGCCAAAATAGTCTTGGCAAGCCTATGTTATATTGCCGGTATTCTGATTAAGGAGATTTTGTACTTGAAAATACACCCCGGTACCCGGTATATCGACGGTATAGTACATGTTAGAATTTAGTTCATGTGCGGACCATATTTTAACATATTTTTGGACCATTGTATCGATCTAGACGACTAGGATTGATGTTAGATTAGTTTTAAATTTGTTTAATCATAAATTATGGTTTCTTAACCTATATAAATAGCCTAAGGGAGTTGCTTAAAGAATGCTCAAAGAAGAGATTTCGGGAGATAATTCACAATTCTACAAAAAGATCCGTGCTCGTAAGGCATGCACTTCAAAATAGCCATAAAAGGAGATCTATTCAGGGGGGGGACCATTTGTTTTGTTCATGGAATCGTCATAGGATTGTGGTGAGCATTCTCAACTGTAATATTCTTCTTCTTTCTTAAGATTTGCGATGAGTTAAATATAGAATAAAATTTTTAACATACTTGTAAATAATCTTGTATTATTGAGATATATAGATTGAGATTTGTCCATGTGATATAGTTACCACATATTCGGTGTCTTTGATATTAATTTTTGTTCAAGTTTGTAATTCGTTATCTTCAATTGGGTTGATGTCATTTACGTGATGTTCTTTAAGTTGGTTTATGTCGTTTTCGTGACTTTTTTCGATTAACATAATTCTTCCTTCTTCTTATCACACTTTTTCATGAAAAATTAAATCTTTTGGTCATAGTTTAAATCACCTCTCCTCTTTTTTTTTTCATCCGTCACTTTCTTCATTTTGTTCCACGTGTTGGTCACTTCGCTTTGTTATGTAACACAAAATGCATTGGCCAATGATGTAACATATTTTAGATTTATTTTGTAAATAATTGTAGATGAATGTTTAATGATGTAAAGCGTTGAGTTCATTTTGTAAATGATAGGAGGACGTTCAATGATGTAAAACGCTTTGGATTCATTTTGTAAACAATGGGATGTGACATTTAATAATGTTTTATGAATACTATTTTTTTGTTAATGTACTTTAGAAACTACAATATATATGTATTTGAACTTAAATAGTTAGTTATATACGATTTTTGTTATATATGTTTTCTTTTTCTTTTTTCTTTTTTCTTTTTTTTTAGAAAAATAATTTCATGAAAGTAAGTTATAAAGTTGTTTTATGAGTATAGAGATTCTAAATTTGCGTTTGCTTACTTTTATCTGGAAAATAATTTTTTGAAACAAAAAATAAAAATTCTTTTTGGTAAAATTTTTTAGTAAACAATTTCTTTTTAACTGTGTCCAGCAGTTCGTGTCCAACTGTGTCCCTCCCAAACGTGGATCTGAACATCTTTGAGGATCCAACCATCATCATCCTCGTAGCTGCGACTCTGAAGCTCGAGGAACGGCGATGCTTGCAGAGGCGTAGGGGATGTGCTTTGGGTCGCCGCCGTCGAAATATGGTAGGGGAGGCCAGGGGAAGGAGGGGTTGGGTTGCGGAGGATGGAGGGGACGCGAGCTTTGGAGAGGGCGCGGGGAGCGACGAGGAGCTCTGGCCACCGCGTAGAGGGATCGAGCATGAGTGTCAGCTCCGCCGTTGCCGAGGACGACCTCGTCTCCGACCGCCATCACCTTGTCCGCGAAGATCTTGTTGATGGAGCCGACGACCTCCATCGAAGCAGTCGCCGAGGTCGCGGGAGAGGAGGAGCATGGAGTGGAACAAAGGCCACAGCTGCTGCTTGCGTAAGAGGAGGAGCATGAAGCGACCGCCGAGGTCGCAGGAGAGGAGCATGGCTGATGTTTCTTTTTCTGAAGGGGGAGACTTTTCTCTGAGAGGGAGAAAGAAGGGTCCCTGCAGAGGGTAGGGCTGTAAAATGGACAAAGCAGTCCGTTGTCCCTACGAGTCTGTCTCGATAAATGGTTCGACCGCGGGTTGTCCGATTGAATTAACGAACATAACATGAACATTTTTTTGGTCCGTTTAAAAATCCGACCCGAACATGGTCATATCCATTGTTGGAATTATTCAATAATTATGGGGTCACAGATGTAAAATTAATTGTGTTTGGGCTATCTAAATAATTAAGCCAAATTAAAGTGGTCTATTTGAAAATGGCTTAAGGGTATAATTGTCATGGAATTAATGTGTAGATACCGGAGATAATTCTAATTTGATGAGGGGCCAAATTAGAAGTATCAACACATATATAAATATGTGTATTCATTAGGGTTATTGTGAAACCCTTCATTTTTTTTCAATTAATTAATTAATTATTTAATTAGCTAATTATCAATATAAATCATTTATTTAGGAAATGGTATTTTTAGAAAATTATTAATTTGCGTGTTTGCTAAATTAATATTTTTGCCAGATTATTATTATTATTAGCTAAATAGAAAATTATTAATTTCAAAATAAATAATCATGGATTTTTGTTTTGGCTGACCCAGACCAGAACCCGTTCTCGAGTCCCGAACCCATCTTGAATCCGTTTCGGAAAACTCAAAAAAAAAATCGATTTTCCCGAAACAAATCTGTTGGTTTATTTATATAATTATAAATATGAGAAGAAAAGAATACTTATTAATACTCATTTAATTTTTCCTATAAAACAAAAGTTTTGAAAACTCTTACTCTTATGCTCTCTCTCTTTCTCAGTCACCAACATAAGAAAGGAATATTAATTCCTTATTAAAATCTCATAACTCTCATTCTCATTTTCTTAACTTTACTAAAACCCTTCATTCCTTCCCTTCCCAACGGACCACCGGTCGACCCCTCGCCTCCCCGCCGACGGAGCACCCCCTCTTCTTCCATAACTCCTCTCTTACTCCCTATAAAACCCCTCTCTTCACCCCTCTCAAGCACTCACTCCATTTCTTTCCTAAATCAAATCCCTAACCGTGCCCTAGCCCAAATTTTCGGCGAACCCGAGCACCGACCGCGCCCCTCCCGGCGATCTCCGGCGCCGAACCACCCTTCCCGAGGCCGGCGCCCCACCGGCGACCAACCCGGCCGCTGTTTTTCGCGGCCGTGCGCGCCAACCCGACCCGGGCGGCCTCCCCGTTCTCCGGTGCTGTTCCGCGGCACCCCGTCGCTGTCTTTTCCAAGCTCGGGTGCTGTACACGCAGCCGAACCCCGGCGAGGCGCTGACACGAGCCTGAGACGCTGTCCGTGTGTTATTTTTCTCTAAAATTCACCTGAGAGCTCTAGCCGAGCAATTTCTGGTATATTCCCGTTGCCCCGTTTCTATTTTTATAGTCTGTGATGAATTTGGTCCACGAATTTCTCTGGGAATTCGGTAACGAGACATTTTCGGATTTTCCGAAATCCTTTCGGAAACATTCTGTGAGTTCTCGAAATTTCTATGGGTTTGGTTTTTCCAAATTCCTTTTTGGAAATGGTTCTGTGGCTTTGATTTCGAGTTGGATTGGTTCTGTGGATTTTTTCGAGTTAATTTTGGGTTTTCCGAATTTTCTTCAGAAACGTTCTGTCGGCTTCTCGGGAATTTTCGAGTTAGCTTCGGAATAGTTCTGTGATTTTCTCGGTTTAAATCTGTAGTTTTGTTTTGGTTTACTTCTGTGATATTTTGGATTTTCGGGTAATTTCGGTCTTCCGAATATCCTTCGGAAAAGTGCTGTGATTATATATTTTCGGGTTCGATATTATTTTCGGGTTAATATTATTGGTGGATTGAATAATTGGAGTTTCCCTGGTTTGGGATATTATTTATGTGTTGTTGGAGCATTTTCCCAGTTTGGGTTGTCCCGAAAATAGAGGGAATGCTGCCGAAATTTTTATAAAACTTTATAAATGGATTTCAAATCGGTTTTCGAAAATATTTATAAATTAGATTTTTGGGCGATGACCGTATCGGTCAATGGGCCTTAGCGAAATACAAACGAAACCGGTTTTACCGGACGTTTAGGCATTAGCTATTTTTGATGATTGGACCAATATCTGAGACTCGTAAATTAATTCAATTTAATTTAAATTATTATTATTTTATTTTGTCATTCAATTGTAGGATAATTTTTAGAGACTAACAAAAGTTTTCTTCTTATTTAAATTTATGTAAAATGGTCTGTAAAGGAAATAAGCCCAGTTTTATTTTTTTTTGTGGTTTTGTAATAAGTTAGTAAAATTTTATTCTTTTCTGGTTTGTGGTTGACGTAAACACGTAAAATAGTAAAATAATTATTTTATAGAAAATCAATATTGTTTTTTCATATTAAATAAATTAGGGAAAATTACAAGTTATTATTTAAACAAGTTTCACGTTTTTCTCATTTAAAAAAAATGTAGTTTTATTATATAAATTATAAAATACCAAGTTTTGCCAATAAACCGATAAATACGAAGTTTTTCCGAAATTAAATATAAAATGATCTTTCCATCATAATTAAATATAACACATTAGATAATCGAGTTTTGTTTGTGTTAGTATAATAAAGATTAAAAATTGACTAGGACAAATTTAGAGATTGTAACTAGCACATCTAGCATGGCAAATTTTGGAAATCTAAGGCAGACTTCTCGATTGTAGGATTTCGAGGACAAGTCTGAAATTCATCCCGGAGACATTCCGAATCCAGTCATAATAAAGACAAGTACATTTTGTGTTAGTTTATAATTATTTAATAATCATTTTATTGCAAGTTTAAACCACGATGCAATACGGAACTCTCTCTGAGAGCACTGACTGATTGACTGTTGGTTACTGGGGGAGTAGTGTAATGAGTATGACCACATCCAAAGTAATAATTTAGAACTGTATTAGCTTACCCCTCATACACACGGAGATAAGCCATATCATTCACTGTACAACCCAATCCGGTCATATTCATTGCCTATTCACATCACAATATTTTAACTGCTGGAGAATTATTTATTTCAAATTGTTTAAAAGTGCATAACTCTATTATTATTTTAATTGTTGGATTATCATGAATTGTACTTTGCTCCTTCCTGACTGGAGACTATATTTTTAGGTTCTATTGATGATGCAGAGCTTCTGATTAGTAGCTACTATGACCCTGAGTTGTACCCGACTGTTCTACCAGAGGATGATGATGAGGAGATTGCTAATTAAATTATTTTCAGTTTATGATTATGTGGAAAACAATATTTTATTTCAGTTGTGGTTTGTATTTTAAAACTTTTGTTGGACAAGTTTTATTTATCGAAATATTAAGTTGTGGCAATTAGTCTGTGTTGTTGATTACCTACATGAGTGATACAGCTTACTGCCGCCGTCTCAACAACGGTGCAGGCTGGACATGATCCGATTCGACCCATGAAATTGGGACCGGATCGTGACATATTTTTAGTGGTGGTCCATGCAGGTCCTTCTCTCAACAACAACTTAGGAGAACACCTCTAGAACATTTAGAACACTAGAACATTAATTTGTCACAACATAGGACCGAATTATATTATAAATAAATATTTTTGGTTGTTATAGACTGGTAGGCTACCTTGCTTATGTTTGTTTCCTAAACCTTTTAGACTATGACTAGAGGAAAGACAACCCGTTCTAGTCCTGCTGATGACAAGGTGTTATCTCCTGATCACACCCCTCTTCCTCAGGCCCGTTCCAATCCTTCTCCTTTGCAGCTCATCAATTCCCCCTTTGCTGCACAAGTCCCTGGCACAGCTCATACTACAGCCGAACCTATTCCGCCCACGGCAATTTCACCATCTCCTGTTATGATAGTTACTCCTGTCGCCCCACCAGTACCAGCAGACACTTCCCAAATGGTTGCCCTATTTCAAGGAATCCTGGAGTCCCAGAAGGCCCAAGCCGAGGCCCAGCAGAGACAGAGTGATATCACGAGAGATATTATGAAGGATGTCAATGACGTAGCCTTGGCTATCTTAAACCGAGTTGGTGAGGAACCTCACCCTAGGAGGGATACCCCTGAATCTAGAAGATATTTGGGTCCCATCAAGTACTCTACTTTCCGACAGTCTTGTCGTAAGAAGTTATTGGCTTGTGACTACTGCAAGAGGCCTGGTCATCTAGCCAATAGTTGCCGCAAGAGATTGGGACAATGTTTGGCATGTGGATCCGCTGAACATCGGATAAAGGACTGCCTCTTATCTTTCCATCGTACCAGAGCACCTATCCCAGCAACACCTGCTACGCCGTAACCTAGGGACTCTCTTCCTATCGAGCAGACCTTGCCTCCTACACCCACTGCAGAAAGACATGATGCAGACTTGAGGATCATAGAAGAAGATAAAGCAGTTGGAGACTGCTCGTACAAGAGCCAGAGCCATGAAGACTAGTACCTAGAACTGCTGAGTAGCATTATCTATTGTTATAAGAAGTTGTAACAGGATGTCCTTAGAATAATCATGAGAGTCTTGCTGTAATTCTCCAATATAAATAAAATTCTTGGTTACACCTTTATGGTAGATATCTTTCCCAAAGTCTTTCCCCTACGATACAATTTCTGAGGATTGTAATCTTAATGAGAAGGTATGTAAGGCGGTATTTATCAAGGATATATTGGTGATTAAGAATTGGAAGAATAGAATTTTGGAATACCCAGATATTAGTTGGTACTTATAACAATTGGGAGTGATAAGGACATAAGGAGTGAATTTTGACCTTAACCAGTTTAGGCCGACTGTATGATGGTATATGTTACTACATATTTTATTTTCTAGATTTTTGTATCTTTTAGCGTCCCATGATTTTCGGGAATTATCTCCTTTCCATATCTTTAACAGATTTTTAGCATCCCTTAGGATCTATATTTTTCGCTATTTATGGACCAATATTAGAACTTTTCAATCTCCTTCGTCAGCAAACCTATTTTTCAAACTTCTCTACTAGTCGATCAAATCTTATTTCTCTATCTTTATTGGGAATCCAGACTCGTTCGCTATCTAGAGTTTCCAATTCTAATAAACCCTTATCTATCCGAGTACTTCTACGACTAACGTGCCCAACCATTCGCCTTATCCTCATTTTAATTGACCTTCTCGGAACTAATCCTGAACCAAATTCTTCTGGAACTATAAAGCCTCAAGGTTAATTATTACCAAAAGAATTGGTTCAGTTTAGTTAGTTCATGATTTCCCTAAAAGATATTTTTAAAAATACTTTCAATACTGATTGTTATCTCCTAGGGTATTCCAAATAGTTTATTTTGACCCCCTCCACTCAACCTGAAGCCCTACTCTCTCTATGCAACTTCTTGATCAATTCAAGGCCTAAACAGTTTTTAAAACTCAATGCTTGAGTATCGTGAAGTACGAACGGTCAGAGAATTGATTCCATCCTATTATTAAATTTTTTTTAAATCATTGAAAAACTTTTAAATTGTTGAATCATCTCCTTGTTGGCTTTACTAAACCATTTTAACCTGACTTCCTTGAATCCATAAAGACATACTTCTTTTGTGTCAACCCTACTTACCCATCACATTCTCAAAACTTTCCTTAGATAAGAAATTATTTCTTCAAATAATTTTGGTAAACGTCTGTATCCTTTAAGTGATTTGTCGGGAATATTCTCATTGGCTTCTTCAACTCAATTTAAAGCTCTGATTCTTCTACCTTATCCTGTGTCCAACTCAATTAGTCATACTCAAGTTTGATCAATTTCTTCAAAATCAAATCTCTTAAATCTCAAGAGCTACTGGAACACATATTTTTCCTGATAAATTTTCTTGAAACCAGAAGAACATACATCAACATCTTTTCCTATCATGACTAGAACCTTAGAACTCGTTTGAATTTTTTCGGAAACTCCTTTGAATTCTTATGGACAAAGTTTGGGAAAATATTTCGTGATCTAATATGACTTCGCACATTGCGTTATAGTCAATTGTCTGAATTATGGAAACTGCGAGTTTACTGTAGCCAATTGCGCACTGGCGAGGCAAAAAAACTCTAAAGTTGAAGTGATTTCAGGTGTTCATAGGTTCCCGGATATTACCGTGACTATGTCCTAAATGCACCATGTTGATCTTCTATGTTGCTTAGCCATGAAATGGATAAAGTTGACAGACTACTCGGTAACCTAAAATTATTCAAGTTATTGGGTCAAAAATTTACTGCAATCAGGTGCACTCTGGCGAAGCATGAATTTGAGACAAAATGACTTCAAACATATTTGGTTTCCGAATATTATTCAGACTATATTCATACCATGGTGGTCTTTTGCACCATCAAATCATTCTGACTTTTGCCTGATTAGAGGATTTACATTTCTAGCGGTTATCTCTATTTCCAGAAATCTCTTGTCACAACCAGAAAGAAAAGATTTTCTACAAAATTCTACTTGATCTTCCTAAAAACTTATTAGGACCATATCAATCTCTTTTACCTCAATCTCTTTTCTGTTTCAACCTTAGTACGTTGCATACATATATTCTTATATCTTAATTATTTATTCATTTATTTATTTATTTATTATTATTATTATTATTATTTAGTTACAGATTTTGGAAGCTATAGATAGTTATCTTGTAAGTCTTTTTCCGCATATCTTATCTTCTGACCGTTGAACAGTGAAACGACATACTTTCTATCCTCTTCAATCATCACTCGGCCCTCAATATTTTACTCGATTACATTCCTATCATAGGTATAATATTCTAATCATCTCTAATATCCTACTATCGTACAACTTTTCTATCCTTCCTGAGTCACAAATCTTTGTACCCATTCCAATTTGATTTGACATTTAGGTTCCTCATCTCAAAAGATTCCATTACCTTCTGCCTTCTCAATAAAATGTTGACCTCCGTTCCTTTCTTGCCTTTCCTGTTTCACAAAACCACATTTGGTTCTCTCCTATTCTATGATCCTGGTTGTACCTAGGTTCTTTCTCGTGCCTAAAATAATTTTGATTACAACAAACATTCCAATCCTATTTCAGATCATATTCTGATAATCCCGATCGTGCCTGCTGATTTAAAGTTTATTTTTGTTTAAGGCTAAGTTTTTTGATTGTATCCCGGCTCTTATCTTTGAAATTTCGAGGACGAAATTTTCTAAGGAGAAAAGGTTGTGAAACCCTTCATTTTGTTTCAATTAATTAATTAAATATTTAATTAGCTAATTATCAATATAAATCATTTATTTAGGAAATGGTATTTTTAGAAAATTATTAATTTGCGTGTTTGCTAAATTAATATTTTTGCCAGATTATTATTATTATTAGCTAAATAGAAAATTATTAATTTCAAAATAAATAATCATGGATTTTTGTTTTGGCTGACCCAGACCAGAACCCGTTTCCGAGTCCCGAACCCATCTTGAATCCGTTTCGAAAAACTAAAAAAAAATTGGTTTTCCCGAAACAAATCTGTTGGTTTATTTATATAATTATAAATATGAGAAGAAAAGAATACTTATTAATACTCATTTAATTTTTCCTATAAAACAAAAGTTTTGAAAACTCTTACTCTTATGCTCTCTCTCTTTCTCAGTCACCGGCATAAGAAAGGAATATTAATTCCTTATTAAAATCTCATAACTCTCATTCTCATTTTCTTAACTTTACTAAAACCCTTCATTCCTTCCCTTCCCAACGGACCACCGGTCGACCCCTCGCCTCCCCGCCGACGGAGCACCCCCTCTTCTTCCATAACTCCTCTCTTACTCCCTATAAACCCCTCTCTTCACCCCTCTCCAGCACTCACTCCATTTCTTTCCTAAATTAAATTCCTAACCGTGCCCTAGCCCAAATTTCCGGCGAACCCGAGCCCCGACCGCGCCCCTCCCGGCGATCTCCGGCGCCGAACCACCCCTCCCGAGGCCGGCGCCCCATCGGCGACCAACCCGGCCGCCGTTTTCTGCGGCCGTGCGCGCCAACCCGACCTGGGCGGCCTCTCCGTTCTCCGGTGCTGTTCCGCGGTACCCCGCCGCTGTCTTTTCCAAGCTCGGGTGCTGTACACGCAGCCGAACCCCGGCGAGGCGCTGACACGAGCCCGAGACGCTGTCCGTGTGTTCTTTTTCTCTAAAATTCACCTGAGAGCTCTAGCCGAGCAATTTCTGGTATATTTCCGTTGCCCTGTTTCCATTTTTATAGTCTGTGATGAATTTGGTCCACGAATTTCTCTGGGAATTCGGTAACGAGACATTTTCGGATTTTCCGAAATCCTTTCGGAAATGTTCTGTGAGTTCTCGGAATTTCTATGGGTTTGGTTTTCCAAATTCCATTTCGGAAATGGTTCTGTGGCTTTGATTTCGAGTTGGATTGGTTCTGTGGATTTTTTCGAGTTAATTTTGGGTTTTCCGAATTTCCTTCGGAAACGTTCTGTCGGCTTCTCGGGAATTTCCGAGTTAGCTTCGGAATAGTTCTGTGATTTTCTCGGTTTAAATCTGTAGTTTTGTTTTGGTTTACTTCTGTGATATTTTGGGTTTTCGGGTAATTTCGGTCTTCCGAATATCCTTCGGAAACGTGCTGTGATTATATATTTTCGGGTTCAATATTATTTTCGGGTTAATATTATTGGTGGATTGAATAATTGGAGTTTCCCTGGTTTGGGATATTATTTATGTGTTGTTGGAGCATTTTCCCAGTTTGGGTTGTCCCGAAAATAGAGGGAATGCTGCCGAAATTTTTATAAAACTTTATAAATGGATTTCAAATCGGTTTTCGAAATATTTATAAATTGGATTTTTGGGCGACGACCGTATCGGTCAATGGGCCTTAGCGAAATGCAAACGAAACCGGTTTTACCGGACGTTGAGGCATTAGCTATTTTTGATGATTGGACCAATATCTGAGACTCATAAATTAATTCAATTTAATTTAAATTATTATTATTTTATTTTGTAATTCAATTGTAGGATAATTTTTAGAGACTAACAAAAGTTTTCTTCTTATTTAAATTTATGTAAAATGGTCTGTAAAGGGCATAAGCCCAGTTTTATTATTTTCTGTGGTTTTGTAATAAGTTAGTAAAATTTTATTCTTTTCTGGTTTGTGGTTGACGTAAACACGTAAAATAGTAAAATAATTATTTTATAGAAAATCAATATTGTTTTCTCACATTAAATAAATTAGGAAAAATTACAAGTTATTATTTAAACAAGTTTCACGTTTTTCTCATTTAAAAAAATGTAGTTTTATTATATAAATTATAAAATACCAAGTTTTGCCAATAAACCGATAAATACAAAGTTTTTTCGAAATTAAATATAAAATGATCTTTCCATCGTAATTAAATATAACACATTAGATAATCGAGTTTTGTTTGTGTTAGTATAATAAAGATTAAAAATTGACTAGGACAAATTTAGAGATTGTAACTAGCACATCTAGCATGACAAATTTTGGAAATCTAAGGCAGACTTCTCGATTGTAGGATTTCGAGGACAAGTCTGAAATTCATCCCGGAGACATTCCAAATCCAGTCATAATCAAAGGCAAGTACATTTTGTGTTAGTTTACAATTATTTAATAATCATTTTATTGCAAGTTTAAACCACGATGCAACACGGAACTCTCTCTGAGAGCACTGACTAATTGACTGTTGGGTACTGGGGGAGTAGTGTAATGAGTATGACCACATCCAAAGTAATAATTTAGAACTGTATTAGCTTACCCCTCATACACACGAGAATAAGCCATATCATTCACTGTACAACCCAATCCGGTTATATTCATTGCCTATTCACATCACAATATTTTAACTGCTGGAGAACTGTTTATTTCAAATTGTTTAAAAGTGCATAACTCTATTATTATTTTAATTGTTGGATTATCATGAATTGTACTTTGCTCCCTCCTGACTGGAGACTATATTTTTAGGTTCTATTGATGATGCAGAGCTTCTGATTAGTAGCTACTATGACCCTGAGTTGTACCCAGCTGTTCTACCAGAGGATGATGATGAGGAGACTGCTAATTAAATTATTTTTAGTTTATGATTATGTGGAAAACAATATTTTATTTCAGTTGTGGTTTGTATTTTAAAACTTTTGTTGGACAAGTTTTATTTATCGAAATATTAAGTTGTGGCAATTAGTCTGTGTTGTTGATTACCTGCATGAGTGATACAGCTTACTGCCGCCGTCTCAACAACGGTGCAGGCTGGACATGATCCGATTCGACCCAAGAAATTGGGACCAGGTCGTGACAGTTATGATCCCCGACTCATACGACCACCAAAGAGAGGGTTTCTCTATTCTCTTCTGTATCCCCATCAACAAAGAGAGGAACAAAGATTTCATCTTTGTTATTAAGGGCCGTAGCGGGTTGGAAGATCGAATCCTACAAAAGGACGACCGTTTTAAGATCCGTCAAGTCTAGCAATGGATTCAGGTACGCTTCCGCAATTTTATTATGTTCTTCATCTCATGAATCGACATGGTACATTAATTTCTAACAAGTGGTATCAGAGCCTCCTTGTTTGATTTATGAGGTCGAAGTTCCATAATCTATTTTTTGTTGTTGTTGTTCAGAAATCCTAAATCTTTCCATCTAATTTATTTTAGGGTTTCAAATGTTGGATCAAAATTTTAGTGATCCTCCCGTTTAGATTCATCCTTATGCATACTGTTGAATTTTTAGATTGTTAATATTAATAATCCGATCAAAGAAAGTATTTTTTTACTGTATGTGCCTACATTAAACGACACTGGTTCCTAGATTGTATATGGAATTGTATGTGCATATAGGGTGTATTTGTTTTTAGGCTTCAGCTAAACAAAGTACCTATATTTTCTATATAGTCTGCTCTTTATAATACTAATGGAATTAAGTTTCTTGATGGACTTGTATGTCTCTTATGAACAAGGTGTCCATGGTGGACACGTGTAATAAATCCCTTTATGAGTGAATAGTCTCATTATGAAGCCTGCTTTATATATGGTGCACTCATTTTTTTTTAATGGTTGGGTCAGAGTTAAGGCGAAAAGTTGTATGCATGGAACATATTAATTTAGTTCACATTGACAGACTTGTATATGCTTTCATCTATTTCTTTCTATCTCCAGTTTACTGATCTTCGTCTCCAGTTTACTGATACACATTATATATATTATGGCTAAATGTGTTGGAGTTATCCAATAATGTTTACAAATTTCAATGTGATTGGTTTGATGAAGATAATCATTGGGTAAATTTGATAATTTAATTGTATAATAGATGCTGATCCAAAATTTTCATGCACCAACAACATAAAGGATTTGTTTACTTAATTTAATTGTTGATTGCATCTTTGCAAAAATGATCTACTTTCTGTTATAGATTAGTTGGATCTCGTGGACTATGTCTATAATAAGCCCTTGTGAAGTAATGCTTTTTTCTTTGGAACTTTAGGGTGCAAGGTTATGTGAAAATGACATGAATTTGTGAGTCCAGTTTGGAGTATTATTATCATGTCCTATATATTGTTGTTGGTCTTTTGGATGCATATTTTCAGCATAAATTATATTATGTTGATAATGTTTAGTTTAGTCAAATAATAAATTCATGCTTTAAGTAATATAAAGAGATTCACATGCTTATGATTATCTTATTTGAGTTGTAATATTTTAAATATGCATGTACATAAGATTTTGGATATGATTTAGTTTTGTAAAATTTAGTCAACATTCAAATTTTTGGTACCTTTTATGACTAGCAATAGTTGTCTAATATTCTAAATAGACCCATTGAAACAAGATGTCGCCAAAGTGACCTCTCTTGCGTAGATAGTCTATGAAGGATGTTGGATGTTTATGTGTGTACATTCATGTGGGTATTAGCCGGCCCAAAGGAAGGTTAATATTTGGCCGAATTGCACACATACTTGTGGTGATAAATGTGTGACAATTATAAGGTTTACATGTAAATAATAACCCGATCCAAAGATAGGCTTATTATTTGACATGACTTATTGTCAACGTTTGATCATTACACCAAGAGTACCACTTGCAGTTAATATCACTGTCCAAAGACTTGATATTAATGATGTACTAGGTATCTTGAGATGTGGTTCACCATTATTTGAATTAGTTTGACTATATTTTACTCTTTAGTTATTAATTAGAGCATGTTTGTCTATTTTTTTTTTGTTCTCTTAACAGTTAATGTTGCTACAATATCTGCCAATAAGAATTCAATTTTCATGTTTAATGGGATAATCTTTAAGGGCGAAAAAGAAAATAAATACAGTAGCTGCTAAGGGTCCAGGTCAAAAGAAACAACATTATAAAACTAAGTATTGTTCTTTTATGATAAGACATGACACATAATGAAGAAATGTACAAAGTATCACGCATGGCGTATAAAGAAATATACATTTCTAAATTTGGTCTGTTCTGAAGTTAATTTAGATTTAGTACCTAAAAATACGTGGTGGTTAGATTCTGGTGCTACTACCCACATTAGTTTATAGACAAGGTTGTCTGAGCTACCGAAGCCAATTGATGGTGAAAGATACATCTATGTGGGTGACGACAAATCGGTAGAAGTGAAAGCAATATGACATTTTGGGTTATGTTTAGGAACCGATTTTTATTTGGATTTGATAGACACTTTTATTGTACTGTCTTTTAGACGAAATTCAGTTTCAGTTTCCTTAATGGACAAATCTGGTTATCATTGTTCATTTGGAAATAATAAGTTTAGTCTATCTTTAAATCCAAATATTATTGGTAACGGTTCCCTTGAGGTTTATGATAACCTATATTCATTTAAAACTATTGCATCTTACAAAGAAACCTTGCAAGTGGAGTCATGTGGTACTAAATGCAAAATTAACAATAAATATTTTTAGTCTCATTATGACATAAGCGATTAGGTCACATCTCTAGAAATAGAGTTGAATGATTTGTGTCTGATGAGATTTGGATTTCATTGACTTTGTAGATTTTATTGTCTATATTAATGTGTAAAAGAAATACAGACCAAAGTTCAATTGTAAGCAGCTACTTTATTGGCTATGCTGACAAATCAAGGGGTTAATAATTATATGATCCCACACTATTTTTTTTTTTTGAGATGAGAAGTATAATATTTTTTGAGGATGTTGAGTTTGGGGGAGAAATAAAGTCAGGATCATTGTCTTTGAGAAGGAATTAATTACGATTTCTACTATCACTTTTGACGATGTGCAGGATTATATATCTGTCATGATCAAGAAGTGAATTCGGAGCCTCAATAAGACAATGTCGAATTACCTCTATAAGTCGTTGTTGAGATATCTTAACAACGACAATGTAGCGGCACCCCATTCAAGATAAGGTAATTATTTCTAAGAAACAAACTCAACAACCTCAAGAACCGGTAATATTAAGATGTCCACCAGAGAAAGGAGAAATATAATTTCGGACAATATTGTCATATTTTTCTAGGAACGTGAGGAAAACTATGGAATATTGGAAGGTGATTCAATCATCTTCCGTCGGGCCATGGAAAGTTCCAACTCTTAAAAGTGGATTGAGGAAATAAATAAGAAGTATAAGTCTATGCAAGACAATAAAGTTTAGGAACTTGTCATATTACCAAAAGATACGAAGTTCATTGGTTGAAAATGGACATTTAAAACCAAGACATGTCACGACCCGCTCCCGAATAATCGGACACGAGTCGGACACGCCCAGCCTTCGTCGCTAGACACGACGAAGTAAGCTGTACCAAGCTAAGGAAAACTAACCAGATAAACATGAAAGTATAGAATCACAGCATCTAAAACGTATCCCAGAATGATCACCATAATCCACAAATCCAGATATCATAATGTACCAGAATCAACAGGAATGAAAAGTGCTATGAACTCTAAAGTCAATATCTCAAAGTAAAGCTAAGTAATCTAAACCTGAAGCCTCAAGCTAAGCCTCATCCTGCTCAGCTAAATCCTGGGCTCTGGCCCATAGAGTGGAACAATGTCCTGCAAGCATACCTGCAACATATCCTATTCAGGAGCGGAGCAAAGTACAGTTCTAAGTAATGAAACATGAACATGATATGAAATGAGTACATGAGTACAGGAAAATGAAATACAGGAATGAACATGAAAGTACAGGAAAATAGTACAGGATATGAGTACAGGAGTATAGTATATGAATGTAAAGTACAGGAACATGTAAAGTACAGGAATGAAACTATAATCCTGAAGTACCAGACATGACAAGTGCACAATATCGAAATACATCTAGTCCATGTGACCGGCTAGGGTGAGTACAGGAACATGCACATGAGTACATGAATATGGTACGACTTAGGACCCGCGTGCACAGTGCGAGGCCTAAGCTAGGTACAGGAATATATAGTAACCGGGTTTGGTCACATGGCTAGTGTATTTCCCCACCCGACACTAACAAGTACAAGAAAAGGAGTACCAGAGTACAGGAATACATGATGTCGTGCTATAGCAGTGTCACAAGAAAAGAGTACAGGAATGTAAATGTACAAAACCATAGAAAAGTACTTGCCTGGCTCCGGAAAGTACTGGTAATCAAGAACTGGATGACTTCCTGATTTATATTAGTACAAGTTGATTAGGATAAATTCTAAAAATTCTTTTATCTTAACTAGCAACCTAATTACAGTTCTTTATATATATAATGATAAAGAGATAAATTTGTTTAGAACGTAATTGTCTTAAAATAGCATTAGCTTGTTTTGGAATTAAAACTTAAGTTTATCAAAGTCTAAAATACATAGGCCATATTACCACATAACACAATTCTATTTTAAAGTGTTCATATTCTTGAAAGTATATCCCAAACCATTCAGCAATTAGCACTTGGAGGAACATTATATCTAGAGAATTTAACTACAGTACCAGTCAACCCAAGTAACAAACCCAACCAGCCCAACTACAGATTCCAACTCAATAATACTCATATAAAATATATAAACTCAGTAGAATATCCTGGTCCAACACTCTACTATACTGAACTAAGTAAATTTTAAGAGCCATACCCATCTGAACAATAGTTCCCACATTATCACAAGTTATTGCATATAAAATAATACAACAAGGGACTACAAGCCCCCCCCCCCAGCCTCTCTGCCAATGGTCACCTAAATAAAATTCCTTGTGAACTAAAACTCCTAACCCAGCTCCCTGGTTCACTGCCAACAGTCACTAAAACAATTCACAATTAAATAAACTGAACTCTCTAACTCAGCTCTCACTCCAGCTCCTTACTGTCAACATATAAATTCGAAGGAAAATAATAGAGAAGAGTTATACTCTTCCACCCAACCCAAACTTATAAATATTACAAACTGTAGCAATTAAAAGGAATGAAATATACACTCAATCAAATCCACAAAATACTCTAAAGAACACTAAATTATACAAATTGATCCAGTGAAGAACTCAACAAAAGATCACAAAATATACATTTATCAAAACTCAAGAATTGTCAAGCAAAACAAATCTGGCCAAATGCTACACCATTTGCTGGCTATTGCAAGGGCACGAACGACACCAGATAGAGGTCGACAAAGCCATGGTTCCCTTCTCTGGAGCTACTGCAAGATCAGCCTCAATTTGACTCTTCAACACGATAACCCAACATCGGACACCAAGCCGGAATTGGACACGATCTAAAGTCGACACGAGCCAACACAACAGCAACTCCAATTCATCCTCAGACACGCACCCAACTCAACACGGACCGACACCAACAAGAATTAAACACAACACAAGAAACGGACACGAAAGCAATGTGATCACTACCAGCTAATACTTCATAAATAATAATCCAAACGAGATTTTACCTGAAGAAAATCTGACGAAAGGCACAGAATGGACACGGTTGATTAGAACCCGATCGTTCGAACTATTAAGCAAAATCTGCAATTACAATTTCCCGAAGAAATCAACACAAGAACATCACAACAACATATAGAATCAAAATCAACATCCACTGAGAACACTTACCCGCTAGATCGAACTGCTGAAGAACAAGGACTTCAAACTCTGACGGGATCGGCACCCGATCTAAGATGCTCTGTTTGAATAATTCAAACACTAAGGTTCGCAAAAACTCAAAAGAGATTCCAAATGGCATAGATCGAACCAAACAAAAATACAACTCACAGATCGGTCATTGCCGGACTCGGTGAATGAGTTCTCATCCAGATCTGTCCAAAATTCGAGATCACACAGGTCGATCCCTGGTGATAAATTCCACGAGAAGAACAAAGGAATGATCACCCCAAAATTGAAGAACCGAACAGCAACAATGAAAATTTAGATCTCACAGAGTACGGGTGGAGACTTACTGTGAATTGACAGGAGAAAGGGAAGAACGTCAAGATCTGCTCGTCGAGAAGTCGCCTGGCTACTGTCACGAAGACGAACACCACCGTAAGCCAAGCTTCGCCGCCGTCTGGACTCGTGGAGTGTTCGTCGTCGGAGAATCGCCGCCTCCGCTACTGTAGAGAATGGTCAGATGTCGCCGTCGCTCGCCGTCATCTCCGCAAGTCGTCACCGCCGTCGGTGTCGTCGGCGTCGTCGCCGTCAGTGGAAAGGACGGAGAGCTCGAGGGGTTTAGAACCCGAGGCGCTCGAACGCTCTCGAGCGTTCGAGAGACTGAGAGAAGGAAAAATCAAAAGAACGTTGGGAGAAGGAAGAGAATGACTCTCTCTCTCTCTCCAGAACAATAATTATAAGGGAAAAGTTTTGCATTCTTACAAAAAAACCCTCCCGTTCACAGAAATGGCAAAACCCCCTTTCCGCCAAGGTTAATTAACAAAACAGCCCTTTGCTGTTTCAAAATTACAGGAAATTGATTTAAAATCAGTTGAGAACCCACATGGTGGGCCCAGGTTAGTTATAACAACTTTTTCAAATTTGAAAAGTTGTCCAAATTTAATTCCCTCCAAAAATACTACTATCCAACAATTATTATTTTAAACCATTTTATTATTTAAAACTAGTAATAACTATTATACGATTTTTATAAATCAACTTGTATTTATAATATAAAAGAAACCGGGAGGTGGAGTTACAAATCTCCCTCCCTTAAAAAAATTTCGTCCTCGAAATTCAAAGGACAAAACAAGCAACAATCAAAACACACAAAACAAAAATCTCAGCAAATCACAAGGGTCCAAACACTAGTCATTTATTGAAATTAGAATCCCACAATCAGAGTACAATCAAATCAATCAAATAAAGTGGGATAGCGCTCCCGCATCTTGTCCTCGCGCTCCCATGTGGACTCTCCCGGAGAGTGGTGTCTCCACATGACGCGGCAAATGGAAATAGTCTGGTTCCGCAAGCGCTTCTCTCTCCGATCAAGGATCTCCACTGGCTGCTCCTCGTAGGTCAATTTCGGCCCACCTCCAGCTCGGAATAGTCCATCACATGCTCGGGTCTGGAATGTATCGTCGAAGCTGAGATACGTGGAAAACATTGTGCACTCCCTCCAAGCTGGCTGAAAGCGCTAGTCATTATGCCACATCGCCAATACGCGTCATCACGTCGAAAGGCCCGCTGAATCTCGGACTGAACCTTCCGCCTCTGCCAAAACGAATGGTGCCTCTGGTCGGAGAGATTCTTCAGGAACACTCTTCTTCTAATGCTAACTCCGGTGACCATCTGATGTTGTCCGCCTAGTGCTTCTGTCGATCCATGACACTCTGAGCCTCGAGTCTAAGTACACATAAGAAGTTTGGGATATCACGCTTTGACAAAGATCGATGATCAAATAGTCACGAAGTGGAAGGAATTTCAATTACAACTCAGAGGAGCAAAATCATGAAGATAACTATTAAGTACGATCAAAATTGATGGTTTAACACAAGTGGGCTAGGACAAGATAGGAGAATCATGGTCAGACAGACATGATTTAAGATCAAAATTTAGACAAGACAAACGAAGTATGGAATCAAAATCTGGCAATGTATAATTTGAGGAAATCAATGATCTAACGATACAATACTAGAAGGTAATTAGCAAGGGTTGATTTGAGGAACGTACGAAATACTCAGGAGATATAGTATCAAATCAGGGTGAACATGCAAGGATTTGTGATTATCGAAAACCAATAATCATATAAAAATGAAATATAGTCTCCAGAATATCCAAGAACATGTTGGTATTTGAAATCACTTTGCTTAGAATCCCTACCTCGCCAGTATGTATCTGACTGCAGTGGACTTTCGGTTCCGTGACTCAAATAACAATATGTCACCGAATACTCTGTCAACCTTATCCATTTTCCAACAATCACCCAAGAGATCAAGGTATGAAGAATATGACAAGTCTCGACAGTACTCGAAAACCTATGATTGTCTGAAATCACTTCAACTTAAAGTTCCTGCCTCGCCAGTGCGCTACTGGCTGCAGTGAACCCTCAGTCTCCATAATCCAGCTAATGGTTGCAGTGCGCACCTGTCATGCCATAGTAGGTCATCGAATAGCCTCTCGACTTTATCCCTAGAAATTTTAAAAGAGTTTCAAGGAGTTCAAAATGAGTTTCAATAGTCCAAGTCACGGAATAGTGAAGTTACCTTGACTGTTAGAATACATGAGTTCATTAGGTACTATGAAGTAACACGAAATCCAATCAAAGAGTAGTGAGTACAAAAGGGTAACCAGGGAGATTTAAAATTTCAGACAGGACAAAGTTTCAAATTATGACGGAATATCAACTGATATCTGGAATGGTAACAAGATTCCATATATGGGACGTTATTCCGAAGGAATAACAGAGTCTCGAAGGATGAACTGAACAAGGTATCAGATAGGAGACAAGTTTCAATTTAAGAAATAAAATCTTGAATAGAAAATTTCAACAAGGAAACAAGGTTTAGAATAGTGACTAGAAAACAGGTTCCAATAGGAGACAAGGTATTGGATTGTAAATATGAAACAAGCGAATCTTAATAGCAAACAAAATCGTAAATAGAGGACAATTCCCGAATAAAGTCAAAAATAGGAATTAGAATCCCAAACAAGCATTAATAGAATCGAAGGTTTAAACAAGGTTTCAGAATGATATTTCAAATAGGAATAATTCTAAAATAGTACAAGTTTGATTAACGAACAGAATATCAATAAACGAGTAGGAACAAGTGTCCATTAAACAAGCAAAATCTTGGATAGGAGACAAGATCGAAACAAAAATAGTGGACCAACAACTCTCGACTAGAAAATCAAAGTCACGAATGAGGAAACAAGTCTCGAATAGAAAACGAATTCTTCAGAACCCTCAAAGGTATTTGCAACAATGTCTGCATAGGACGGAGCTTTAAACAAGTTTCGAATGAGGAACATGATTTCAAAATAAAATCTCGAGAAGAGATTAAAATCTCAATTAACACGAAGTTTGATAAATGAACAAAATTTGCAAATAGGAGCCATCACTAGAAAACAAGGTCAGGAATGATAAATATGCAAACGGTATCAAATAATGAATTTCAAACAATTATCGATTTGTGGATCTGAAATAAGTTTACCGAAATAGGAAACAATATCTCAAAGTAAGTTTCGACATCAATCAAGATTTCAAAAATAGAAAACAAGAAGTTTTGAAGAAATGATCTAGGTGCTAAGAGAATTCTAAGGAGAGACTTAATTGCTAATCAAGATACATGGTTTTTACAACCATGCAAAAGAAATCTTCTGTCTTTAGTCTGTCTTCAGTATTCCTCCGGAACGAAAATCTCTCTAACTTCCTTCAATTGTCCTGACGTAGGTTGATCCTTGCGGTAGTACTCCATGTGGTTGCTGAATCTAGAGAGGCTGGTCCCCTTGTTGTAGTCCTGGTGCTCTTCGTGTTCGCCCTTGGGCAGTGTGATCAATGGTCTCTGGCAATCCCTGACTGGGTGGGCAGATGATCCGTAGAACAAGCATAGCCTCCGTCTTTTGCGGCACTCCTCGAAGCAATGTCCTGGATGGCGGCAAAAAAAAATACAAATGATTGTTGACTGGATCTGAATCTGGATCTCCCGCTGAGGTGACTGAAGTATAGGGACTCTGACAGAAACATATGGTTGCTGGCTGCTGACTGCTGACTGCTGAGATTTTGATGCTCCTCGATCATTGTGATATGCGACTTGCTGTCAATCCTTCATTCAGTGAATGTAGGCCTGAATCTGCCTCTGATGATGTGGCTGAAGAAGCGCTGTCTGAGTGTTACGACGCCTTGCGGGTCTAGGCTAGTTGATATCTTCATCATAAGTCTTCATGTCTTTCATGAGCTTCAGCTTCCGGTTTCGTTCCATTGTCTGCGCTACATTCTGGATCTCTAGGCTGGTGGCTCTAATCTTCAGAGAAGTCGGATCCTCACATGCTGAGATGATCTTCAGTGGCGGCTTCAGGTTCTCGATCGGCTCCCTGGTGCAAGATAGGCGCTCGGTGTTGGAAAAGTCCAAGTGTCTGAGCGTCTGGAAATCAGAAGTCCTTTCTAACTCGAAAAATGCATTTGCAAGTCTGGATTGGAAAAGGACGGCCTGCTCTCTCTGGGTATCAAGGAACTCTTCAATCATCTCCGTCAACCACGTACTACCCATGGGGATAGTAGGGACGACCTTCGGGGTGAAAGCTTGGAGACCTCAAGTATGGGTGGATCAACCGTTCCGGTGTCGCGTGCTTGAATTATCTGAAAAACAAAAAATTGTTAAAATAACCTAGACCTAAATACAACAAGTGTTAAGAATATCAATACCTGATATACCTGATATACCCTTATTTTTCGATTTTTCTATGCTGTGATCAAGTTTCCCTAGTATAATCAAGTCCCCCAATAGTACGCTAAGTCCTAGGTACCATTAGGATAGACCTGCATGGGCCACCACTAAAAACATGTCACGACCCGCTCCCGAATAATCGGACACGAGTCGGACACGCCCAGCCTTCGTCGCTAGACACGACGAAGTAAGCTGTACCAAGCTAGGGAAAACTAACCAGATAAACATGAAAGTATAGAATCACAGCATCTAAAACGTATCCCAGAATGATCACCATAATCCACAAATCCAGATATCATAATGTACCAGAATCAACAGGAATGAAAAGTGCTATGAACTCTAAAGTCAATATCTCAAAGTAAAGCTAAGTAATCTAAACCTGAAGCCTCAAGCTAAGCCTCATCCTGCTCAGCTAAATCCCGGGCTTTGGCCCATAGAGTGGAACAATGTCCTGCAAGCATACATGCAACATATCCTATTCAGGAGCGGAGCAAAGTACAGTTCTAGGTAATGAAACATGAACATGATATGAAATGAGTACAGGAGTACAGGAAAATGAAATACAGGAATGAACATGAAAGTACAAGAAAATAGTACAGGAAATGAGTACAGGAGTATAGTACATGAATGTAAAGTACAGGAACATGTAAAGTACAGGAATGAAACTATAATCCTGAAGTACCAGACATGACAAGTGCATAATATCGAAATACATCTAGTCCATGTGACCGGCTAGGGTGAGTACAGGAACATGCACATGAGTACATGAATATGGTACGACTTAGGACCCGCGTGCACAGTGCGAGGCCTAAGCTAGGTACAGGAATATATAGTAACCGGGTTTGGTCACATGGCTAGTGTATTTCCCCACCCGACACTAACAAGTACAAGAAAAGGAGTACCAGAGTACAGGAATACATGATGTCGTGCTATAGCAGTGTCACAAGAAAAGAGTACAGGAATGTAAATGTACAAAACCATAGAAAAGTACTTGCCTGGCTCCGGAAAGTACTGGTAATCAAGAACTGGATGTCTTCCTGATTTATATTGGTACAAGTTGATTAGGATAAATTCTAAAAATTCTTTTATCTTAACTAGCAACCTAATTACAGTTCTTTATATATATAATGATAAAGAGATAAATTTGTTTAGAACGTAATTGTCTTAAAATAGCATTAGCTTGTTTTGGAATTAAAACTTAAGTTTATCAAAGTCTAAAATACATAGGCCATATTACCACATAACACAATTCTATTTTAAAGTGTTCATATTCTTGAAAGTATATCCCAAACCATTCAGCAATTAGCACTTGGAGGAACATTATATCTAGAGAATTTAACTACAGTACCAGTCAACCCAAGTAACAAACCCAACCAGCCCAACTACAGATTCCAACTCAATAATACTCATATAAAATATATAAACTCAGTAGAATATCCTAGTCCAACACTCTACTATACTGAACTAAGTAAATTTTAAGAGCCATACCCATCTGAACAATAGTTGCCACATTATCACAACTTATTGCATATAAAATAATACAACAAGGGACTACAAGCCCCCCCAGCCTCTCTGCCAATGGTCACCTAAATAAAATTCCTTGTGAACTAAAACTCCTACCCAGCTCCCTGGTTCACTGCCAACAGTCACTAAAACAATTCACAATTAAATAAACTGAACTCTCTAACTCAGCTCTCACTCCAGCTCCTTACTGTCAACATATAAATTCGAAGGAAAATAATAGAGAAGAGTTATACTCTTCCACCCAACCCAAACTTATAAATATTACAAACTGTAGCAATTAAAAGGAATGAAATATACACTCAATCAAATCCACAAAATACTCTAAAGAACACTAAATTATACAAATTGATCCAGTGAAGAACTCAACAAAAGATCACAAAATATACATTTATCAAAACTCAAGAATTGTCAAGCAAAACAAATCTGGCCAAATGCTACACCATTTGCTGGCTATTGCAAGGGCACGAACGACACCAGATAGAGGTCGACAAAGCCATGGTTCCCTTCTCTGGAGCTACTGCAAGATCAGCCTCAATTTGACTCTTCAACACGATAACCCAACATCAGACATCAAGCCAGAATTGGACACGATCTAAAGTCGACACGAGCCAACACAACAGCAACTCCAATTCATCCTCAGACACGCACCCAACTCAACACGGACCGACACCAACCAGAATTGAACACAACACAAGAAACGGACACGAAAGCAATGTGATCACTACAAGCTAATACTTCATAAATAATAATCCAAACGAGATTTTACCTGAAGAAAATCTGACGAAAGGCACAGAATGGACACGGTTGATTAGAACCCGATCGTTCGAACTATTAAGCAAAATCTGCAATTGCAATTTCCCGAAGAAATCAACACAAGAACATCACAACAACATACAAAATCAAAATCAACATCCACTGAGAACACTTACCCGCTAGATCGAACTGCTGAAGAACAAAGACTTCAAACTCCGACGGGATCGGCACCCGATCTAAGATGCTCTGTTTGAATAATTCAAACACTAAGGTTCGCAAAAACTCAAAAGAGATTCCAAATGGCATAGATCGAACCAAACAAAAATACAACTCACAGATCGGTCATTGCCGGACTCGGTGAATGAGTTCTCATCCAGATCTGTCCAAAATTCGAGATCGCACAGGTCGATCCCTGGTGATAAATTCCACGAGAAGAACAAAGGAATGATCACCCCAAAATTGAAGAACCGAACAGCAACAACGAAAATTTAGATCTCACAGAGTACGGGTGGAGACTTATTGTGAATTGACAGGAGAAAGGGAAGAACGTCAAGATCTGCTCGTCGAGAAGTCGCCTGGCTACTGTCACGAAGACGAACACCACCGTAAGCCAAGCTTCGCCGCCGTCTGGACTCGTGGAGTGGTCGTCGTCGGAGAATCGCCGCCTCCGCTACTGTGGAGAATGGTCAGATGTCGCCGTCGCTCGCCGTCATCTCCGCAAGTCGTCACCGCCGTCGGTGTCGTCGGTGTCGTCGCCGTCAGTGGAAAGGACGGAGAGCTCGAGGGGTTTGGAACCCGAGGCGCTCGAACGCTCTCGAGCGTTCGAGAGACTGAGAGAAGGAAAAATCAAAAGAACGTTGGGAGAAGGAAGAGAATGACTCTCTCTCTCTCCAGAACAATAATTATAAGGGAAAAGTTTTGCATTCTTACAAAAAAAACCCTCCCGTTCACAGAAATGGCAAAACCCCCTTTCCGCCAAGGTTAATTAACAAAACAGCCCTTTGCTGTTTCAAAATTACAGGAAATTGATTTAAAATCAGTTGAGAACCCACATGGTGGGCCCAGGTTAGTTATAACAACTTTTTCAAATTTGAAAAGTTGTCCAAATTTAATTCCCTCCAAAAATACTACTATCCAACAATTATTATTTTAAACCATTTTATTATTTAAAACTAGTAATAACTATTATACGATTTTTATAAATCAACTTGTATTTATAATATAAAAGAAACCGGGAGGTGGAGTTACAAGAAAGATTCGAAAGGATAATGTGGAGAGGTATAAAGTACGTCTTGCAGCTAGTGACTTTACTCAAAAGTCAACGATTGATTTTAAAGAGACTTTCTCTTCGGTATCTTTGAAAGACTCTTTTAAAACAATCACAGCACTTATTGCACATTTTGATCTTGAGTTACATTAAATGGATGTCAAAATTGTGTTTCTCAATGGTAACATCGACGAAACAATTTATGGTGCATGCAGAAAATTTTGTGTCGAAAGACCCAAATAATATGGTTTGCATATTGACAAAATCTATTCATGGACTCAAGCAAGGTTCTCGTCGAAGGTACTTAAACTTTTACCAAGTGATTATCTCGTTTGGTTTTGAGATAAACACTGTTGAAGATTGTGTGTATCACAAGTTCAGTGGGAGTATGAATAATTTTTTGGTTTTATATATTGATTAAAGTATTCAATGCAAACCAGGTGACACCTCTCATTAAAGGAGACAAATATGGTTTCAATCAAGTGTCCTAAGGTTAGCCTTAAAATTAAGAAAATACAATAGATTTTTCCTTCATGATCAGTTGTAGGGAGTCTAATGTATGCTCAAGTATGTACGTGTCAGGATATTGCGTACATATTAGGATGTTAGGCAGATATTTAAGCAAATATGGATGGATCATTGGATAGCAGCCAAACTACTTAAATAATTAATAGTGAACAAGAAATTATATGCTCTTTGTAGGAGATCGGATAATTCTGGAGATCATAAAGTATTCCGACTCCGATTTTGTTGGATGCCAACACAGCAAAAGATCCACATCAGGTTATGCTGACTAATGGAGGTATATTTTGAATGAGTGTCAAACATGCACTCATAATTTCTTCCACCATGAAAGCAAGATTTATAACATGTTGTGGGGTATCTATTCAGGGTATATGGTTGCAAAATTGTCACAAGGCTGCGCCTACAGTACGGTGTTGAAAGACCACATAAAATTATGGTGTGACAATAAATCAGCAGTACTGTATTCCAATAATAACAGAAACTTGTATAAGTCAAAGGATATTGACATAAAGTTTCTAGTTGTGAAGGAAAGAATTCAGAATGGTTATAGTGTCCATATAGCACATTAGGACAAACTTCATGTTAGCGGATCCGCTCACAAAAGCATTATCACCCAGGGTCTTTCATGAGCATACTGCTCATATGGGTGTTAATTAAGAATATGGCAATATAGTGGAAGTTTGTATTTTATGTATTTGAGTGTTATTTGGTTTTGGACACATTTATGTATTAAAGTATTTTTGGATATTTATCTGATCAGATATATGAAAATTTAGTTCATTCTGTTTTCATTATATTAAAGTATTGATCTCATTAAAGTTAAGGAGGACCAGTTGGAAATAGACATGTATTGATCACATTGCGTGTAATTTCCATGCTACGCATCCATGATTGATCTATGTCGTTTAGCTATATTGGTATATGTGACCATTTATGGTTTAGTTACGCTATATGTGACGAAGGCCGCTTTGATCCTATGTTAATGTGGTTAATGGACGAGATTGTCTGGATATACCCTAAGGATTAAGATAGCAATTTATGAGCTCACTAAGGTTAACACAATTATAAGATTACATATGTGGCCCAGTGGGAGATTGTTGGAATTACTCAATAATTATGGGGTCACACATGTAAAATTAATTGTGTTTGGGCTATCTAAATAATTAAGCCAAATTAAAGTGGTCTATTTAAAAATTGGCTTAAGGGTATAATTGTCATGGAATTAATGTGTAGATACCGGAGATAATTCTAATTTGATGAGGGGCCAAATTAGAAATATCAACACATATATAAATATGTGTATTCATTATGGTTATGGTCCCCAACTCATACGGCCACCAAAGAGAGGGTTTCTCCATTCTCTTCTGTATCCCCATCAACAAAGAGAGGAACAAAGATTTCATCTTTGTTATTAAGGGCCATAGCGGGTTGGAAGATCGAATCCCACAAAAGGACGACCGCTTCAAGATCTGTCAAGTCTAGCAATGGATTCAGGTACGCTTCCGCAATTTTATTATGTTCTTCATCTCATGAATCGACATGGTACATTAATTTCTAACATCCATGTCCAATCCGAATTTGACCGCGGACCATCCGATAGTGGATACTCCTTTTGGTTTTGCATCAATTATGTCAAATCATTTTGGTTTTGCATCAATTTTTGGTTATACAGTCTGAATTTTCGTTAACCTTTTACCATTGTTTGTAACCTTCAATTGTATTTCCTTTCAACTTGATTTTTTGTACCAACTATCAAGGTATTTTGATAAAATAAAAGCTTTTGGTAATATGTTTAATTTGTCAGTATACCGTCCGATTGAATTAACGAACAGTGGTTGTCCGTATCCGTCCGGTCTGAACTCGAACAGTAGATTGTCGGTGTCCGTCCGTCCGAACTCATTTTTATTTTCGGACCGAACACGGACAGTAGACTGTCCGTGTCCGTCCGGCTCATTTATACCCCTAGCAGAGGGTGGGGGGTGGGCCTGCAAAACAGTGCCAGGTGTTATTTCTGAAAAAAAAAGTTTTTTCTACTTTATGAAAACCAACTTTCAGAGTATTAATTTTGAAACAATTTTTGTATAGGGAACTTTCATGATTTTTTATAAGGGCACATCAAAAGTTGATCAGAGCTAGCCAGGATTGGGACTAGTCCATGTTTGAGAAAAAATTACTCGGGCTATCCAATTTTCCTACTCATGGGGCTGTCCCAACCCCACACCCCCAAACCCCAAATTTCACTCTCATTTGTAAATTTCACTCTCTCTCTTCCAAAACCCTAGCTTTCTTCTTCTTCTTCTTCACCATTTTCATTCTCACATCTCCATCAAAACCCTAGTTTTCTTCTCATCTTATTCTTCTTCTCCACCATTTTTATCATCATCATCTCCATCAAAATTCTAATTTCCTTCTCATTTCCAATTTCGATAACACAAAAAAAATTAAATAAACCCTAAAATGCATGAAAATAAACCTTAAATACTTCTTTTCTCACAAAGAATGCATGAAAATAAACCATAAAATGCATATTTCACTCTATTATAAAGATTGAAATAAATCCTAACATATGTTTTTTATTCGAAAATTTCGACTTTAGGACTGCCAGGAATTGTGGCAGTCCTGAAAGGAACTTGCTGTACAGCAAGTCACTTTCAGGACTGGCATAATTTCTGGCAGTCCTCAATACTTCTAGGACTGCCAGAAATTGTGACAGTCCTGTTGTACAGCAAGTCCCTTTCTGGACTGCCACAATTCCTGGCAGTACTCAATATAAACTTGCTCAACAAATCGATTTTTTCTAGAATTAGGATTTCATCCATAATTTCTTCTACTAATGCAGAAAAATTGATTAATTGATAAATAGATTAATAGATTTGATAACCCAATTTCTTCTACAACTAAGGTTTCATCCATAAACTAGGATTTGGAGAGAAAAATATATATGAGAAATTAGAAGAGAGAAAAAAAAAACTAGAGTTTGGAGAAAAATATTATTCTTGTTTTTTCTTCTTCTTGTTCTTCTTGTTCTTGTTCTTCTTTGTTCTTTGTTCTTTGTTCTTTCTTCTTTCTTCTTGTGAAGAAGAAGGAGAGTGTAAAAAAAATTAAAAGAGTTATCTTTTATACCTAGGAATTGGATAGCCCTGAGTAATTTTTTCAGTGACAAACTTGTAAATAAATGAAAGTTAAGAATGAGCTAGCCCTGATCAAATTTTGATGTGCCCTTATAAAAAATGGTCCCAGTCAAACATGATTTGTGACCTTTTACATTATAACTCCGAAAGCTCAGAAAGCTGAGTTATAAATATTGACCAAACAATCAAAATTTTATTTTTCCTTCCAATTTTTTACCTTTCCAAACACACAAAAAAGTTACAATTTTTCAAAGTAAAGAAAATAACAAATAAATGATTTTCTTTCTGCGAACCAAACGAGACCTTAGGTTCTTAGCATATAATTTTTTTTTATAAACGGATGTAGTCAAATTTGGTTACTATGTTAGTGGGAAGGTGTATGATTATGGAAACAATAGATATCGGACTAGTCAAACTAAAATCTTGATTCATGAGCTTCTGAATCACATAAATCTTAATTCAAGAATTTATGTAAAGAGTCTATTTTTGTTCACCTACTAAAACTATGATGTTTGTTCACCCTCCAATAAAAGATTGACACGTGTCAGATCCTTTAGTCAAAATCACTTTGAATGTATACAAAACTACTTTCGAAGTGGTTTATGTTTAATGGATTTGACACAAGTAAATTTGTTGTTGGAGGATGAACAAATATTTTAGTTTTGGTGGGTGATCAAAGATGGACTCTATGTAAAACAGTTTCTTTTTTGCAAATTGAGGTCTGATAGTATCTCCACAAAAATTGAGGACTTATTGGGAGTTTGTGCTCCATAGCATAAACCATCCATTTTGTAATTTGAGGCTCCGATAGTGTTGTTATTACTCGTGTTTGGCATCGTTCCCTTCGGTGCTGAAATTGTTGTGATTTGTCAAAAGCTTGGTTTCTGGAAAATTTTGACAAGTAGCAATAAAAACCAAGTACGTACATTGCGTTTGACAAAAAAATATTTTCTTGGAAATATTTGCTACTCGAGCTCGAGCCATAAGTACAAGTAGATAAACAAAGCTACATCTTAACCAATTTGGTGTACCAACATTTTACAACCTTTTATGATCATTGAACTCACTAATGCCTCTAATTAAAACTAGATTGGGATGTCACATTTACTTGTACTAGTGGTGCACTCCAATGCAACCATTAATTTATTTGCTAGAGATTCACCTACAATATCAATATGAAGTTACAAACAAAGCAAAAACAACGTGATGTAGATTTATCATGATATCCAAAAGAAAATTGGAATTTATTTGTGTTGGTCCGCCGCAATTGCAAAGGAGTTCCTTATAAATCTTGTCCTCTAATTAATAAATTTCTAACGACCGTCTGTACAAAGCTCGGACATACATGTCATGCCCTGATGTGTTAGAAATAGAAAAAAAATAACATTTTTTTAGCTGTCCTTTTTTTTTTTTCTGACGTGACAAATTTCAAGAAGGAATTAGAACTTGTGCCTTCAGAAAAAATAACATGAGCATACGATTTAATAGCCATAGAATTACTTGAATTTTTATTGCTTAGATAAATCATAAATATAAGACTTGGGTGTAAGACCATCTCTAATATATCCTTCAATTATTTCTTTCCAATAAAAAAAAAAAACTAAATTGTAACTTGATATTCTCAACAATTTGAATCTTTCAACTTGAAACCTCAACTTGAATAGGTACTAACTTAATTCTCTTAACTAATATTTTCAAGCTCCTAACCTCCGTCACTACAGAGTTAATTTTTTCGTTATTTTTATTTTTGCCTAATCTACCCCCCGCTGTCCCTTCCCCAGAATAAAATATGTATACAAAGTGGATTTTTAAATCTAAAAAAATTCTCTTTCCTCAAATTTGAGTACCGGACGTCCCCCTAAAAAAATCCTCAATTTGAGTAACCTTTGGAGAAAAAATATTTTTAAAACATAGTTGGAAATGGCCTAAAAAGATGGGATTTGTCCAGATTCATGTAAAATATAGACCTAAGTCAGAAATACATAAGGTTTCATACGGATACTCATTTGGATTCTATGTCCAAACCTTATTTTTTTTAAAATTAAAGTAAAAAAAATAAAGAAAAATAATTTGAAAGTCTTTTGGTTCCGTATTTTGTACCCAACCTAAAATTCATTTCGGTTTCTTTTTAAAACCATAAATTAAAAATTTGGTCAGATTATGGATAGTGCTTGACCCGGTTTGTTATGTTTGAGTTCTAGTGGGTGTACAAAGTGATGGTTATACAAATGTAAAAAAAATAAAATAAAATAAAATTCTATTGCATACAAATATCATCAAATTTCTGTACCAAAAGGCTTTTATTTTCTATCATTTCATACTAATAGGTCCATCTTTAGTTGTCTTCTTTGCGAATACTTGCCACTTAAAAGTTTGTTTTGCTTTTTCACTTTGCATAAATGTAAAGATTGGAAAAATATTTGCTAATCTAGGGCCTCGTTTGATTCACGGAATCTCCGGGTTAGAAAAGGAAAGTGATTACTTTTCTATGTTTGAATATCAAAGGAACTGAGCAGGAAAGGAAAGTAATTTCCAATGGAAGAAAAATTAGGAAAGAAATGATTTCATCCATCCAAGTAAGGAATCACTTTTCCACATTGAAGTAATCACTTTCCTTTCCAAATTTCTTGACATTTTCAAACATCAAAAATTAAAATTAATGAAAATAAAATTTTTAAAAGGAAAAGAAATGACAAGAAATTGATTTTCTTTTCCTTCCATTCCGCAAACCAAAAGAGACCTAGGTCTAAAAGAAGAGTTTGCCCATAAACCTTCCCTATCTGCGGTCCTGTGGTAAGAGCATCTCCAACCCTATTGTGACTTTGGAAAAAAGTTAATGCCACATAGGAATGACAAAATTTTATTCAAAAGTTCTTCTCCAATGCAATTGTCAAGTCAATTGTGAAGCTTATGTGACAAAAATTAAAGAAGACATTGTGAAGTTGATTGTCTTGTTCTAGACAATGCACTTGACAATGTCTTCTCTTCCATGTCATCAATTATGAATAAAAAATATTACAAAAAAGAAAGAAGATGAGTCGTTGTCTTAAAAGTTGTCTTGAAAGTTGGAAAAAATACTTTTTATTGTCTTTTCAATACTTTTGCATTGGAGAGAGTTTTTCTATCTCATTGTCTTTTGAGATATAATTTTGCCACATAAACAAGACATTGTCTTGTGGCTCATGCCACATAGGAGCCACCTAAGACTCACAACACTTAACAAGACAATAGGGTTGGAGATGCTCTAAGAATATCTTTGCATGTTCTTTTGAATGCTTCGCTCCTAATAAGTATTTATTTTTCATTAATGTCTCGTCCACTCCTCATTTGTATTGGCATAGATATTAGGAGATCCAAATTTATTTCTTAAAGCAAAACAAAAATGTTACAATCTCTTGTATCCACACGTAATAGCTGACCAAATCTATGATTTATTGTACAATTTACACGGGATTACCACATAGCAAAAAATTATAAGATTCATTTTTATATCTTAAAATTTAGTGCGATCGACATGGCCTTTCCATATGCCATTTAGGCCTAGTTTGGTTCGCAAAAAGTAAAGGAAAGAAATTTTTTTTTTTTTTTCTTTTGAAAAATTGAATTTCTATTAATTTCTTTTTTGGTGTTTGAAAAAGTTAAGAAAAAAAATTAATTAAATCCTCAGGGCAACATGAAATCTACTGTCAATGCTCGAAATTTTGAATATTTCCACTATCCAACCACAGTCCATATGAACATCGTCCCTCTCTGAAATCCTGGTCGAAGATTACTTTGGTTGTGTTAGAAGCAAATCTAGTATTTATTATATATTTCCTAATTATATTATAGAAATATTATACATTTCGAATTATAGCATAACATATTGTACATTATTGTTTTCTTAAAATAACTGTTGTATCAACATATAATGATCAGTGTACCTTGTAAAAATGGATCTAATATCAAATATTTTTTAATAGGTTAAGAATTAGGACAGTGAACAATGAATTTTAGATCGCGTAATAGATATTTCAAAATATTCAAGGTATTATTCATTTGGTATTTATGAGATCACTCCATGCCATAACACATCGGTTGTCTCCAAGTGTCCGCTTGGTAACGGTGTTTTTATCAATTCTGGAGTATTTTTTAACAGACTGTTTATGAAAAATTTATGTTTGTTAAATTTTTTGAGGCACTGATTTTGATCCCCCCCAATTTTTTTTTTTCTTTCGATGTCATGTAATTTTAGAGAAATTATTGTGTGATTCGACCTCACCACATGGCAACAATGAATGGTGAGCCCAACCACTAATCTTTTGACACTTGGCAGAATATTTGGCATAAAATTTTTCAAAAAATTGTAAAAAATATATTTAATATATAGAAATTCACTTGACATATAATTAAAAAAAATAGATTTTTTTTTCTTTCAAAAACATTAAAAAAATTTGACCTATAAAATAAGAGAAATGTAGTGATATAATAGATTAAGAAATTAGTGGCCGGGCTCACATTCACCATTGCCACGTGGTGAGGCCGGACCATCCGGTAATTTCTCGTAATTTTGGATGGCTTTATAAACACACTATAAATAGATGAGTTTTAAATTTTTTTTAATTATAACTACTAATATGGTTCCCTATTTGATTTTATTCGGGTAAAATTTTACAAAATCGTTCATTAGTGAATTACCAAGTATGAAATTGACTGATTTAAAAGTCGTTACTTAAAAATCACCAAAAATCGATTCTCCCATAGCCTTTCATAACCGATACTCTAAAAACACTTCATAATCACTACCTCTACATTTCCCAAGCAGACCCTAAATTCTATGTTATAATCATGTTATCCCTCTTATAAAAATATAGTTTTTCAATTTTATAAAAAATAATATTTAAAATTGATAGAATTCATATTTTTATAAAAGGGCCATGGTTTGGGGACAGTGCTCCAACTCCATGCACCTTGCTTATTGCCACATGTCACCAACTAAAAAACAAGTCAGCTGACAGTCATACCAATGTTATAAACACAAACGCCAGAAATTTCCTTCCTTTTCTCCGTTCTTTCTGCAACCTACTAGAAAAGAGTCAAAAAAGAGAGGAAAAGAATGTGCGGTGGAGCGATCATCTCCGACTACATCGCGCCGGCGCCGGCGCCGGCGAGGTCGAGGCGGGTCACGGCCTCCAGCCTCTGGCCGGAGCTCGGCAAGCCCAGGGCCGCGTCCGACGGGTGTAGGAAGCAGAAGAAGGATCGGACGGCGGAGATCGACGACTACGAGGAGTTCGAAGCCGACTTCCAGCATTTCGAGCACGAGCAGGACGAGGAGCAGGTCTTCCGTGTCAAGCCCTTCACTTTCGCTTCGAAGCCCCCTCTACCTCTTAAAGGTGCGATTTTTATGAATTTTTTAAAATCAATTTTTATGCAAATATATGGGTTTTTTTTTCGAACTTTTTTTTTAATGATTTTTCAAAAGGGTTTTCTTATATTTCTAGATATTTAGATCCATGAAACTGGATCATTAAAAAATGGGGTTTCCTTGGTATATGTTGTTTAGGTTGGATTTTTATTAGTCCCATGAGTTCAATTTCTAAAAATTTATTGATATAATAATTGGGGTATTGTTGCAAATATGTGGTTTGGGGAAAAATTCTTAATTTTTTTCTTTTTCAAATGGATGTTCTTGTAGCTTTTTAGTTGAGATTCTAGTAAATTGTGATTAGAAATAGATTTTTTTTTTTAAGTAGAATTGCTTGGTTGATCAGTAAAACGATAGAAAAGCCTTCATCTCAAAATTTGGGTCAGCTATTTGAATCTTTTTTTTTATTTTTTTCCATTCAGCTTGCTTGAGATTTGAGATCTAGGAAGCGAGGAAGCAAGGGACACTCCAAAAATATGGGCCGAGTCGTGTCCGACACAGAAACACCACGGACACTCCAAAATACACTAGGACACACAAAAACAGTTCGTGCCCATGTCGTCGTGTCCTCACCGTGTCCGTGAATCATACTTGGAAGCATGGACAGTGGAAATATAGGACCTGTCGTGTCGGACACGTATCGGACACAACATGGATACTTCAAAATTCACTTGGACACCAAAATAAGTGCCGCATCCGTGTTGGCATGTCCTTAACGTATGGTTTCCATGCAACAAAGATTGAGGGCCATGTCCTCCGGAATATTAGCAAAAACTATATCCTTTGTTATGGCCTCAATCCATGTTTGTTTAGTCCTACCTCCAGTTTTAGCAGCTGCTTTGACTGACATTTACCATGCTTTCCACTCAGTGTGCCTATTTGTTGCACATGATCAAACCAGATGACATGGTGCTTGAATTGATCGCCGTGTAATAAAATTATAGTATAATTATAATATGAAGTTGATGCTCTCTTTGTGGTGTGTAAAAATCCATTACTATTATACTAATACAATGTGGGAACTTTAGGAAAGATGGAACTAGACTAGATTGATCTTTGTCCATGGAAAATGAATGAGATTTCTACTTACAGTTGCATGTCATCTACGTATATCTTACTAGGTTATTCTTGTGGAATGAAGACTGAGAAGCTATCAGTCGATTTTGCTACTTCGAATTTTTCGTGAAAAATGTTATTCTTTGAGCTCTTAGATGAGAAAACTGACTTACATAAGAGTATAGTTTCCTTCTTTTTGTCGAGTTTGAGCGTAAGGATGCAGACTGCAATCTCTTATTTTATATAACTAGTAGTGTCCTTGTTCTAAATATCTTGTTGGAGGTGATGAATTTGTAACATCAAAATAATGAAACATTAGAACATCAAAACCAAACAGTTCAATTCAGTTGTAATGGCCATATCCTTTGCAACACTAGAAACTGCCTTATGCTTTCTTCTTGCCTCAATTCCTGCTTATTTCAGTCTGTTCCTCGTCCTGGCAACTTCATATATGATTCAGTCACCTACTCGTGATATTGAATTTCTAACTTCCCTATGAATCTACTCATATTTCTTGTTCAATCATTCATTTTATTGCCAGAAATGAGTTCAACATTATCATTCTACTACACTCATTTCTGTTCTACGGCAATAGTAACCAATTCTCCTCTGCGAATGCTGCTTTATGAAGTGACATGGTTTGCCCCTTAATTTCTGTGTGTTCAGTTCTGCATGCCAATTTATGTGATGTTTTTTGGTCACAGAGTATAACATGTTTCCTTTTGATACTGAAATTTCTGTATCGGCAACAGTCCTTTCTGACTGGCGGACAGAAACACAAACATAAGCTTCATGGGATAGGCTTTTGCTCCTCAATAGTTGTCCAACTATTAGATTGTTAGGAGCTTTTAGTATATCTCATATCCATTTTTATTTGCCTTTGAAAACTCCATTCAGTTGCATGCCTTGATATTTTGTGAAATTACAGTTGTGAATCCTGAAGTAGCAAATAGAGATGTGTACAAACTTGCTGCCACTCTCTCATGCACGAACCATGAAACATTAAGTGAAGAGGAAAGTAGAAACATAAAATCATGTTCATAATTGGTAGACTGTCTTTCTGTATTAGTTCACGTTTAGCAATTGTGAAGCAGTGGATAAAAACTAGAAACACTTGCATGAATCGATGTAGTCCACCTTTTGTTATTCTGGTAATGTGAAATGTTAAGCTTGTATGGCAGTATGATAATACTAGAAATACACCACTGTCATTGATCTGTCTATCCTGATCTAAAAGAACATTTTCATGTGATCACTAGAAGCCACTTCTTAACTGATATAGTTTATAAAATTGGTAGAAGAAGATAATCTTTGTGTTTTTCGTATAGATAATTGTGTTATCCAATATTGTCTTTCTCCCCATTCCCAACCCCAACCCACGCCACCGACCCACCACAATGCTGCTTGTTTTTGGGAATATAGTAGAGTTGAAATTATGTCTTACACGTGATTGCATTTTCTTTGTTACCAAAGACTCTGGCTCAACCTATTCAAATTATACTGGTCGTCATTCATTGAAGATACTTTGGCCTTCGGGTCAAATCCAAATTTTCTGAAAATAATTTTTATGAAATACATGATCTTAGGTAGGCCTATATATATATATATATATATATATATATTTATATATATATATGGCCTATTGCTTAGTTGTATCTAGGTCATGCACCTAGCTGTTTTGCTTGAAACTTGGATCAGCTTACAGAGGGTTTCACAGGTATAGTAATCTTGATTAATTCTTCAATGGCACCATCCCGAGAGGCTTGGTTCACTGCCAACCCTATTGTGATATTGTTTGGGCAATGATTGCTTGACATAGATCAATTGCACATACCATCACTAACCCTGTAGCGATATCGCTTGGATGTTGATTGATTGTGTTAGATCAATTACTTATACATGGTTCAACTCTAAAATTGATTTGTCATATTATTGATTTACATGAACATGAGATGTCTGCTTATTAAGTAGTTTCTGTTTTCAAATACTTGAGAAATATGTTACGTGTTCCTCTTTCAACACTAGAGGGTCCAGTCACTCTGAAGCCTGTAGAATTCAATGGAGCTGCAGAAAAATCTGCCAAAAGGAAGAGAAAAACCCAATACCGAGGAATCCGTCAACGTCCATGGGGAAAGTGGGCAGCGGAGATCAGAGACCCAAGCAAAGGTGTTCGAGTGTGGCTTGGAACTTTCAACACTGCTGAAGAAGCTGCAAGAGCATATGATGCTGAAGCTCGCAGGATTAGAGGCAAAAAAGCAAAGGTGAACTTCCCTGAAGAAACTCAAAAACCAAAGTCAACTTCACAGAAAGCACGAAAAGATAATGTTTCCAAGACTCCCGATTTCAACCTGGATCCAAAATTCTACTCTACTTTCGGATTCTTTGAAGAAAAGAACCCTGTTAAACTTGAGTATCCCAATAAATTTCCTGCAATAGGACCCTTAACTTTCCAGTCTGATCAAGGTAGTAACTCTCTTGATTGTTCAGACTATGGTTGGGGGAATGAAATGAATAAGACCCCAGAGATAACTTCGCTTTCTCCCCCTACTATAGTGGAAGGTAATAAATATGAAATTCTTGAAGATGACTATAATAATCTGCAGAAGAAGTTAAAGAATAATGCAGGGGAAGGAGTTCCAGTGGATCAGAACACAGTGATGAACATACCTGAAGAATCTTCCTTTGAATCCCTGATGGACCTTCTGCAGGTTGATTCTTCTTTTGATAGCATTTTCACTAGTGAAGTGGGTGCGCAGGATCTCTGGAGTTTTGACAGCATGCCAATGATGTAAATACACATTAAGATGTTAGTCTTCTTCACCCACTACATTATCTACAATCATTCTTCATTTGGTTTCTTCATTATAAGTCTTTCTCCTGGTTTATTTTCTGTTTCAGGAATCAAATATTGGGAGGACAAGAAGTAGAAGAGATGTCAACTGCATGTTATAAAGTGTAGTCTTTAAATTATGGGACCTATCTTAAGTACTATATGCTAAGTTTATATACTGTCATCTTTGTTTTTTGGTTTGTTTTGTTCGGAACATGTGGACTTTGTTTCTGTGTCTGTATCTTTTTTTATGTTTAACAACTTTGGAACCTGATCAAAGTACTTCTTTTGATGTATGATTATGCCTTCTGTTGCTACTGATGGTGCATGTGAAATGTGGACACTGATCGATGTGTGGATAATGGTAATGAGTAAAATTATAAAAGTTGCATATTGGATTTAATGCTGATATTTGGATTTGTCCGTCTTCTTGGTGATTTCAAGTTATCTTGCTGCTATGAGTATATGTTGAACAGGTTTATGATGTGATACAAATGTTATTCAGTGCATCATCTTCGTGGAGGAGGCAAGGGATGCACGAGAGGAGGTAGACCCGTCACCTTGCCGTCGAGCCCACGAAACATGATTTCAGGCAGTCGTGGTGAAACACAGGATTTAGGAAATGCCACAGATTATCCGATGTAAAGCTAGTTCTCTTGATGCTTATTGCTGAGAATGAAGAATAGAGAGCACATTTTTGCAGGAAAATTTTCTCTCGTAGACCTCTATTTTGCAGACCAAATTTTTATCACCTGGATATTGATGTGTCCGACTCTATATTGGTTTATGATGATTCTGGTTTGGAATGCATTGATATGCTCTTCTCATAAGTTTGGGAATTGTGTAGCAAATGACAGTTTGGAGATGAGTATAATACAAGAGGACACAAATAATCATTCCTTCCACTATGGATTAAAAATATTGCAACTTGGTCTGGGATGTCATTGCATGAAAGACCTTTGTATCACAAGAATAGTTTGGTGCTTCCTGTTTTGTTCTTCGCATGTTATAATATCATAATATGGTCATTGTGATCAAATATTTCTCTACTATTCCTTTCTTCTTGTATTAAAACCGAACACGATGTTGAAGTGGTCAAGTGATGGATGCAAGTATCATTATAATCATAGTTATCATCATCTTATGAATCATTATGCTTGTTTACTGAAGCCATAAGCTTGTGTTTGAACTAGGGTCAGTACTGGAAATTGATGCCCAACTTTCTAATAACCTTGAATGACCGAGTTTAAATGTGCATGATCAATTTGGTGACTGTCATGATCAAGGATGAGAGACAAAAGCGTCTTGCCTACACGATATTTGTAGCGCTGCTTTGGTGAAAAAGGCGCAACGACTCCATTGAGTAAAACTTTGATACAGAAGGAGGTATCAAAGTTTTGATACCTCCTTTATATGACAAGTGGGTCTATTCTCAAATTTTATGTCCACACGTTTTACGAAGTAAGAAGGGGGCTCACTTGTCATACAAAGGAGATACTAAAAGTTTGATACCTTCATCTGTATCAAAGTTTTCTCCGACTCTAGTACTTTAAACTGAATAATTTCGGTTCTTTTGATGATACAAATGGAAATGATGGAGTTGATCTACAGTCAGATAGGAGAGATGAACATCATGACTTATTTTAGCTACAGGTTACCATCCAATCCTGCGTCTTGTTTTATTGTGAATTCTAGTCAGATTGGAGAGTAAAATGGGTGGTTCAGTGTACATATTTACGCATATTTTAATTTGATTGGCTAGATAATCTCCCCTCAGAAAAAATAGTAGAAGACGTGACAGAAATTATTGTTTTTGTTTTAGTTTGTATCTACCATAATTCTCATTATAATAGGAATCCCACCCAGCCCATAAGGCGAGAAAGCCGTTCCTCCAAACCCATAAATTGTCACAATCACAAAGAAACAAAGATTAATTAAAATAGCACTCACTCGATTATGTCACATTTACTTCTTACTTGTTTAACTCAAATTGTACCAATACAAATCCATACATTACATCATGTGTTCGAAAGGGAGAAAAAAAAGTAAATTGCAAGAAATAATATTTAATTGATTCCATTCTGCAACCCCATTATTTTCCCTTCATCCAATTATTTACACACATTTTGGACATGTATTCTTGCTATAACATCCTTCAGTACTGAAAATGAAAGCTACCAGGGTTCTAGAACACATCTATGGGGTGCTCTAAATAAACAAAAATCCTAGAGTAACTCGTGAGTTCCTAATTTTTAAAACTTTTCCATGAAAAGCCGTTGGATTACATCCATCTCATCTCATGATTTTTTTTCAACTGATAAAAAGAGAAAAATACATTTCAATGTTAGTGAAATCCACATGTTACATTTATATTGCAAGTTCTTATTTTGAGTTCTTATTTGAGTTTCTCTATTCAAACTCCAAACTAAAGCATGTATGCCCAGAGGCTATTGGTGTTGGATCGATTCCAACCTGTGTGGAGAAATCCTGGAGTGCGGCGAGTGTCATCCGTGTGTCGGAAAATCTCAGAAAGTGCGAGAAGTGTCATTTGAAGTATCGAAAAAACTTGAGAAATTGGAGCAGTGGTTGTTGTCCCATAACCAGGCGAACTTGGTCCGAGTTCAGTTGTCTGGGGACAGCATGTTGCTCGATTTGCTTGCTCGAAATTTTGAAGTCGACCCGAGTTTGGTGTCGACGAGCTGTGCAGGATTTGATGTGTTTTATACACCGTTGGATCACTTCAAATGATCAAGATTGGTTGAGGGTTTTGGGGAGTTATATTTAGGTATTTCCTAACCCTAATAAATTGCAAAAAAGAAAGAAAGGAGTAGTTTACAACTATTGGAGAGAGAAAGAGGGATTGAGACTACTTCGAAGGGAAGATCGTTGTCAATCTTTTCTCGTCGTCTTTGTTGTTCGTGAGTCTCTAATTTATTTTTCTGTTCGAAGGAGTTGTGGTGATCCGATTTGGATCGGTGGTGAGAGTCTGTAATCTATTTTTTTGTTCCAAGAAGTTGTGGTGATCCGATTTGGATCGATGGTGATCCGATTTGGATCGGTGAGAAGTCTGTATCTCTTTATTCCAATATTGGAGGCTTTTCAGGATTGGACTCCGATCGTTTCGTAGTTTTTTCTATCTGAAATTTTTTCGTAAAGTTCGTTATGTATTTGCGTTGTTTGTTTCTGGGGTTTGTTATTGACACTCCTAAAATACCATTCTGTACTTAATTTTTGTTTTCTTCTATCATTCAAATTTCAAATCTACCCCTGCATTAAATTTGACATTAATTTGTGCAATCATGAATGAAGGACTGCAGGATGACATTTAAGGAGTGCTAATAAATGTTAATGTAGGGACATATCTGAAATTTGAATGATAAAAAATTAAAAAGAAGGGTGCTGCTACTAGCACTCCTAAAATGTCATTCGGCACTCTTGTTTAATTTTTTAAGATTCGAATTCCAAATCTACTCCCGCATTAAATATGACATTAATTTGTGTATGCATGGAAGTAGGAGTGTAGGATGACATTTTAGGAGTGTTAATAATGTTAAAGCAGGGACAAGTTTGAAATTGAATGTTAAAAAATTAAAGAGGAGTACCGAATGACATTTTAGGAGTGCTTATAGCAGCATTCAAAAAGAAATGCATGATAATATTTTAGGAGTGCCAATAACGATGTACTAATCAAATCAGCTACATAATTGTTGATTAGCATTCATAAATTTTTTCCGATTATTATTTTTAATTAGAATGGTTAAGAGGAAAAAAAAAGTGCCATTCCAAATGAAAGATCTACAAGAAGATGTTTAATAGAAGCAAGCAAACTTTTAAACTCCAATTTACCAGAATTTGCAAAATAAAGTAGGAGAATTAGTTTTTCTGCATAACATGGCTCCTGAGCCTTATTAACACACCTTAACAGAAAGCATAAACATCTCTCACACACAAACCAAGAAACTAAATTTAAAGTTCTTCTCCCTCTAACATTTTTTCTTTGTCACTTGAACACTTCCTCCAATTTACTTATTAGCACCATTTGCACCATTGGCATCAGTCTCTCCATCGACAGCTAGAGGAACAGAGTTCGCCTGAAAAGGAAATCAAATCAAAACCATGAAAGCATAGTTCTATCGACGACGCACTTAATCAAGCTATAAGCAAAGAATTTTGAAGAGTTTTAACTCACCAAATCACGATACTTGAGTGCATAAAACATCTCTATGTAACGCCGAGGCTCACGCCTATCCAACTTTGAGACGAACTTCCAGAAGCCATAGACACCAGCCAGTGTCATCAGCCTCTCAGAGTAGAGCTTCCAAGTATACCTAAACATCAAGATTAACATTTTGAAAAACATATTCTCACAGTTCTGCACGAGTGGTCACTACAACAAAATAGGTTAATAACGACACTTTCTTTACGACACTTTCTAAATAAGTGTCATTAATTTTTTGTATTGATGACACTCTACTAAAACGTGTCGTTGTAATACTCTTTTGTTGTAGTGGGTTCTTATATTTCTATTACTATGAAGTTTAAACTATTATCACATGTGGGATTCTAGAATATGAAACTTTCAGTTCATGTGTAACATCCCTAGTAAGTTTGAGAACTTTATATAGTTTGCATCGCAACAAGTAAACAATTATTATGAAACCTATAGCTCAACTTGAAAAAAGAAATTTTGAGGACACATTATAGTATGATAACTGAAATCATGTAAACTTTACTCTGGAAAAGACTAAAAGTCAAGAGGTTAGTATATCTTGTAAAATAAGCAGTTACAATTAATTTCCAGAACTAAAATTCACATATAATCCAAAGATATTGGGATAGATTTCAAATATTTTTGCTCATACTTCTTCGTTGGAATCTATACTACTATACAATACGAAAAGTTAGGCTTCACCGTGAAATTTTATTTTCCAAAAAAACCTTGCATATATTTACTAATAAAAATGATTCATTAAAGTTAATAGGGGCAGCTATGTAATTACGAGAGTGTCTTTTGGTCTTCATAAATTGTATTTTATCTTGCATGCATGTATAAAACAATAAAGTAATAAATTTAAAATAATTAAGACATATGTCTTTTAGTCTTCCTCGATAGTTTTAATAAAAACTAGAATAATTATATTAGCTATCTTTTAGTCTTCATAATAATAATATTTGAAATACGTGTAACGCATGTTGCATATATACTAGTATTTAGTAAGAACATAATAGTTAATATTAGGGTTTAGGTCTCCAAATTGTCCAACGTTAGTGTTTGTTAGTGTCGGATGATTGGATCTCCAAGTCACTGTTCATCAGCCTAGTGAACAGTGATTTGGAAACCCAAACTCTAATACTGAACAATTTGAAATCCAAATTCTAATATCAACTATTATTTGAGACCATATTACGAAATAACACTTATTTGTTCTTGTGCAATAAACAAGAAAATTAACGAAGACGAGTACAGGATCGATTAGCTTACTTCTCTTCGATACGCTTCAGTCCTCCCTGCGAGATCTTGTCCCAGTGGGTCGGGTCCTCGTTGCACTTCTCGAAGAAGCTCACCAGCAGCTCCGCCGCCTTCTCCCCCTGATACGGATCAATGTGGTAACCGGAGACCCCGTCCACGATGATCTCCGCCGGCCCTCCGTATGCAGTAGCAAACATGGGCAGGCCGCAGCTCATGGCCTCGACCACAGTCAGCCCGAATGCTTCATAAAAGGCAGGCTAAAGAAAAATAACAATCACAAGCTGATTAGTTCAAAATCTCGTAAAAAAATGGATAGTTTAAGAATCTAATATATACTATTTCAGGAACATTCGGGGATGCTTATACCTGAACAAAAGCTCCCCTAGTATCAGCAATGCAGCGGTAGAGCTCGCCATTGCGAACCCTGTTCATCTGTGCGGAGATCCAACGTATGTGGCCGTCTAGCTTGTACTCGTCGATGAGCCTGTACATCTTCTTCTTCTCCTCTAGCTCCTCGATGTCCTTCGACTCCTTCGCGTGGTCTCCAGCCACCACCACAAGGTTCACAAGCTCCCTCAGCCGGGGGTTCCTCCCGTACATCTCCACCAAGCCCGTTATGTTCTTGACATGGTCCAGCCTCGCCATCGAGAATATGATGGGCTTGCTCCTGTCCTTCAACACACCCCTGAAAGTGTCCCAAGCAGCATTTTGAGACAATGTTTGGGATAATTCATAATGATAATACAAAAAATAAATCAACTTATTATGTTGTTCAATTATCTCCAGGAAAAGAGAGAGAGAGAGATGAGAGAGAAAATGACAGAAGGGTAGAGAAAATTGGCAATGATGAAAAGGTAGAGGAGATTGAGAACATCATATCGTTAGAACGACAAATGGGAAGAAAATTTTCACCACGATTGTACCATTTTTTTTCTTTATTCTAATAATTAAGCGACTTGTATCTTGGTATTATTTATAGTATATGACGTTTAGATATCTTACAAATTTTTTTACGCAGACTAAACGGATTAGAACGAGTAGTGTTGGACCTTTCTTCAAAATTGGACTTACATACACTAAATGGTATATAAAAATTTATTTTGGTGTCCTCTAAAATTTTGGGCCGAGGCAATCGCCTCATCAGCCTCATATCAAGTCCGGCCATGAAATTAGATCCTATATATTGAAGACGAGAAGTTGGAGGAGGAGAGCTCACTTGTGCTCAGAGTTGTCGACGGGGCTGTAGAGCAGCTCTTCGATCTCAGGGTGGAGGGCGGTGAGCCTCTTGCCCTCGTCGGAGTAGGGGAAGTAGATGGACATGTCGGCGCCGGGGGAGACGATGTTGAACTTGGGATCGAACACGTCGATCCCGTGGACCACCCGGTAGAGCCCGGGGAGCGTGAAGGCGGTGTGCGACTCGTACTGCCCCACGGTGTCCTTGCTGCCCGCGATCTCCTGGAAGGTGCTGGTGATGATGAAGTCGGCGTGGTTCATGGCGATCAGGTCCGCGGTGAACTGGCAGGAGAAGTGGTACTGCTTCTCGAACTTCTTCCAGTAGATGTCGGAATTCGGATACTTGGTCTTCTCCAGAGCATGAGCAATGGTGCACTGTAGATGTAGAAGCAATGTTACTAAAAGTAGAACTAAATGTAAGAACATGTACATTTCGCAGAGATCTCAACCTGAGTCACTCCCAGTTTATGAGCCAACAGAGACGCCACCAGATTGCCGTCGCTGTAGTTTCCGATGACGAGGTCGGGCGTGCCCTGCAATTCTCCAGCTAGCTCATTTGCGACATCCTGCGATGTAATGTTTGTTCAGCCCGAGAACTCGGTATGTTTCCGAATTGTTTGAAGTTCGAGAACATTAAGGCCTTGTTTGGTACACTGTAATCGCAATGTAATCAAATGAATTTTATTTTTATTTTTATTTTTTTGATTACATTGCGATTACGATTACATTACAGTGAAAAAAACGTATCCAAGTGTTACAGAAGAGCGGTGGAAGAGAGTCACATCTGCATAAGTCTCGAGGTATGGCCACACTTCGAAGCGTGAGATCCACTTTCGGAGGATCCCCTTCTCGCTTCTGAAGGGGACGCGGAGGATGCTCGTGTGCTCGGTTCCGAGGACCTTCTCTAGTCGCTGGCCGCAACTGGTTCCTACCGCGTCGGGCAGCAAGCGAGTCACCTATGGACACAGAACATGATGTTAGCGACAAGTACTAGAGGTGAAAGTAGCGTATGAACACTTAACATGAACTTACAATTAGGATCCGAGGAGCGATATTTAGGCCTTGTTGCTTAATCCTGAGGAGCATCTCGCTCTCCAGCGCTCGTACTTGATCCAAAATGTATACAACCTAGACGAGATTACAAAGAGACGATAAGAGTACTAAATTAGTACGCGACGAAGACATAGCGAACGCTCGATCGATCGAGAGAGTTTCCATGGTCTCACTTGGCCACCGGTGTCGGGATAGCCCAGGACGTTAGACTGCGCGAAGTAGCCGTGCGGGGAGAGGATGGCGACGTTGAACACCATAGGGATCCTGCCCAGAAACTTCTCCAGAGTGCACGGATCCGGCGCCTCGAGGAGGTCGTGGAGAAGATGGATTGTCTCGAACACGCGCTCCGCCGTGTCGCCCCATCCCTTCTCGAGGCCGAGCTCTTGGAATCTAAAGTATTTTCGTATATATGCAACTTATAAATTAACATGTAATCAAAGTACTTGAGCCACGGGGGCATATTATTCCTTCCATTTATTTGGTAGGAGTTGGGAACAGTAGACCCAACATGTATGTAATGCAGTGTGCACTAAGTCCCGTGCGTATTGGGGACAGTAGACCCAACATTTATTTGGTAGGAGTTGGGCACTAAGTCCCGTGCGTATTGCTGGACATCTCAAAAAATAAAATAAAAATACTTGAGCTAAATATGCTAGAATCGGATGAGTTAGCATTACCTATAGGTGAACTCGGAGTAAGGAGTGTCTAATGGCAAGCTTGAGAGAAGTTTTTCGGCTTTCCTTAGCGCTGATCGCAGGGCGCTTAGGCTCTGAATTCTATCATTCAGCATCATAGTCTGCATTTGTAGTCCATATCAATGTAGAATTCACAGTAGGTACTCGAACAAGCGCTTTGAATCATGAACATATGTACAAACCATGTCTCTCTTCATTTTTCTGTACTTAAAACATAACCATAAGAACTAACAATGACTTATTGGTTGGGTAGTTTAACTTCAACATCTTCCATAAGTTGCTTTATAGGAGGCATTCTTCTTACTCGTTAACCATATGACGTACTAAAGTAAAATCGTTCCTTTTCCTTGTTTGGACGGCGAAGGAAATGAACAGGAAAGAAAAATGATTCCCAAGAGATAGTGGGAAAATGGTTCCCCCACTCACTCCATGGATTCACTTTCTGCCCAAGTTTTCCGACATTTCTAAACACCGATAATAAAAGTAACAGGCTAAAGATCAAATGACTTAGAATTGGAATAGATAAAATTTACCGTCCCCTTGTAGCTATGAACTCTAAGGAAGTTCAGCAGCGGATACATGCTTTCTTTGTCATGGAACAGTTTCGAGGAAAGGTGGCGATTCAGGAACTGCACGCCGTTCCCGATCGATTTTGAGAGCGAGGGCCGAGGGAAAGAGGCATTGAAGGGCTCAAAGTCCAGCTCAAGCATGAACTTCTCTTTAAACCTGGAATTAAAAGGGCGAAAACGAAAGCGATGAACATATTGTTATGTGTTATGTTTGATGATGGTTCATTATTAGTAACTTGAAAAGAATTTGAGGCCCCGTAAAATTAATTCATAGCACATACATCCCATCGACAAGCGCTTCCTTGAACTGCAAGTACTCCGGCACCGTCAACTCCTCCACAGCGAGCTCACTGACGTTCACTCGAACGTACTCCCAAACTCCAGGCCTGGGACGAATGGCAAGAGCGACCCACGGCGGTAGTACTATAGCCTCCTGCAAGTACATCACAATCAGAACCACAATGTTTGAATTAATCATTAGCGAACCGAAAATTTGGCTGATGAACTGAAACATATACACATATAGTTCAAAAGAAACGTCGATACGGCACCTGTGAGGCTCTCAGAACATCCTCGAAGCCGTCCTTGAGCTTCTCCTGGTCCCCTTTCGGGATCACAGCTTGATACTCCGCTATAAGCTGATGGGGTTGCAGCATTCCCTGTCCCTGCTTAATGATCCTGTCATTTTAAGGAGAAACATATGCAAATAAAGCACCACCATGATCAATATGAGAATTCAAGTAGTAATGCAAACGCTTTGATCTAAGGCCTCCTTTGGTTCGCGGAAATGAAATTGATTCTTTGATCCTTTGGGAAATCGTAATTCAAATCAATTTTCTTTTCGGTGTTTGGAAAAATCCAAAAAAATTGGGAGGAAAAGTAAATTCTTAGAGGAGGAAAACGAATCTTGATTTGGTGGGAGGAACCATCCCCCTAACATCCAAACAAAGAAAATGAATCATTTTCCTTTCTCAGGACTCCAATTCCGCGAACCAAACGTGGTCTAAGAAAAAGAGTGGACCCAAAGACGAGATCGAGACCTCGAGAAGACTGCAAGCAGTTCATTGGTATGGGCTGACAGCGTGTCGCTCAGACGATCACGAACGCTGTGGGCGAGGCTCAGTGAACCCATGATCTTCTCCCCAGCTGTTAATATAACCACAGTCCATAGAACAGAGTTCAGTAGAGAGTATATATACTTAATCCAAAAGGAAAAAAAGAAAAAAACTGCACGCATGGTACAACATCTTTTTGAAACATGACAAATGAGAAATGAGAAACCAAATCACATCCATAAGAACCGTCTCTGTAGAACTAAAATCCTGACAAAAAAAAAACAATTAGGCTGTGTCTGATTGGCTTTTTTTCTATCGAAAATATTTTCATCACAAATTTTCCACCAATTATAGTGTTTGATAGCTTATATTTTCCATTGAATTATTTTCCCAAAAACTATCATTTTTCCTATATTTTGTTTTTCTAAAATGGTGGAAAATGAAACTTGCTAGAAAAATATCATTTTTCATGGAAAATAACTATTTTCCATGGAAAATAATGATAATCAAACATCCAAATTAAGTTTGCTTTTAAATTCCATGTAATTTGTTTCTTTCCACCTTGCAATCAAACACACCCTAATCAATCCAGATCTCCATTAAAAGAACAACCCGAGTTTTTATTTAATTAGGATCAAAATAACATAACCCATTATCTATCAATATGTACAATGTCAAAACTAGACATGCTAACTGTTAGAGCCGGAACTTCGGTGATTCGGTCGGACATGATTCCGGTTTGCATGGCCACAAAATTCCGGCCAGGCGCTGGTATGGGTCCTTTCGATACGTTCGGTTCATTTTCTAGGATTTTTATGTGCATGCAAACCATAACTCCGGTCCGGAACAACATTGACATGCTAAAGAGTACGTACTAACAACAAATGACTGGAAAAAACGTAGTGACACTATAACATTACAAAGACGCGCAGGAAAAAAAAAACGTACTGCGTCGACGATCAAGAGAGACTGCTACTTGGACTAGAACTGAAGTTCTTCTACTTCTCCTCTTCTTCTTCTTCTTCTTCTTCAAGAGAGAGAGAGAGAGAGAGAGAGAGAGAGAGAGAGGTTATAGCAAAGAAGAACACAGCTAGCTAAGCTACTTAAAGACGAGAGCAATGAATTAGGTGAATAAGAAGACAAGAGGTGCCAAGTCGGTAGCCCGTGTCCTCACTCCCCCTCCTGGTGATACGTGTTCAAAATTCTAAGCGAGCAGGAGTAACGCTTCTCACAGACAAAAGCTGCAAACTTTCGGAACCTCCTATGCTTAAATAAAATAACAAATAGAAAAATAAAAATTCTACTAATCTTTCACTATATAACGAGAATTCAAAAGGGATAAAAAGTGAGCCATTTAAGCCATAATTATATCACGATCTATTTTATTTTTAAAAAAATAAATTATAAAATAATTGTTGAAAAAAGTTTAAATTTGTTACATATATTCAACAAGAAAAATCGAACTCAACCAAACAATAAGAATACCTCCCACCTTAACCACATGAGTTAGAAAAAATATTTGAGTATAATTGGATGATATTTTTATTATACGTTATTATACGTGCAAAGCACGTGCATTTACTAGTTCCTTTAAAGGGTCCTTCCAAACCATTTCTTCCTAACATGACATCTAGCATGACACTTGACATAATAAAATTTAAAATTAGCATTAAAATTAATATTTGTTAGAAATTTCTTTGTTGGTTTCTGAAAATGCCGTATAGGAAGCATGTTCCTACTATCCGACTTCTCATCAATGTATACATCTTAATAGAAAAAATAGCACTGAATCGCTCCCATTGGGATTTGAACTCTGTCCACAAAGACCTATGCCTCCACATTAACCACTTGGACTAAAATTCTAGGTTTTTTCTATGGGCACTACCAAAATTGCTAGGGGCTAGTCCAAAAATTTTCAAGTTTATTACAAGTTTGCCATCCAAAAATTTTGCTAGGGACTAGCCCAAGCACAACTATAAATATCAATTTTCATTTTCTCTCTCCTTCTTCTCTTTTCTTTTCTCCCTCAACTATTTTCTTCCCTCCTTCTCTTCTCTTAGGTCAAAGAATTAAAACCCTAAATTTTTTCTTTTCTCCCTACATTTTTGGCAAATTGTTCTCTCCCTCAACTCTAGGTCATTGACTTCTCCAATTTTTTGGTAAGTCATCGAACTATACTATGTTTCATGTTTTAAACAAGAATTTCACATATTAAAGTTGAATTATGTGTTAAATATAGAAAAATATTGAACATGGATCAACCGGGATCATCAAACGTTCCCGCGACGTCTGAAGAACACGTTCCCGCCACGTCCGAAGACAACTTTGATGCATCGGAAGCTCTCTTGGTAACTACATTTGAACTTGAGCTCGGACCTAAACTCATGCTGTGATACAGAGGACTGCCAATACTCAGGCAGTCCCGATCATAGACTAGGACTGCCATAGTGGTGGCAGTCCTTCACATAAGAAGGACTGCCAGGACCCTGGCAGTCCTACAAATAGACAGGACTGTCAGGGTCCTGGCAGTCCTTCTTCTGTGAAGGACTGCCACAACTCTGGCAGTCCTAGTCCACAATACTAGAATGCAGAGTTTTATTGCAGTCCTTCACAGAAGACGGTCTTGCTATTAACACAATTTGCTATTTATGGACACCAATCTTATGCATGGGCCTAATCTATGAAACCTATTTACTTTAGAATTTTGTCTAATTGTACTAACCAAAGAACATTTATTGTAGGACTTGAGATCTTCCGATTTTGCGGTACCGGCTCCAATTGCAGTCAATGTAGCCCATTTATTTTGGACCGATCTATGTTTTGAATCAAGCGAGGGTGCGGTACATTGGTGTCGAGAAGTCGGACGGGAAAACAACATTGTTCTAGTGATATCCAGATCGGCCCGAAATCGACCGGGACGACAAACTGTGGTGGTGGGCTGTGAAAGAGGTGGTGTGTTCAGGACGCACAAGAAAAACACAGTAGAAGTTATCCAAAGTAAAGTTCCAAGAAGAAATGTTGGAACGAGGAAATGTGGTTGTCCATTCACGATACATATCAGAAACTCAGAAGAGGGGAAATGGACAGTAGAAGTGAAGAATGAAACCCACAACCATGAGTTTGCCGAGACACTATTGGGTCATCCGTATGTCGGACGGTTGAACAATACGGAGAAGAAGATAGTCGAAGACTTGACCACCTCCGGAGTTGCACCGAGACAAATATATTCCGTCATACGACATGAAGATGAGAAGAACATGTCTACAATGAAGACAATATACAACGCCCTAGCTTCCTCAAACGCTGTCCGGACGAAAGCAAGAATGGCGATGCAAGAAGTGCTCAAGTTGCTTGCCGATAATCATTATGTTGAGTTCCATAGAAGACATCCCCAGAGTAATGAAGTATTATCACTCTTTTGGGCTCATCCTGATTGTACAAATTTGGCCAGGTCCTTTGCCGACGTGTTAGTCCTTGATTGCACGTACAAGACAAATAAGTTCAAGATGCCTCTCTTTCATGTTGTCGGGTTCACCTCTACTTAGAAAACATTTCCAGTGGCATTTTGCTTCATGAAGAGTGAGAAGCTTGAAGACTACACATGGGCGTTGGAGAAACTGAAAACACTTTACACTGGTCATACACAGCCGTCAGTATTTGTTACCGACAGAGAGTATGCCCTTATTAATGCTATTCGCATTGTTTTCCTCAAGCGGATACATTGCTATGCACTTGGCATGTCAATCGTAATATTCAAGCCCAATATAAGTTGAAGTTTCGGAAGCAGGATGGTAAAATCGACATGCAGATTTTTGATGAATTCTACAATGATTGGAATTGTGTGTGGCGAGCATCTACGATTGCCAGTTACGACGTCGCATGGTACTTGTTCAAGCAAAAGTGGGAGGCGAGGGAGCCGGTATACATTTCTTACATCAAAGATACATGGCTTGAACCGCACAAAAAACAATTCGTCTTAGCATGGTCGAATGTGGTGAAGCATTACGGCACGACAACTACCAACCGTGTCGAAGGAGCACACTCTTTATTGAAGAGGCACCTAAAATTATCCCTCGGCAACTTCGTCTCTGTTTGGCAAGCTATACATTTATCAGTAGACCGGACGGTGAATGAAATTAAGGCATCATTTGAGATGAGTTTGAATATAGTCAAGCATGAGCATAGAAAGGAAGTACTCTTAAATGCTTTAATGCGCGTGGTATCTCACAAGGCGTTGGCCTTAATAGCTGATGAGATTGAAAGATCAAAGTTTGTCGGACTTGATCCCGAGGTTTGCGGCTGTGTACATCGACATACACTGGGCCTCCCTTATGCACATCAGATTAATGAATATCGCCGTGAATCCATTCCTATTCCAGTTGAAGCAGTCGATCAACGTTGGAGGCAATTGTCTATGATACCTGTGGTGAAGACGGACGATGATTTCTTCTCTTTGCTACAACTGAAACTTCTCCACGCAAGGTGGTTAGCATCAGTAGCAGCGGAGCGGCAGTCCATTGAGCTTAAAATGCAAAAAATTGCATGTCCGGTCACTACTACAATGCATGAGCCGACCGTTGTTTCCAATCCTAAAGGCAGGCCTCACACAAGATTGACTAGTTCACAAAAAAGAAGGCTGGAGTCAACTAGGGGAGATCCATCGCACTTTGAGCATGTTGAACGAAGCTTACAGCAACCTTCGTCTGCACGGAAGGGCAAGCTTGTCGTTCGTCGAAAAATAGAGAAAATGGATCTCCCAAGAAAAGATACAGTTGCAAGCCAGACAACGAGTTTGTATATTGACAAATTTCAACCTGCGCTTCAAAGTTACATTTGGTCTATTGTCGATGTCCCCGGTGATGGCCATTGCGGATTTCATGCCCTTGCAATGCATCTTGGTTATGATGACAAAGACGGATGGAGACGGGTGAGGCAGGAGATGTACGAGGAGTTAGAGACTCGTCTTCCATTCTACTCCCGCATCCTAAGCGAAGAAACGGTTGCAAGTTTGTTGTTAAGTATCCCTTGCACCGACAGTGTTACCGGGATAGACCACTACATGTCAGTCCCGTCTGCCGGCTATCTATTTGCTAATAGGTACATGATACCTATTGTAATTATCTCGCCGGATATTAACAATACTTTCTTTCCGATGTGCGCTCCTCCGACGGACCACGGAGTGTCTAACCTATGTACTATAGGTCTGATCGGGGATCACTTCGTTGTACTAAAGATGATCGCTCATTCTCTGATTCCTCCACCTTCAACAGTTTGGTACAAAAGAGCACCGGTCGAAGCCATCGCTTGGACCACACCTTTCGTTGAGCAGATCAACCATTGTAAGAAGTTGTTGAAGATTGAGGAGCCAAGAGACTTACCTGCTGACCACTACTGTCATGCCCCGAGTCGACAAACCGTTCGTCCCCGGTGTTACTTTGCCGATTCGATCGTCCTCGCTAAGGCGTGATGCCGCACGAGCCTGGAGTTGCGCTCGTGCAAGGCAAGATGACAAGTTCTCAAATGGTTATCTTTGATTTTGATATTAATACGCCAAGTCGAAACTTCACAATTCACATCAGAATATAAGATGCATTATAGGAAGATAGAAATGCTTTTCATTCATAGCTTGCAACGAAGTGCAAGTCGTAATTTACATTGAATGCCGTTGCGGCTACATTGATTGAAAACAGAAAGAAGATACATTCGACAAGTTGCCTGAACTACGCTTGCCGTCCCATACATTCGCCCCTTTATACAAAGCCGTCGACTTGAATTGGCTTCAAAATACTTCTGCATAGGAAGAGCTTCAAAACGCCTCTCCATACTTCAGCTCCAGTTTAGTTGGGCGCGCCCGTCGCACCTGAGAAAATTGGGGAAATGGGATTAGCACACTTGCTAAGTGGACGAGACGAACCCACTCGTCTAAACCGACTCTGATTGTTAGGGTAGACATGCTTTAGAGTTGTCTTTCTATTAGAACTAAATGAATTCAGTTCATATTCGATAGCCATCTTTACGTAATAAAGCATACAGTTCAATATAGTAGTTTGTCATATTTCTTACCACGGCCGTGCTCGTCCCTGCATAAAAAACAGAGATAATATTTACCCTGCATAAGACAATAGGTGAGTATGCTACTATCTTATATGCGATCATTGATGTTACACATCACATGGGACTATCTCAATGGCATTTTGGCCCGCTCAGTCTAGGTTGCAAGCCTGACAGACGGTCCGAAATGCATCAGTGCCGAAGCACGATTAATCATTCCCCCTAGGTCGAGTCGATTCCGATGCCCCGGATATCGATTCGAGGAAAATATCAACTTGTGCACAAGCTGTCCATGACCATGCCAATGCGTGAACAGTTTATATATGCAACCAGTTTTGTATAGCGCGGACAGTATTTAACGACATTATCATTTCCCCCAACTCATGCAACGTTTCATTTTCCCCAAGTCGTACTCCCGATTTAGCGTCCCGTAGGCACCAAATTGTCTGAGGCATCATAACCCACAATCGACATTTCATAATATTTTGCAGCACTTGAAATAGTCTATCTTTTTCCGTAAACCTTAAACTTTCTGGTTTATGTGAAAAACTTATATTTGTAAATCGATACATTTTTCCCGAGTTCTTGACTTAGTGGATTGGCATGCAATTAACTTGGCATCGTTCGATTTGAATGGATTCGAAGCAAGGAATTAAGTTTGCGGGACAGAATAGAAAAGAAGGCCGAATCACCCACCGATTACTTGGCTTCGTGCAGGTCGTCGAAGCGCTACGCAACGTCAATCCTTAGTTACGCGAGCTCCTGCAATGCATCAACACTTTGTTAGATTTCCTTCTTTCCCCCTTGCATCGAAATTGTAATTGCATCCTTGAAAACGACGCGAAAGCACTTCAATCAAGCCCAGCGGCAAAGCTCCAAGAAAATCATACAGCGGTCCGGTCCCGTCGAAGGGACTCTTATAGAGAGCTCGCGCGCCGAGACGCAGCCCGCTGCATCTAGGACTTGTTCCAACAGAAGTCGTTCCATTAGTTGGATCGATTCTCGTATCTTCCGTCCAAATCGAATTGAATCGATGCCGCAAGGCGTTATCGTTTACCAAGCTTAGCGATCGAGTCAGATGGCCATCTAAGTTCTCGGCCGATCTGACTCGGCGCTAGCATATTATGAAGTTCCGTCGCCTATCAAAAGCGGGGCGCTACATAATATACCACTAAGAAAAAGTTTCGTCCCGAAACTTAAGAACAAGGGTCGGACCTCAATTTAGACGAACAACGCAGGGTACTTCTCTTTCATCTCCGCCTCCATCTCCCACGTCGACTCCTCGACTGTATGGTTCCGCCAAATCATGCGGACCAAGGACATCGACCGATTTCGTAGCACCTTTTCCTTGCGGTCCAAAATTTGAATAGGCTCCTCCGAGTAAGACAAGTCAGTACGTAGCTCCAACTGATCGAAGCTAACCACATGACTTGGATCGTGCACGTATTTTCGAAGTTGTGAAACGTGGAAAACATCGTGCACATCAGCTAAGGCAGGAGGTAGTGCGATCCGATAAGCAACCGTCGCAACTCGCTCAATGATCTCGAAGGGGCCTACAAATCTCGGGCTCAACTTGCCTTTAATGCCGAACCGCATCACACCGTGCATGGGCGTTACTTTCAGAAACACATGGTCCCCGACCAAGAACTCTAGCGGTCGTCGACGAAGATCTGCGTAGCTCTTTTGTCGACTTTGCGCGATGCGGAGTCTATCTCGAATCAAGCGGACTTTTTCGACGGCCTGTTCCACCAGTCATGCGCTCTTAGTTGTAACTGCAGCGCCGCACAGGCCACCCTCTGGGACCCTTCGATGCAGAGGAGATCGAACAAGTCCTCCATCTCTGCGAGCCATCCTACTATCATGTCGGGCTCTGCTCGGCCGTTGAACTTTGGCGGATTCATTTTGCGAAACTCCTTCACTTTGAACATGGAAGGAGAGTTCATCATTTGCGGGGAGCCATCTTCCTCCTCGTCTTCTTCTTGATCACCTTGCTTTTCCTCGGGCTCTTCGTCCGTCGTCTTGGTATCGCCCGCCATTCTGCTCACTATCTGAGTCAGGGCATTCATCTGTTTTTGTTGCGCCTCAAATTGGGCTTTGACTTGTGACTGAAGCTGTTGCTGCTGCAGTTCCATCAACTGTAGCATCTTCTCCATATTCGTCTCGCTAGGGCCCGTGCTTTTTGTGCTCGACGTACTATCCACGGTTTGGGTTGTTGGGCCGGCGATTTTCTTATCTCGCTTAGTCATTCCTACAAACAGTGTAAACCCGTTAGTATTTTTCAAAAATATCTACGGGCTTACCTGTATGGAACTTGTATTTTACGCAGCATGCCGATAAGCATTCAATCAAGCCATCGCAACGGACCTTCCAACAATGAAACATCTTTCGAAAATCCGAGGAAACATAACTGTGCTCTGATACCAATTTGTCACGCCCCGAGTCGACAAACCGTTCGTCCCCGGTGTTACTTTGTCGATTCGATCGTCCTCGTGCGGCATCACGCCTTAGCGAGGACGATCGAATCGGCAAAGTAACACCGGGGACGAACGGTTTGTCGACTCGGGGCGTGACAACTACGACGTCGAAATCGACTAAGTATAGATATATTTACAGTCTAACATTTTGTATATGGAGGACCACTTTTGTATACAGTGAAATATGAAGTCTAGTAATATATATATAGAAAATTTGAGTTATATGTGTTTAATTTTGCGTACCTGTGTTATATGTGCCTACCTGTGTACTATATGTGCATGCCTGTGTTATATGTGTTTACCTGTGTCTACTTGTGTTATATGTACCTACTTGTGTCTTATCTGTGTTATGTGAGTGTCCACTGTCATATCGTTTCAGTCTGAGAAACTGTTACAGAGTATCAGTATCAGGACTGCCCAACCCATGGCAGTCCTACACTGGAGTAGGATTGCCAGGATCCTGGCAGTCCTGTCCAAAACTTGCTGTTAACAGCAAGTTTTGGATAGGACTGCCAGGGTCCTGGCAGTCCTACTCCAGTGTAGGACTGCCATGGGTTGGGCAGTCCTAACTTTGAGACTTTGTGATGAATTTATGTGTGAATGAAATTCATCACAGAGACTACAAGTTAGGACTGCCCAACCCATGGCAGTCCTACACTGATGTAGGACTGCCAGAAAGCTGGCAGTCCTGTCCAAAACTTGCTGTTAACAGCAAGTTTTGGATAGGACTGCCAGAGTCCTGGCAGTCCTACTCCAGTGTAGGACTGCCATGGGTTGGGCAGTCCTAACTTGTAGTCTCTGTGGTGAATTTATGTGTGAATAAAATTCACACAGAGACTCAAAGTAAGGACTGCCACAACCATGGCAGTCCTACACTGATGCAGGACTGGCAGTCCTGTCCAAAATTTGCTGTTAACAGCAAGTTTTGGATAGGACTGCCAGGGTCCTGGCAGTCCTACTTCAGTGTAGGACTGCCATGGGTTGGGCAGTCCTAACTTGTAGTCTCTGTGATGAATTTATGTGTGAATAAAATTCACACAGAGACTCAAAGTAAGGACTGCCACAACCATGGCAGTCCTACACTGATGTAGGACTGCCAGGAAGCTGGCAGTCCTATCCAAAACTTGCTGTTACAGCAAGTTTTAGACAGGACTGCCAGGGTCCTGGCAGTCCTACTTCAGTGTAGGACTGCCATGGGTTGGGCAGTCCTGATACTGATACTTTGTGTGATGATTTCTTTGTGGGACTCAACACACAGAGACTCAAAGATTCATCACAAATTGCCACAGAGTTAAGATTCAGCACAAAAGTTGAAATTGCCACAGAGTTCAAATTGCCACAGAGTTTAAATTGCCACAAAGTTCAAATTGCCACAGAGTTCAAATTGTGACAGAGTTCAAATTCATGACAAAAGTTGAAATTGCCACATAGTTCAAATTGTCACAAAGTTCAAATTGCCACAGAGTTCAAATTGCCACATAGTTCAAATATCCACAATAATTCATCAAGTGTACGTTACTAATCCACAGCCAACTAAAGTTTGAAACATGAAAAATATCAAAATCCATCTAAATATCATGCCGGGCCTTGGAACGAGACTCCCTATTGTTCTTGAAGGTAAAGTCCACCACGTCGTCGATGCGCTCAAGCTCGTTGGCGACGGCGACACACTCATCACTTTGGCAACCTCTCCGGAGTGTCTGCGCCAACTCCTTGACCCTTTGAGACTGAAAATGAAAGTATAAATGAATTAAGTCTACAAACATTAAATTCTCAGTCTTATTACAAATACAGAACTCACCATTTTTACCAACCCAGTATATAAGGCATTCTTGGAAGGAAGAGCTCCAACTGCTCCGACGGCCACGGGACCCGGATTGGTAGGGTTCGACAACTTAGGATGACCGACCCCCAGGAAGTACTGCATGTAGTCCTCGCTGCAGTCGGCCATCTCGGTGACCGGTCGTCTCTCAGATTCCCGAAATACATGTCGTTGCCACTCCGAGTAAAAGTCGGTCACCCAGTCGAATTCCGCCGTTTTGTAACTTAAAGGTTGGGTTCCGCACGGAGGCTCCAACAGCCGTAATGTGCGCTTCGGCACAGTTTGCACAAACCCGAACTGACGAAGTACTCTGTCGGACATATACGGCTCCGTGATTTCATAGCATGTGATCATGCCATGAAATAAAGAAACCGGTTGGACCTTATGATTCAAGTCACGTAAATCCCGGTATGGATTCCAAAAAATCTGTAGGAATGAAGTTAACAACAATACAAAATTAACATGAAAAAGTTAGTCAAATAATAGTACCTCTTCTGGCACCAATCTGTCTAATACTTCACGAATGGAAGCCAGTGTTTGCCAATTTTTTATTTCCAGCTGGGATGGCCTCCATCGACACACTCGGGGAAAGTGTTCAAGATACGATGGATTTTCGTCAGCCCGTCTAAGCATGGGAAAGTGCTCGTATATCCATGCCTATTCAAACAACAAATAGTAAAAATTAAAACAATAAATTTAAGTATACAAGATTAAATTGTTAGAAGTTTTCTTACATGTAGCAGAGTCTGACAGCCGGCCATAGTCTTAGTCCCGACACGGGATGCGATGCCGAGCTCGCGGTAAAGGTTGGCCAGGATACCGCTTCCCTAGGATATCTCCATGAAGTCATCCACTTCAGATAAGTTTAGCATGTACCGAGCATGTATCGACGTACCAGACTTGTCCGGAATGCCGACCGTTCCCAGGACGAACAACATATACGCACGAGCCACCGCGTCGATCGTCTCTTCGTCATCGTCATCCACCTCCATATTCATGAACTGGTCCACCAGAAATGATAGAGGAATTCCGTACGACTTCTTGAAGCCTGGTAGAGTTGTAAAACTCGTAGCCGTAACTCCAAGGTGATCTGAGACAAACTTGACGATATTCTCGTACCATTTCACGGATTTCTTATTCGTGTAATATTCTTTGGTCATTACACGCCCGGTCACTGGCAGCTCCAATATCTGGTAGACGTTGTCGAGAGTAATGGTCATCTCCCCTGCTGGGAGATGAAATGTGTTCATCTCCGGGTGCCATCTCTCCACGAAGGCGGATATTAGGGCACTATCCATTGTTCGGTAGGCGTTTTGCGCCAAATTGTGCAAGCCGCTCGGTATGATTTTGCTCCGGACGGCCTCGGATAAGCTTGTAAACTGCCAGGACACGGTTTTCTTCCCGTGACTCACAGCCCTAAGGATACGATATGTCCTCTGTATACAACAAAACACATATCAATTATGAAATACATATTTGAAAAGTATACTACCGTTTACAAACGTCATGTACATACCGGGTTCTTTCATATTTCGTACGCAATGTGGTTCTCAAAAGAAACCAACATCGAGCAACCGGGCGGACGGACAGGCGGCTCAGAAGGACCGGCCCCCTCAGAAGGACCGACCTCCTCAGAAGGACCGACCTCCTCAAATGGCGCAGAACCCTCTTGACGTGATAGGAGTTGGGCAATTGGCAGGTCATCGTCGTCGTCGGAAGGAGGCGTAGGAGTAGGAGCTCGTTGCTTCGACCGAGCTTGACGTGCCGGTGGCGATGTCCGAGACCGAACTTCGGGCGCCGGTTCGGTAATTGTTATCGGACGCTCGCGAGGACGCTCCGCACGTTCCTTCCGCTTTGACGCGGTGGGCCGTATTCTTTTGTTCGGTGGACTGCATGACAACATACACTTGTAAGTAATAGAAACAACATGCACTTACCCAACTCCTATGTCATTACAATTAGGACTGCCAGGAATGTGGCAGTCCTAATGAAAATTAGGACTGCCACAATCCTGGCAGTCCTATTTCAGAATAGGACTGCCAGGACTGTGGCAGTCCTAATTTTCATTAGGACTGCCAGATTCATGGCAGTCCTACTGTCGTGCAAGCCGAACTCCAATAACGACATCCTATTTTGTCGTGTTCTAGGGTTAGGGTTTCAACATAAATTTCGGGTTTCATGTGTTCGAAAATAAGGGAAGAGAACGTGCAAGAGATTATAAACCTATTTTATAAATTTTTTTTCAAGAATTAAACCAATTCTAGGGTTTCGAATATAATGTAAAAAAATTTGAAGAAATTAGGGAAGAACGTACCTGGATTCCGGTTGCTTTGACTTGCGCGTCATCTCTTCGAGAATCTTCGTGGAGGAATTGAGAATGGAGTGATGGAGAAGAAGAAATTAGGGTTTAGGAGATGGAGAGGGAGAGGGAGAGAGCTTTCTTTCTTTTCTTCTTGAAGAGAGAGAGTGAATAATGAAAATGAGTAGGAAGTTTTGGGTTTGGGGGGGTTGGGCTGCCCCTAGCAAATTTTGGGTGCCCCCTAGCAATTTCTCCACATTGATGGGCTGCCCCTAGCAATTGATGTCCCCTAGAAATTTTGGTAGTGCCCATAGAAATTACCAAATTCTAACCACTAACAGTTATTAGCATATATAAATATATATATATGGTCCAAAATTCTAACCGCTGGCTCCTTACGAGTAGGGGTGAGCATTCGGTTTATTCGGTTTAAACCGAACCGAATAACCCAAAATCGAATTGGACCGAAACCGAATAAGCAAAACCGAAACCGAACCGAATTGGTCCAAAACCGAATCAAACCAAACCGAATTAAATCGGTTCGGTTTTCGATTTATTCGGTTTATTCGTATTTTTATTTTTTTGAGCTTTTTTTTGTTAATATATATAGTAACTAAATATACATAGACATATTTAGTATATACCTATATATATTTAGTATATACCTATATATATTAATACTTATATATATAGTATACACACACACACACACACACACACACACACACACACACACATATATATATATATATATATATATATATATATATATATATATATATATATATATATATATATATATATATATATATATATATAAATTAAAATTTCTTATTCGATTTTGGACCGAAACCGAAACCCAAAACCGAAACCGAATAAGAAAATTTAGTATTTTCAAAATCGAAACCGAACCGAACCTCTTATTCGGTTCGGTTCGGGTCGGTTTTCGGTCCAAAACCGAATAATGCTCACCCCTACTTACGAGCCATAAAAAGTGGATTTGGTTTAGACTTGAGAACTGAAGAAACAATAAAAAATTAAAAGAGTGAACAACAAAAAGTAGCCGCCATGAGTGTGGCCCACAGGGCTGGCCCACATCAACTTACAAGAGCAAGTGCGAAAAAGTAATATAAGGAATAAGAGTGAGTTCTCCGTGGGACTAAAGATTGGAACACCCCACCCCCCAAATTAAAAAAAAATCAATTAAGTTCCCAAAACAGAGATGTCAATATTTTAAACAATATAGGTAGCGAATTTATAGACAATGAATAATATGCGATAGGTGAGACTGAGACTGACTACAGCCTTGAATCTTACTTAGTTACTATTATTTTTATCTGAAGAAGTACTTAATGGACTATACCTTAAATCAAGCTTCTTGAATCAGGTTTAGACAATAGCACACATAGTATGCTAAAGGTTCTTCGGTCTATCAGTTGGCGCTTTTGATTGACCACGTGCTCTTTTTTTTGTCCATGAGAGTTGTCTGGGATCACCATGTCCCATATTCGTAACCTTCACGACCTCTCATATAGGTAAGTCCTCAAAGGGTTGGTGATTGGTGTCAACACTAAATAATCATGCTTAAACATACTAAGAATTTTTAAAACTCAGCCTAACATTATAACACTGGAATACTGTCATCATATAAGTATTATTGTACAACTCGTACAACCGTCTGGACATTAATTTATGAGAATTTAATCTCTGGGTCAGTGTTCCATATTAGTCATCTAAGTTCAGCTTATTTTATCTGTTAAATCGGCTTCTTGGGATCTCCAGTCATACTCGGTTGGGTTGCCACTACTGATAACTTACATATAGACTTAACCCATCCCCTCGATGATATTAAGATTAATTTTCTAGGCATACTTTTTGTCCAGAGATCTATAAGGTATTTAGGGGTTTTTCTCTCTCTCTCTTTAGTGTGTGTGTGTGTGTGTGTGTGTGTGTGTGTGTGGTATATATATATATATATATATATATATATATATATATATATATATATTTGAGGGTGTCCACTTCTTACTGGTACTTGGAGGCATGCCTCCAAGGAGCCTCGAACCCGCGCCACTGCGTCGGGGTACTCCACCGTACACAACGGACTACGGCCACGGAGAATATATATATATATATATATATATATATATATATATATATATATATATATATATATATATATATATATATATATTGTCACGCACCAGTTCCAAAATATATAGGAAATCAAGGCATGAGTATGCCAGCTGTACGACTAGAATAAGTATCCCAATTTAAAGGACTTATCCTAATCGTAGTACGTTGTAAAGTATACTAACATATGCTAACTAATCTATATCTCAATCCACAATAAAGTATAAAATCAAGAATAAACAATACGTGCCATGGTCTGCAGCCCATTAACATATATGTTTGATTAGACCCGAAGAACAATATAGGCCTATAAAGCTAAGCTAATAAGCAGAGAGCAATAAAATATAAATCATGAAAGATACCTGGATAGGAAATAGTAACACCACAAGATCAGCGAACTAACTCAGCAAAATCATCTACCTGGAGAGATCACCAGGTCATCAGGGAACTAGCAAGATACATAAAAATAATACCATAATGAACTATAAATGAAACAAGACAAGGGTAGTAACAGCTCAGGTCACAACATGGTTTTGCATCCCATCATCGAAATAGTGGACCACCCCAACAACCAAACAAGGACATGGGGTGACCCACCATTCCTAGACAAGACACTATCCCATGCCATAACACAAACTGAACCTAACCATCTAGGTGTAATGCAAGTCAAAAACTATACTGGAACGCATAAGTGGGTAGGAATAAAGCATATCATCCGCTAGAGGCTTTCGCATGAACTACTATACATCCGGACCGGATCTGATGTGCAGTCAGGGCCACTGAATGGATATATCCCCTAACCATACTTTGCATCATTAGCATACCTCCCGACCGTGCTCTATCGCGCAGTCAGCGGTCGCAGCCGGATATACCCACTAGCAATACACACATAACCGGGAAACTATGAACCTATAACCGGGCAATCCAGTGAGGCTGTGGGCTAGCTCATACGTTCCACTAGTTTTTCCCACCCATGTATCACACAAGTCATATCCATGGCTCGACGATCCATATCTCTATGCAATTCACTATCTAGAGTCCGCTAATCCATAAATGAATAGACACACGAACCGCTCGTATCGGTAGCAAGTCGAATACGTAGGTTCGTGCCAACTCTATGATCCTCACTCTTGTGTCATATATGAAACGTGTCAATAGGTCAAAGAAGTTACGAAGCATAACTTCAACACATCGGGAATGTCAACTATCACATATGGTCACACACGCACGCACACACACAAACATCGATAGAGATATCGATGGCTTCCAAGTCATACTTGGACGCACTCTACTAATGTAAAATACTAGCAAACACACAACCATCATGAATCAAGTACAATTGCAAGATGATAAGGTATCTTGCCTGAAGGTTGTCCGATGATTTGACGACGTCCCGCAAACAAACTCGTCAATCCAAATGAAGCAGTAAAGGTGGAACTCCCGTAAACATCTCTGGATGTTGAAACAGACATTGCCAATATTTCCAAAATAAGTAAAATAGCTAGAATAGGCTACCCATAAGTCCAATTCTGGATACAGGGGCAAAATAGTAATTTTGGGCTAAAATAATATCCGCCGTTGGACCCGCTTTGCACCGAAAATGTGCCAGGATAAAGGTTGTCCAAATTTGACAAATTATATATTAATCTAGGCCAGAACAATGTTACGAGTTCAATGGTGGTGTCGGATTTGGAATCCGATGTCCCGGGTTCGAAAACATAATTTAATATGTTAGAATTTATGATTTCGATAGGACAACTTTGGCTTCGATTTCAACCAACCAAACGACATCTTATGAAACTGAAAATTTTATAGAACAAAAGTGGTTATACCTGCTACGCATCAGAGTTGGTGGTTCATAAATCGGAGCTTCGATGAGGGAGAAACAAATTTTCGAAGTTGGCTCCACAAAACTGTCCAAAATAAACGTAATTTAAACGGTCAACTTGGTGGCCGGTTTTGATCTATCAAATTATTGAATTAATAGGTGATTTTTTTGATGATCAAAGGGGTATATACCGAGATTGAGATGGAAGAATCGGATCGACGATCCAACGGTCGAATTGTCCAAAAAATGCGTCCAAAGTTGCTGTGACAAAACAAAATTCTGGACTCGAATTCGCGTGCGTAACGACGAAATTTTGTGCGAAATGCACGAATAGCCCGTACCATGCGTCAGGGAGGTAGGTGGCGGCCATAGGGGTGTTCGTTGGAGGTTCGCACGGCCATGGGGTGGTCTGACGATGGTTAGCCGCCCTACACTGCTATTGCTGTGCGACTATTTGCTGTCGCTACTGCCGCAACGCTGCTGCCGCAACGCTGCTAACAACGCGCATGGCCGTGCGTGGGGTCGCAGAGGCGCGCCGGGGACCGGGCGGCGCAACGGTGGTGGCGGTTGTTGGTGAAGGCGGCAGGCTCTGTGGGAACGACCACAAGGCTGCTGCTACTGCGCGCGTATGCGTACGGGTGTGAGGGTAGGTATTAGGTTTTGGGATTTTTTTAGTTATATATATAAGCATAATTATGGTATATATATACATATATACATGTATATATATAATACCGCTATTATCTAAATATAAAAACAGTAATTAGAATCTTCTAAAATATATATATCTCTAATAAATATATAAGCATATATATACTCCATCTATACATATATCATATAATATTTATATTATATACTAATTCGAATTCTAATAGAAAAAAATCTAAATCGTAAAAATATTAAAATAAATAAAGAAAGAACCCATAATATTTAAAGTAAATAAAACATCCTCCTATAGGTAGAGAATACGTATTTTAAATATAAAATTCTATAGTGAAAATATGATACAAATAAAGTCATAACTTATATAAACCTTGTAAATAATCATACATATTATATATATATATATATATATATATATATATATATATATATATATATATATATATATATAATTATATATATGTGTGTGTGTGTGTGTGTGTGTGTGTGTGTGTGTGTGTGTGTGTGTGTATTTAAACCTATTTGGCTATACGCAAACCCATAGAATAAATTCAAATAATTCTATCAGGTCATGGCAACCTAACGTGGCTCTACCAAGAGGGGTGGCTAGGTTAGGGTCCAAATATTCTTCTAGTCAAATCGAATCCGAAAATCACCCAATGAGTCTAATGTGTGATTCGCAAATAGATAGCACATAAGAATTCGATTGAGTGGCACATCCTTAGCATGTGTGTCGTAGGCTCAAAATGGGTCAAAATCATATGTTGGGTCAAATGGTTTTGATCTACGTAGTCCCGAACTCGAGTTCGAAGTTAGGTCTAGAATTACGATAATCGGTCGAATGGCCTAAATTGATCCGAAGTTACACGAAGTCAAAAGGATGTTAGGAGACGAGTTTAGATGGGACATGATATACCAATTTGAAGGTAAACATGTCTACTGTGAAACTCATGAAGGATGTTTTGAGAGATGGGTATGTCTTGTGCTCCAAAAATCAAAGCTACAGAAAAGTACGTCTATAGTCATATTCATATAAAATCTAGTTTAATTTATAAATATCTATATTAAATAAATAAAAATAAAATAATATCCAAAAATTAGGGGACTTATACGCACGCACGCACGTGCACACACGCACACACCCCCTTGCACCATATATATATATATATATATATATATATATAATATATATATATATATATATATATATATAATATATATATATATATATATATATATATATATATATTATATATATGGTGCAGGTGGTAGGATCGTGCCATATATATAATATATAATATATATTATATATATATATATATATATATATATTATATAATTTGAAAGAAAGAAAGTTTATTGATCGTTAAAGCGAGGACAAATACATCTGACTAAACCATGCAGGCGGAATACAAAATAAACCTCTCGGCTCTAAAACTCGTCCTATTTCCTACTTTCTATACTTGCTCTTGCTCTGGGAGGCGGACCTAAGATGCATAGTCTGCTTAGGGAAGATCCTACTAGGGGATTTGACCACCTAAGGTGGCACCAAAACCTGGAAGCTCGGCTCGTCGATTTGATAGGAAGGGTCGATAAGTTCCTGCACCAACGATTTCCTGGCCAGGGGACCTATGACCCCCTAGAAACTGCTCCGCCTAACTGGTCGTCCGAGCCTGCTTCTGGATTTGATCCGTCGACGAACTCTGCTTCGACACGGTCTACTTCGCCCGCTCTTCGGTGGTGGCCCTTCGTGCCTCTACGGATGGAGGCCAGAAAAGGGGCATCCAGACCTTGACGAACGTCCTCGACGAGAAAGATGCGAGACTCCTCCTCTCTGTCCTTAGCCTGTACGCCGAGAGCGGATCCATGAGCTCTCTAGCGGCCCATGAATCCGGGGGGCACCCTTCCTTCCCTCCCCTTGACGGTAGTGCCAGGCTCTTGCAGCCTCATATCTTCCGAAACTTCAATCTCTCTAGCAACGACTTCTTGATCCAGTGTGTCCTTGCCGGGGAAGGGACGATGCTCCTCCACTCTGAAGGTACTCGGAGGCCTTTCCTCAACCCAACGGCTCTGTGACAAGTCGGAACAGGAAGTTGAGGGCGAGATCAAAGCCACCGTGGCCGTCAAACGATCCAAGCGATCGCTCTGCGGTGCAAGCCTTCCGCAATAGAGAGGCAGATAAGAGAAGGGGAAGCCGGGGGGTGTCACTTCCGTTTCGGTTATACGTATTTTCAGTATACGTGTACAAAATTTTGACATTTGACAGGTGACCCATATTTTGACTTGTCTTGTTTAGCCTAGTCTTGGTTTAATTGCCCTTGGTTCGGTTCTGCTTGACTTGGCTTGGCTTGGTTATTTTGGTTTGAGATGAAAAGAGTTGATATTAAACCAACTTTTCTCTCTCTCTCTCTCCTCCATTATTTTATTACTTCTCCACTTTCTTCATCTTCTTCCTCATTTACTCCTCCGCCAAACCTAGGCAAGTGCAACTTGCTTTATGATGGATCTCAAGTTTTATTATTCTATTCTCTTCTTTGCATAATTCTAAGTTTCTTTAGGATTTGGTATTTTTGGTTTTGATGGATAAATTTGTGTAGATATAAGTATTAAGATTTTCTTGTTTTCTTTGGTTTTGATCAATTAAAACTTAAT